>JANKKI010000247.1:1200000-1597500 GCA_025175665.1 Cinchona pubescens
CCACTGGTGAATCGTACCCCCTTTGAAGGACCTGATGGAGGGATAGGTGCCCCTTTCGGTAGTTTGGGAAATACCAATTTACGTGGTGGTGGGGGTGGTGGATCACTGCTCCTGTTCGAAGGACCTGATGGGGGAATATGTACCCATTTCGGTAGTTTCGGAAATACCAAATTAGGTGGTGGTGGAGATGGTGGATCGCTGGTCCTGTTCGAAGGGCCTGACGGAGGGATAGGTACCCCTTTCGGTAGTTTGGGAAATACCAATTTATGTGATTGGGGCGGCGGACGCTTAGCCAAAGGACTTGAAGGAGGGATAGGTACCCCTTTTGGTAGTTTGTGAAATACCATTTTACGTGATGCGGGGGGTGGATTGATGCGCCTCACGGAAGGACCTGATAGAGGAATAGGTACCCCTTTTGCTAGGTTGGGGAACACCACATTAGGCAGTGAAGCGTATGCTTCGGAATTCTGCTCATGTCCTCTTGCAAAGTTTGAATAGCAGAGGGCATGAAAACTAGAGAAAAGAGGTACGTTATTTGCCATGAAATGTATTGATTTTTTGAGGAAGAAAGGATAGAGGCCATTGAGAATTTAGAGACGCGAATATAATTCAAACTGTTGGTATTGTTTTAGTTCGGGTTATATAGCATGAAGAATTCGATTAAAAAAAGCTACAAAAATGGGATTTCCAAATTCCTCGGATGCAAAGGGAGTAATAATATCAAAATTAATTAGGTCATGATACAGCGACATAATTGCCACGCATAAGATGCCATAATTATGAAAATATGCTACATCCTTCGTATACAAAATTGGAACAAAGGGGATTTTAGAAGGCAAGTGTACCAAAAAGAAAATGTGCGGTCGTAAGTCATTAGTGCTGAATATTAGTTTCCTAAATGTTCAATACAAGAAGATTTAGTGTAGGAAAACAGAAGCATCATAGTCAGCAACTTCTAGGAATGTTACGTACATTTCATTTTGCACCATAGAAATGTACTAATCAAAACCCTAACCACATTAGGGGAACAGGCGATTTTATTATAAACGAGTGTGATGCTCATGGTGCGGCTTTGTTTATTTATCATCTTTTAGAACAAGCAAGGTAAATTTTCAATATAATATTTCAAGTTTTTCCAGGACTCATACTCTAATGATATCAAAAGATTGGGTTAACAGCAAAAATCACCCTTAAAATAAATCGTATTATTCTGGGTGCAGCCAGGACCATAGCGTTCTGAGGGTAACGACTTTGAGCAGCACAAAGTCGAGGGTGGGTAATTGCTTCCTTCTTCTCCCGTCCCCAACCAACTTTGGAAAAAATTTCAAAATAGCTTGGCAATTTGAGAATATTTTTAATGTTTTGCGATTGCCCTCCGCCACCCTTAAATTTCTTTAAATAAGTCTTTTTCATGCATTACCCGAAAAAGTTCAAATATGTTTAATTGTGCTACTTGATCATAAAAAAAATTTATTATACATAATTATTATAATTGAATATTTGTTATAGCTAGTTAAACTTATATGAGTAGAATTTATCTAAATAAATTTGTACCTAGGATAAAATACAAATAACCCTGCTATAGTTAGCCAAATAAGAACATAACCTTATGTGGTTTTCAAATGTATACCTTGACCCTTGTGGCTCAATTTTTATTTTCTTTTACAAAATAGATAGAAATCAACAAAATTGTTTAGTTTTGACGGTCACGCTCAATGTGTAAATAAAACAATAAAATAAGACCACAATTGACTTTTTTATGCCCTTGGTCCAACTTGAAAATTATGGTTTGAAATATCTATATACTATTGTTATAAATTTTTTTTTATTACATCACATTATCTCGCCCATATCAGCCGCCTCCACCTCTACTGCAACCCAGCCACACCACCACAGAACAGCTTCTTCTCATTGGTCCTCCCTTTCTCATCATCTATCCGCTCTTTGAGTCAATGGCTCCAGTAACAAAATTCCACCATTTAGAAAATTCCTCCACAGATCGAGCAAGATTGGAGGCGGCTAACGGAAGGTAGATCATGGAAGAGAGGAGCCGAAGGATAGGAGATCAGGGAGGCTGAGAAGAAGGGAATCCTGCGATTTAAGTTAAAGTGAAATCGTTAAATATTTTATTAAGTGAACATTAAGAAGTTGAAATTTTTTTTATTTGAAGGATTATTCTAGTCATTTAAACATTCTAACCAAAGCTAGTAATGCTATTTTATATTATCGAGTCTAAATGCATACCACGTATGCAAAAATAACATTTGAAATTTGAACGAAGAGTATGTGGCATGTATCTACTAGATGGTATAAAAAAATATTTATATCAACCGTGTATGAAAAATTTATCTAATATAAAATACAATCCATTTCTTCTGTTGGTGGCGGTTGCTAGATGGTGAATGATATTGGTTTAGGGATATTTTTTACTTGTTTGCAAAAATCCATTATGTTTTTTTACTTTTCATCTATTTTAAAAAAAAAAAAAAAAAAAAAGAAAACCTAAAACACAAGGGGCAGTAGGGGTGTCAATTTAATGAGTATAAATAATTCGGACACTCTAGTATCGAATCTTGTTTGATTTTTTTAACAACTTTGAAATTTTATTTAAATTTGGTTTGTTTATCTTTCGAGTTGGAATCAACAAGATTTTATCAACTCGAACTTGAATCGAGTCCAAGTAAGTTGAAATTTTTAGAAATGAGTATAATATTTTTAATTTAGAAATTAGTATAATATTTTTAATTTATCGAATCGAGTTCAAGTCAAACACAGTGCAAAATTTTGTTCAGACTTAACTTGATTATTGATGAATCAAACTCAAAAGAGCTCTTACCAAAACGAGTTCGATTTGAATACCGAGTAATTTGAATTTATTTACACCCTAGAGACTGGTATAGGTGTAAAAATCATAAGAAATAGTTTGAGCATTAATTAAATCAAAAGGAGATTTCTTGTAATTTATGCTAAATATTATTATGACCCATTATTCTACGGTCACAATATGAGCCAAGCAAACATAATTAACACGATTGATACTTATTATGTGTATCCACTTGGTAATACAAAGTTTAATTTGGTTTCCTAAATAATAAATACAGCATGATTTTTTCAATTATCATTTCTAGAAGACGAAAGTAAAACTGCACTTAAGTTCCAATCAGATATAATCAAGAAAAGATCCTAGTTGATACTGTATTTATTCAGTTGTTAAGTTAATTAAAGCTTAATTCATTTAATTTCCTAAATAAGTATTAGAGGAAATGACACTAATCTCCCAGAGTTAAAGGGAAGTTCCAAGTATCTCAGTTGTGGTTTTTGAATTACCATAACATCCCATGGATGGAGTAGTTTCAATCTTACCATCATGCTAGATTATTTCTTTTGACACAAGAAATTCTTACATGGACATGATCCATGACCTCGCATGTAGGTCTTTTTTTCTAAACAAGGATCATAGCATTATTTTTTTACATTAATATGCATTACTTAAATCACAAGGAACATATATAGAAAATACCGTGGATAAGATACATGTAAGAATTTACTAACACCACAAGTCCTAAGCTTAAGTCTCCCTAACTCCATCTCAACACCCCTTAAACACATTCTTGCATGGACCAGAACACTAAGTTGTCGAGTTTTTCTTTTAGAACCAGCCACATTACTTGCATGAATGAGATGGATGCTTTTGAATCAAGAATTTTGTGACATAGTATCATGGACACTATCTATTTTTAGATTTTTCGGTCGCAACCCCCTTCCATAGATGCCTACTTTCCCTCCCCTTTCCTTCTTTCTACCCCTTTAGGCCCGCAATCCCCAACCCCTGCCTTGCTTTCTTGCAATCTGCCTACTCCTTACTCTACCTCTCCCTTCCCCATATGCCATCCATCTCCCTCACAAGATAGCATGACAACTAACTTACTGAGATTCCAGAAAAGCTAGTCTGGCAACACTGATTAAGTTCTTACTCTACTTTGTACCCCTTAATTTATACTGAATCTTACTTTGTATTATATACTTATTTTTTAGACATTTGTACCCTGCCTAACTCTCAGATGTATCCCATTTCAATCTAATTTTTAATGTCGTTACTAAAGTCAATGGATATTAAGTAAGTTCATAACACATGCTTGTTTGGAAACATATTGTACCAATGGAAGTAGTCATAACTAATTCACTTTGCATCCTCTAAATTATCACCAATTCTCACTTTGCACCCCCAATTCTAAATTTTGGACACATTGCACCCCTACTTCTTAGATTCATCTCACTTTGGTTCAATTTTTAATTAGTGTAAAAAAATTTGACAATTGTTTCATTTTATGTACGTGTTGTGCACGGTTAAAACATTCATTAACCTTGATAACAGTGTTAAAAATTTGATTGAAATGGATAAATTTGAGAGTATAAGGTATAATATGTCCAAAAGAATAGGTATAAGATGTAAAGTGAGAATCAGATATAAGGGTGCAAAGTAAAATAAGCCCTACTGATTAATCTAGCAAGTACCATTCATTGGGTAATTTGCAATCCCCAACTTCTAAATGATAATTATTATCCTCGATTTTGGAACATTAGAAGTCTCAATGATACTCTAAAACAATCTGAAATATATAATCTCACTAGAGAACATAATATATCCTTGACTAGAATTACTGAAATTCAAGTGAGAGTTGAAAAAATGAATTTTGTAGTAGCTAGATCTCTCTTTGGTTGGGATTTTGCACATAATTTTCAATTTCTGGCATGAGTAGAATCATTGTTTGTTAGAATTCAGCAAATGTAGAAGTAGTTTGCATTGGTAATCAACCTAAGTTGTAATTTGTTTGGTGACATCAAGGTGTTGCGTATAAAATATCATACATTGGTTAGACTAAATATTTTGGACTAATTAACAAGGTTCATAGGTCACTCCACTCATTACTAATTGGTTTTGAGATCGAAACCTCTGTACTTTAATATGGTATCAGAATTAGCCTCAAGTTTCCTTTTGTCCACACGTCTTGAGTTCTTTCTATCTCATTCCACCAGGCTCTCTCTAGCTCTGGGAGCTCAACCTATGCAACTCAAGTTATAGGCTCTCTCTCCATTCCCTTCCAATGAGTTCGCTTTAACCCGAAAGCTCAGCCAAACCAAATCACAGGTTCTTAACTAACCCAAATCACATGTGCAAGGGGGTGTTAAGTATAAAATACCCCATATTAGTTGGCCTAAAGATTTTGAATAATTAATAAGGTTCATGGGAAACTCTACTCATTGTCAATTGGTTTTAATATGAAAACTCATATTCTTTAATATATGAAATGATGGTGTTCCTTTTTATATCAACATAATTTATGGATCAAACGATGACGATGATGAGAGGAAAATGCTCTCTTGAACAAACTGAGAAATGTGTATGGACATCTAAAAAGGCATCCATGGTTACTCTTTGGTGACTTTAATATAATTCATTGTTGCAATAAGAAGGTTAGTGGTGTTAGTTTTTGTTAGTACAAATCAGCTAGTACAGTCGATTGCCAAATATAGATGCTAATATCGATAAATTCATGCTGATATCAATACTATGTGTTTATACTAGTTGTATCGATTAAATACTATTGTCAAATTGACTAGGTAAAAAATCAGGTGCATGTATGCCAATATCAGCAGTACCAACTAAATGTCATCATAAAATCAGCTCTAAATGTAAATCCAAGAATTGGTGGCAGTAGTGGCAAGGAATATGGGTCAACCGTCATAAAAAATGGCATAACTAAAATTTGCATGAAGACAAATCAGTCCACAAATAGGAACATGGGTAGTTATGGTCAAGTAGATAGAAAATGCAAGAAAAGTTCAAATTTGATTGTGGTAGTTGTTGATAGCAGTTTTTAAAGGTAGAAAAGGTCTATAAAAGCCGAAAAAAACATTCAAGAAAGAGCAATCAAACTGTAGTAAAAACAAATGGCATAGCTCTCAAAATTCTTTTAAAAATCTCTAGTTTTAGACAGTTTATTTCGATTCAACAAGTTTATTTGTATTTCAACAAACAGTTTATGCATAATTTTAAGCATTCTTTGTATTTCAACAGCAAGCATTTCCTTGTCTAGTTGTAAAATTTCCTTTCAACTTTATAATTTTCTTGCCAATCATTCCAAATTCAAATCTTTGCACAATAAATGTTTAATTCCTTGAGGCTTTAAAGCAGACAAACAACAATTATTTAGAGGTCAAATTCACCTTTCAGCGCACTTTACTTTCATCTTTAATACTTTTACTTACGCAAAGGCACGCTCGACAATATCAAAATTGACTTGTCTACCGTTTTCTCCCTAACTGTGCTGAAAAGTGCACAAACAATTTTTAATTTGAAGTTATGGGAGATTTTAAAATTTGTACTAATGATTTGGATATTGAGGGTATACCTGCTGAAGGTATTTTCCTAAACTTGGTGTAATCTCAGGGATGATGGAGTGTGCGTTTATTGCCTATTATATAGAATGATGGTAAATGAGTTTTGGTTCCAAGCTTTTTCTTTCGTTGGAAGTGAAATTTTACACCTTGGTATTTTTTATGAGAAAAATTCAATTTTATCCCTCTGCAAAATTATGGGTTGTGGTCCATAAGAGTTTCCAAAGTTTTAGGCAAAACACATTTATCCTGAAACTTTCCAATTTCTACCAGTTAGGACAAATTTAAAAATTCTGTCAATTTAATCCTAAAATTTTTATCAGTTTCTACTAATTTGAAATCAGTTGGGAAGTATTATAACCCATGATAAATTTAACAGTCACCTGTAATGTACGTGACTTTTTCGTCTGTAACTGATAGAATTTTTAAATTTATCCTAAATCGATAGAAATTGAAAAGTTTGAGGATTAAATATGTTTTATTTGGAACTTTGGAGATTAAAATAGACTGACTCAAATTTTGAGAGATAAAATTGTAATTTTTTCACATTTAGAACTTGAGATTTAATAGTTACAAGCGACTTTTTTCGTTTGTAATTGACGAAATTTTCAAATTTGTGTTCAATTGATTGAAATTGGAAAGTTTCAGAACTAAATGTATTTTACCTGAAACTAGTTCTGAAACTTTGGGGACCAAAATGGATGCATGACTCAAAATTTGAGAGCTAAAATTGTATTTTTTTTTCCTATTTTTTATCATGCTCCTTCTACTGTGAAACTTAAAGATTTTGTGAATACTGGACCTAAACATTTCAAGTTTAACCAATTTCTTATGAAACATCCTAACTTTCATGAGACATTGGAAACCCGATGGCCTAAAAATATTGATGGTGATCTTATGCATACGTTTTGTATTAAACTGAAAAAGTTGGAACTTGATTTGAAGACTCTAAACGGAGGCATTTTAGTGCCATTAGTTTAAGACTGAAAAAAGCAAAAGACTGACATTCACAAACCCAAATTTTATTACAAGATGATCCTTTCAATGGTGAACTACAAAGATTGAAGAAACAAATTATGCATTCAATTCAAATCATGGAAGCATACAATGAGGGAGACATAAACACAAAATAAGTCAAGAACATATGCATACAATGAGGGAGACATAAACACATTTTTTTTCACATGTATGTTTCTATTCATCAAGCCAGAAATAATATGATTCTTACTATATGCAATTCTGATGGTGTATGTTAGAAACGAAAGAGAATATATACAACATGTATAAATCATGTTTTAATACAATTGGTATATAGAGAGCCTTTATATAGGCTTATAAGAGACTATATCTAGATCATATAAATATGGTAAGTATTGATAATTAAGACAATCAGATACATAGTAAGTCTTGCTAATCAAGATAATCAGACTAATAAGGTAATTACCTAATCTGGGGGAGTAATTAGGGAAATTACATCAGCCAAATATTTACATACTATAATTTAATAATTTTATATCTTTGACAACCCCTCAAACTCAATATGGCTATAGAAGAGTTCGAAACAAAATTTAAGAATAGAAAACCTAAACTGAATAGATAAGAGACCCAAGAATCAAAATCAAAACGAAATCAAAACCGATCAAAAATCCAAAAACTGAAACTAAGAGAACCCGAAGGTTGAAAATCGAGAGAACCCCAAAGTTCAAAACTGAGAGATCCCAAAGGTTAAAAATCAAGGAGAACCCGAAAGTCAAAAACCGAGAAAACTCGAAAGCTAAAATCAGGAGACCCGAAGGTTGAAACTAGGAGAACCGAAGATTGAAAATCAGGGGATCCGAAGGTTGAAACCAAGAGAACCCAAAGGTAAAAACTAAGAATCAGAGAAAAATATATTTACATGTATTCAAATAGGTGGAAGCTTGAAATATTTACAGGTGGAAGCTCTGATATCGTGTTAGAAACGAAAGAGAATATGTACAATATGTATAAATCTGGGTCCAATACAATTGGTACATAAGGAATCTTTATATAGGCTTACAAAAGACTATTCTAGATAATATAAATATGGTAAGTCTTGCAAATTAAGACAATCATGGTAAATTTTGTTAATCAAGACAATCGGACTAATAAGGTAATAACCTAATCTAGGGGAACAATTAGGAAAATTACATCAACCTAATATTTACAAACCATAATTTAATAATTCTATATCTTTTATAGTGTAAGACTGACCAGACTACGAAAAGGTGGAAATTGAGACTGTAAATTATTTTGAGCCATTGTTCTCTAATAGTAATTCTCAGTTTACTATAACTCATTTGAAATTCTCCAGACTTTGTGCCTTCTAAGTTATTTGATGAACATAAAACTATGTTGGTGAAACAATTGACTACTGAGAAAATTAAAAAGGCTTTGTTTTCAATGAATAAGGGAATTGCTCTTTGTCTTGGGGGGTGTGCTATGGATTTTTTGTGCTGAATTGGGAGGTTATTGGTGAGGATCTGGTAAAGGCTTTAAATTTTTGTTTTGAAGAAAGAGAGATATATAAACTCATCTAAATTCTACCATTTTGACTTTGATTTCAATAGTTCCTGCTCCTACCACAATGAAGGATTTGTATCAATTACATGTTGCAACATTATTTAGGAGATCTTCTCAAAAGTTTTAACTGAAAGGCTGAACGTAGTTCTTCCTTTTTAGATAAGAAACAAGAAAAGTACTTTTCTGAAGAGTAGATGTGATTTATCAGACAATATACTTCTTATTCATGAATTGGTAAGAAAGTACAATAAGAAAAATGGAAAACCTAGATGTGCTTCGAAGATTGATTGGATGAAAGTTTATGGTACTGTAAATGGGATTTTCTATTCAAAATCATAGAAATTATGGGGTTCCTGTTATGTTTATGGAATGGATTAAGTCTTGTTCAAGTGTAGCCAATTTTTCAGTTAACTTGAATGGATCGTTAGTGGGCTATTTTAAGAATCAAAGCGGAATGAGACAAGGTGAGCCTACGTTTCCCTACTTGTTTCTTATTGCTGTGGAAGTGTTCTCTTTGTTATTGGAGTATAATATTCAAAGAAATGGTTTTGATTACCATTCTACATGTTGGCAACTAGGAATCTCACATGTTACTTTTACTTATAATATCTTTTTATTGTCTTCTGGTACTAAAGATTCAATGGGAGTGTTCAAAGATTCTCTTATGGAATTTGAATTGTTATCTAGATTGAAACCTAGCATTTGCAGAAATGTAATCTATCAACAAGTTGATGATGAAATGTTGCTGGAATTCTTTGATTTATAAGAATGAGTAAAGGTATTCTTCTTGTTAACCATCTTGGAGTTCTCTTCTTATCTTCTAAACTTGGTGCTAAAGATTGTAGAGTTCCTGTGGACAAGATGGTTGGTAGACTCAAAAACTGGGTAACAAGAAACTAAGGGGGCGGGATATATTTTGTGCAATATGTGTGCTTCTTAGTATTCAGGTGTGCTATCTTATACACATTAGACCCAAAGGAGTAATCAAAGACATTGAAAGCTACCTTGTTGCTTTTCTACGGTCAAAAGTTGCTTGCATGGATGTTTGTAAACCTCTAAATGAATGTGATCTTGGTTTGAAAGATTTGACTCTCTAGAATAGATGCCTTACTGTGAGGTACATTTGGAATAATGCAAGAAAAATGATATTCTATAGGAGCAACGCTAGAGGAAAATGCTTCAAACAATACCTCTTAGTTCAACATCTAATGCACTATCAAATTTGTAATGGTTTAGACACCAATCTAGGCAAGATCCTTGGCATCTGGTGGGTATATTGATGGAAAGATTTGATCACTCTATATCACAGATTTTGGCAGGACTTCACAAGCTCTAGTTTGCTCTATTATCTAGAATAACATGTGGAAATGGCCTGAGGGGAGGAGAAGATCTCTACAGTTTGTTGATCTTATCAAAACTACTTGACCTTGTTTCAAACTGTTATAAATAGCACCGTGTGCTTTGGAAAGCTTCTGCTTTAGAAGCATAGTTACTAGAAATGCGGTATGGGTACAAGAACGTAATTCAACACTTTTTAAAATATCGAATATGTAGAGCTAGATTTAGTGGATATGTCGCGGTACGCCACTCCTTAAAAAATTTTGCTACATTATTAGGATAAGAAAGTCGTTCGTAATAATATTAAAGCATTTTAAGAATAGTTGAAGTTTTTGTGACTAGATAAAGGAAAATACTCAACTTTCAAGAACCATTATCATTAATCCAATACTAAATAATTCTACTTAGGTAAATTTAGAAAGTATTTTCTCATTTTTTCAATAAATAAATGAAAAGAAAACAAAGAAACATGTAGAAAAAAAAAAAGAAAAAGAAACAAAACATCCTTATCCTAATAAGGTAGTCACTACCTATGATATTTTTCGCATTTCATGACGTCAATGAATCATATTTCGATACGTATGAATCTGTACATGCTTTGTAGGGGTAGAAAAGGTTTTCAGTAACTATATTCAACAGTTTACACTGCAAGTTCAGCTTAGCTTAACATGAGAGTCATGGTCATGATGAATGCTGGAGCAAGCTGGTTTGGCTAAAAAGCAATATACCAAGATTTGCCTTTATTTCCTGGTTGGCTTGTAAATTCAAATTGACTAGGCTTGGGTTGTCTTAAATGAAGATTTGTGCTTATTTGTTAGAAGAAATGTGAAACTATTAAACATTTGTTTTTTGATTGTCTTATGGAAATCTGGAGGGAGATATTGTAATTGAACAAAACTACAGAAGTGGTTATATATGGGATTGTAAACTGACTTGGCAATGCGTGCATTGGAGTAGAAATATTTTCCTTCTCAAATTGGCAAACTCTAACTATCTACTTCTATCTACTACATCGAATTTGCAAGGAATTTTTGTTTGTGTAAATCCTAAAACTAATATATTTTAGTGATATTACACTTTTATATTTATGCAGCAAAAAGTCTCTTGTGGCATTTTTATCTATATAATACGATATATTTTTATTAGAATAAAATATATATGTAAGAAAAGTCATAAATACTTACGATGATATATTTATCTAAATAGTTATGTTCGTAAATATCCTTAATCGTAATGTTTGACATGAGTAGATTAGCACATAGTTGTATGTCATGCTTATTGAGAATAAGTGTATCGAATTGACTTGCTAGGAGTATTCCACACGGATTATCATTAAATGCCAAATCTCTTTGTAATAGTAGTGTAATGATCCTACCATGGATTTGGTGTCATGAGTTTATCTTGATTATAGATTACTATACTTTGATTTTATTAGTTATTACTCTTAAGGAGTCACACATACTGTAGAATTCAGGTATCGTATAAATCATGAAGAGATAAGATATGACCACCATAGAATTCATCACTTCTTATAGCGAAATAGAATATCCTGGTATTGCCACTTCTTGAAATACGGCTGAAAAATCTCTGTGCAAAATGAAAATAGAATTAAGAGTGTCTCAAGTTATATTTTAAGTGAATTGTATTTTGAAAAGAAGTAAATTGAATAGTATAACAAGGTTTAGCATTATATCTGTACTCTTAAACTAATTGAAATATAGTGTGGTGAAAGGATAATAATTACACGGTAACTAAATCACTGATAGATAAAGTTATCCACATGACATATCTCAACACTAGGGGTGGTCATGATACTTTCCTAGAAGTCAATTTTGATCTATAAGTGTAAATTAATTCATTAATGAATTAATGATGAATCATGTAAATGATAAATTAAAATTGTATAATTTATTTAATCCTAATTGATTCAGAATTATAATTTGTCTAATTCTAATTAATTTAAATTATAATTTATACATATTTCCAACGTGATTAGGAACATAAAAGGTCACACACTTTAAGATGATTAATTCGGGATTAAACTAATTTTTGATAAGTATGAAATACTTATGAGTTAATTTATGAGATAAATTAGCTTTTAGGATTTAATTCACAAATCTTGGGTACTAATATGTAATATAGTTCTTAGTGTTAATAAGTTATATATATATATGGAAAATACTTAGGTAGACCCGGTCTTTAACCCCACTTGTAGCCCTGTAGTGTAGATTAAACTTTAGAGAATCTATGACATCAGCTGATGTAAGCAAGATTCTTTAAGATTTAATCCTGACCACAGGGTCTATAGGTAGGGTTAAAGACCGGGTCTACTTAAGTATTTTCCTATATATATATATGTTAGATTCCCAAGCCATAAGTATAGCCATGATAAAAGCATCACGGATTAAATGTCCTCAAAAATCGTGAGGAAAAATAAGAGAAAAACAAAAGAGTTAGCATTCCGTGGTTTGACTCAATCAATTTTGTGAGGATCTCGAGGTAATTATTTGTGTAGATACTATAAGAGGCAGGGTGTTTGTACAGCTTGTGGATCGACTTTCCTGATAGATTGGAGATTTTACTGCGATTTTGAGGTGTAATCTTTATACTCCTCTTTTACTCCACTTAAATTGATCAAGGTGATCTATCGTTGGAAGTAACAAAATTTAAATTCCACTGTGTATTGCATGATTTACTTTCTTACAATGGTATCAGAGTAACCCTTGATTAATTTTTGATATAGTTATATTTAGTTATCATAAATATTGAATTTATTCAAACTATATGAATTTTTTATTTTTTATTTTTTTTGAAAATATGGGAGAAGTAAAAAAAGAAAAGAAAAAATCTACCCCCTGTTGCTAACATTATCAGTTGACATCAACAAGTTTTTTTAAATTTTATTTTATTTTATTTTATTTTATTTTATTTTGTCATTTTTTGTGACAGTTTGGGTTTTGTTACTAAAAGTGTCTAACAGGTTAAGTTACTTTTAGTGACAATTTTATATTTTCAAAATATAGGTTTATTTAAATTTGAATATTGAAACCACCAATTAATTTTTGACAAATGTTGTTTACAAAATTAATTGTTAATATTAGAAACTATCTTTATTTTAATTTGATTAAAATTTAAAAAGTATAAATCCTTTGAAACTATTTTTTTAATGCTAATGAGATTAGAATTAGGAAATCTACTTAAATTATAGAAATTTATCATTTTTCAATGAGATTAGAATTGAATATATTTTCAAAAATTATTGAAATTATTTCTAATATAATTTTTGAAATTCTATTATTTAAAGTGTTTATTTTCTAATGGGATTGGAAAATAATTTTTTCTCCATAAAATATTTTCAAAAATAATTTAAGAATGATAATTTCAATGAGACTGGGATTATAATGTATAGTGATTCATGATTAGCTACTAAATGCGATTAATGTGCTTTTATATGGAATTGAATTATATAAATGCAATTTTTATAAGGCTCTATATAGTTGTAGAAGTGACAAAAATATTGGAAAATATAAGCTTGCTAAAAACGGAGGCAAAAAAGGCTATAAGTGAAGCGAGGGATATGGCTTTTGAAGATTTTTACCAAAAATTAGAATTTAAGGAGGGGGAGCGAGATATTTATAAAATTGCTAAAGCAAGTGCCCATAGAACGAAGGATTTAACCCAAGTCAAGTACATCAAGGATGAAAATAATAAGGTGCTAGTAAGGGATGAGGAAATTAAGGAAAGAGCCCTGAGATCTTTCCATCAACTATTGTATAATTAAGGCAATGGAGAAAGTATCATTCTAGGATAGTTATCTAAGTCCGAGAAGTATAGAAATGTAATGTATTAGAGACAGGATTTTCATCAGTGGTGGAGGAGGCTTCTTCAGACGAAGAATTCTAAAGCGGTTGGGTATATGTCTTGATATCCCAATCGAGGTACAATGCTTAGGAAAGAAGGGGATAAGTTAGCTTACCAATTTTTTCAATAAAATATTGAAGAGTAGAAAGATGTCAGACCAGTGGAAGAAAAGTACTCTCATACCCATATTCGAAAATAAAGGAGATATGCAAAATCGTGCGAATTATAAAGGTATTAAATTAATGAGCCATACGATGAAACTTTGAGAGATGGTGACAGAAATAAGGTTAAGAAATGAGACTAAGGTGTCAAATAATCAGTTTGGTTTTATGCCAGGGAGATCGACTACTGAAACCATATATCTCTTAAGAAGAGTTACCGAGAGACACCGGGATAAAAAAAAAATTTACATAAGATTTTTATTGATTTTGAAAAGACATACGCTAGAGTCCCTAGAGAAGTTATGTGGAGAGTTTTAGAAAAAATAGGAGTTAGAGTTGCATATATAGAATCAACAAAGGAGATGTATATGGATGTGGTTACAAGTGTGAGAATACCAGGAGTAAGGATTAAGAGGTTGACATGAGAGTTCCCTATAAATATAGGTTTACACCAAGGTTTAGCTCTAAATCCTTATCTATTTGCGTTGGTCATAGATGAACTTACAAGACACATACAGGAGGAAATACCATAGTGTATGTTATTTGCAGATGACATTCTGTTAGTAGATGAAACAAAAGATGGGGTTAATGCTAAACTCGAGGCTTGGAGAGAGACACTTGAGGCAAAAGGGTTTAAAATTAGTAGATCAAAAACATCTATATGAAATTTAAGTTTTGCAAGGGTGCACGTAAGAATGGAATAGGGGTTAGTATCAGAGATCAAGAGATACCTGTAAGTGAAAATTTTAAATATTTAGGATCAGTTATTCAGAATAATGGCGGTATAGATCGAGATGTTACACATTGGATACAAGTGGGATGGAATAAATGGAGAATGGCATCAGGAATATTATGTGACTGTAAAATTCCTTTACGACTTAAGGATAAATTTTATAGAACGACAATTAGGCCAGCCGATGCTCTATGAGTCCATGTGTTGGGCAGTGAATTACCTACATGAGCAAAAGATGAGAGTAGCAGAAATATTAATGTTAAAATGGATGTGTGGGTACACTAGGATGGATAAGATACGGAATGAACATATTCGTGAGAAGATTGGAGTAGCATCTATTGATGAGAAGATGATAGAAACACGCTTAAGGTAGTTAGGTCATGTATTAAGACGGCCAGTAGAAGCACCTGTCAGGCAAGTGGATTTTAGAGAGAGTAGTCGACACAAGAGGGGTAGAGGAAGACCGAAAAAGACTTGGTAGGTAACTTGTAGGAAAGATATAATTGATCTAGGAATTGAGGGGGATAGGTCCATGACAGAGCGCAATGGCGTAGCAGGATTCAAGCAGCCGACCCTGCTTAGTGGGATTAATGTTTGGTTTGTTTGTTTGTTTATTGAATTATATAATAGCATGATGGATGATTATAGACTTAGGACCAATGTAATCGTATATGGTTTACTTGGTTCAAATTTCAATATTTGTAAAACTTTAAATAGGGCCTGCGTGTCTTGCCTTTCTCTGTTATTTTGGATGTGATTCTTTTATATCTCAATTCCTTCGAATGTAACTCGAGATTTCTTGATCAATTATGTAATGTACATAGAGATAGGTTAGGGATAAGATTGAATATTTAAAATTTTTAGATAGAATTACATTTATAATGTACAAGATGATGGAGATGGCGCAAATGCACGACAATGGAGTAGATTTTCAAGAGTTGAAGATTATCCTTATGATTTGACAACGTAGTTTTTTCCTTTATGACTCAAAGAAACCAGTTTAGTAGAAGTCTATAATCATCTATGCTATTATGCATGTTTTATTTGTTATATGTTTATATGATAACATTGTGTGCAATTTAATGAGACCTAATAAATAATTGCAATGAAAAATCCCTCAAATCAACATTAAGTCAATAAATAAGTTGCCTTCCATTATTATAGCAACATACGAGAGTTCTTTTTAGATATAGACTTATTGGTTAATCCAAGGTTACTCTACGTTGAACATGTTTAAATTATGAGATGAGATATCCGAATAATGGGTATGACTTAACAGAGATATATAATTTGTTGGGCACACTCAAGATTGTATGTCTTTGAGGCAAAGGTTAGGAGTCAAATAAAGTGTGCTATCAAGAATTGATACCTAACTATCTAGGAATTACACAGTGTTATAATTGGTAAGAGTTACCTACATTTCAAAATTATTTTAGTTTGTTGGGTACAGCCAAGATGAAAATAATTAGATGGGATCCTGTCCCACTAGGGGTTCTGTGAGAACTTTTGAATAAATATGTGAGGATTATTGATTTGAATTAAAATAGAGGAACAAAACCAAATTAAACGAAATCCATATCATATTTTGGCTGTGTTTATGCATAAATAGAAAATTCTTATTGCCTTTATTTTACATGTAATAGAACATGAGTAGCAACGTTAATCTGCGTCCTATTTTAAGTGATAATAAACTCAGTGGGCCAAATTTTACTAACTGGCAATGCAACTTGAGAATTGTTTTCAAGCACGAGAAAATTGGTTATGTCCTTCATCAACCTATTCCTGATGCGCCAACAGATGATGCTGATCAAGTTGTTTAGAATATTAATCGTAAACACATGACAACGATATTGCCATTTGTATCATACTGGCCGATATAAATTCTGAATTGCAGAAGCACCATGAAAATATGCATACTCCTTCTATGATTCTTCATCTCAAGAGTTGATTGATAAAGAACCAAGGAATGAGAGGTATGAGACCTCTAAGGAGCTCTTTCATTGTAAAATAGCAGAGGGTACTTCAATAGCTATTCATGTACTAAAGATGATCAGAGTGATTGAAAAATTGAAACGATTGGGATTTGTACAAAATCATGACTTAATTGTTGAGTTGATTTTACAATCTCTACGTGAAAGCTTTTCACAGTTTGTGATGAACTATAACATGAATAAATTATCAACAACTCTTTCTGAATTAGTTGAATATGCTCAATATTGCTAAGACTACTATTAAAAAGGAAAGGAAACAAGTGTTGGTTCTTGATTCTTCTAATAGGAAGAAAAAGAAATCTAAGGTTAGTTTTAAGAAGGCCAAGTCTGGGGTGAAACCAACACTTTTGATTAAAAAGGACAAGTCTAAGGGTACTTTCTTTCATTGTGGAAAGGATGGACATTGGAAGAGGAACTGCAAGGATTACTTAGATACCTTGAAGCAGAAGAGGCTTGGTAAAGTTTCTACTTTAGGAATGTTTACGATTGAGATCAATATATCTACTTCCAATTTAGATTCTTGGGTATTAGATGCCGGATTTGCATCTCATTTTTGTAAAAATATGCAGGGCCTAAAGAATAAATGGAGCAAGTGTTGTCCATAGTCATAGGAACTTATTACATTTAGATGCCTAGTAGTCTTGTTTTAAAACTTAAAAACTGTTATTATGTCTCATCTATATTTAGAAGCATTGTTTTCATTTCGTATTTAGACACTGATTGATTTCGTCATTATGCAAAAGAATAAATATTGTTCTTCCTTTCATCTGATAGTATTTTGTCTGGAACTGCTGTTATGATTAATGGTCCTTGTATTCTAGACATTGAAAATCCAATTCTCAATATAAATCCTAAAAGGCCAAAAATTGATAATGTAAAATAATCTTTCCATTGACATTGTAAACTTGGTCATATAAATGAGAAACATGTTCCCCAATTACCACTACTAGAAAAAAATATTTAGCAACAAATTTAGCAACCGATTTTTTGAACATGTTACCAAATTACCACTACTAGAAAAATAATATTTAGCAACCAATTTTGGCAAAAAATCGGTTGCTAAGAGGTTTAGCAACGGATTTTCCAACTAAAATCATTCATCAGAAAATTGCTCGTTGGTAAAATATTGCAACGGATTTATCGTCAAAAATTAGCAACGGATATTTTCTGCGGAAAATCAATTGTATAAATTTGGTTTGAGATATTCCAGTCACCTATGATCGATATGCTAGAAACAAATTTTTGGGATACTGAATTTAGCGACGAAAAAATCTATTGCTAATTATAACATTAACAACGAAAATTTCAGTTGCTAAATTTAGTGATCATAAAATCTGTTGCTAAGGATACAAGTATCAATAAAAAAAAATTGGTCAGTAATTAAATTTTAAAAAATTAAAAATAATAGCAACGAAAAAATCGGTTGCTAATTTAAAAATATAAAAAAATAAAAAATAATATACTATTCAATTCCAAACCTGTCAACAACAAAATCATCAATGCCATCAAATTTCAATTCTACTAATAACTAAATATGCATAATATGCATCAATATACAACGACTGCATATCAACAATGGTAATAAGAACTTTGATATATATATATATGTGTGTGTGTGTGTGTGTGCGTGTGTGCGTGTGTGCGTGCGTGCGTGCGTGTGTGTATAATCAAATCCCAACAACAAAAGTTAAATAAAAGTAACAATATAAGTAAATGAATACAAAGTTTATACAACAACTGGTATCTAATCATAATGTCACTCGTCATCACTCTCTTCCTCTCCATCATCACTTGCACCGTCACTACCATCTTCCTCTTCAACTTCATGTATAGGACGTGACTGTGGTCCTTTTTTCACTACACCACTTCAACTAGGACAAGAATTCTAGGGCATTGTAACAAACTGAGCAAACCCAAAAGACGAAAAATATGGTGGGAATAGGGACGAAACTTGACTACGATGCTGAAAAGTTGTAGAATTCACCACTTGAGACATCATTTTTTTTAAATACATCCATTTTAGACTTTAAGCTACTAATAATAACTATAAGTTCATTATTACTTGTCTGTAAGGATACAATTGTGCTTTGGAGGCACTGGATATACTTGTTTTGTTCTTGTATCGTGATCACTAATTTGGTAGGCATCCCATATGTGTCAGAAGATGTACTACCATAATCAAATCTACTTAAACCTGCCAGCTCAATTACTCATCCTTTCTTAATCCCACCAATAGTTTCTGTTCATACTTCAATTTCACTAGGCAATGACTGTTGTGACAAATCACCCTCAATATTAGAGCTCTGACTAGATTGGATCTCAGACCACTTTGCATTGAAAATTTTCTATTCATGCATCAATCAATCATTACAAAGGTGAATTTTTCATGAAAGTAATTATAAAAGTTCATAAACAACAAAAAATAGTACTTAGTTACATGAATATCTTGTGCCCGCTGGCTTATTCATGGTCTATGGCCCTCCTTGTTTGCCTTCTTTTTATGGGTGTGTAGAAAAGTAGCAGCGACACTAAGATCACAACTATCATTTTCTTTATTCTAGAAATTTTGAAACAAGTAAGATAATGCAATAGTAAAAAGAAAAAAAAATATAACCTACGTTATAATATATATCAATTTTTCTAGATGATCTCCAAACTAAAACATAATCTTTAAATATATACCAATCTAACGCGACGTGTCAAATAAGTTATGTTGCCACCAATATGGAGCGAAAATCCTTTAGACCAGTCATCACATGTAGACACACAATTCTACTTATCTGTTTTACTTAAGGACTTGAACTTATCTCCATCCCATATTTTCAGTAATTGAGGCCATATAGACTTTCCAATCCAGTCTGGTCGACGCTCACCTTTTCTATTACCTTCACGAACATCATGCATTAGATTTTTCATGCATTCTGAGCTGCGATGCTCAAATATCTTGCACATTCTAGTTTCCATCTATGGAGGCCAACAAAAAAAGTTCTACATACCAAGACAACAGCACAACAAAATTATAATGTTAAAATTATAATTAAAAAATGTAAAATTGAACAAACAAAAAAATAGTAGCTCACTCCAAATTCTCTAAACATCAAGTCTTGCAACTCGTTTGGTATTTTCTTCCAAGTATGGTAAGGACCAATTAAATTAGTTTTGATGAAATTCAAACCTAATTAATGAAAAATATGAATCACGAATATATGAACCTAAAATAATAATAACATTACAATTAGATAGTATTATCAATTAGAGGTATAAAATTAAATAAAATATAATATAAACTCATTACTCAAGACCACATGGCTGTATAAATTTCTTTCTAGTATTCCTTCTATTTTGAGCATCGGTAGAACCACCATTTGAAGCATGTGATGACTGTGTTAAAGGGCTTACACTCCCAACCATCATTCCAGCCGTCTCTTATTTCTCTGAACCAAATAATTTAAGGTTTCTTGCATGCCATGTGAAGGAGGATGGCTCGTAGGAGAAGGTATGATCGGAGGCTGACTAGTAGGAGGAGGCATGATAAAAAACATAGGTGGCTAATTCGTAGGAAGAGGCATGCTAAAATAACATACATGTAGGCGGTTGGCTCGTAGGAAAAGGCATAAAAGATGGCACAGATGTAGGTAGCTGGCTAGTAGAAGGGAGACATACTAAAAGGTATAGATGTAAGTGGCTGGCTTGTAGAATGAGGCACACTAAAAGGCATAGATGTAGATGGCTAGCTCTTAGGGGGAGACATGGTAAAAGTCATAGCTTCTTATGTAGGTGGCTGACTCTGTCTCTTATACATACTAGATGTGCATAGATAGAGGTCCTATATTATTTATACGAGAAGGCATGAATGATAAGGTATTGATGGTGGTGGACTTCTTCTCCTTCTTGTTAGTGCCCTCATTCTTACCTTTTCATTTTTCATTATCAGCCATCTGTTTAAAATGTTTAACAAAATTAAGAGTAATTGAAATTAAGTTTTTGTTAATCATTCTTAAAGAATCCACGTACAAAGATTGTCAATTAGACAAGTTAGATGTTATTGAAAAAGCCACGTCAAAAATTATCAAGTATGAGATGGCCACAGATATCATAATAGTCTAAATACACATCTACTTCTACATAATGGACATTTTGCCAGCAAATTCCAAAATACAGATTATTGTGTGATATATTGTATTACAAATAAATGAGAAGATGATATCAAGAAGAAAAATGGGCCACACACTTGGAAACATAAGAGGACTATATATTACATTTATACACCACAAGAGATCCAGAAAATCTTTGAATATAAGAGGAGAAATATTGAACTCATTACTTGTGGTATGATGCACATTAATTGCAATGAACTGTAGATTGCCTATTGAAGATTTTTAAACTATTAAAGATGACAAATTATATCTAGATATCAAAAAATAAAAGTCTAGATAAAATAAAACCAAAGGCAAAAGAAAAGCAAAGCTAAAGATTTTTAAGCTTTTCAAGATGAAAAATTAATTTCCAGATATCAAAAAATAAAATTCTAGATAAAATAAAACCCTGTAATAAAACTTCAAAAAAGTGTATGTGATTAAAAAATTCATAAATTTCTGTTCATTATCATATTCATCTTCATCTTCATCCTCTTCCTCATCTTCTTCAAATTTATTCTCTCCCCCTCCTCCTCCTCCTCCTCCTCCTCCTCCTCCTCCTCCTTCTCCTCTTCTTCTTCTTCTTCCATACTAACCATGGTAGACCTACCCAAATCATCATCATCAATTTCTTTGAATGCCCCATTACTGTTCTACCAGAAATCCTATTGGGTATGATCTCCTCCTCCTCCTCCTCCTCCTCTTTCTCTTCTTCCCTCCTCCTCCTCTTCTTCTTCTTATTCTTCTTCCATACCAACCATGGTAGACCTACCCAAATCATCATCATCAATTTCTTTGAATGCCCCATTACTGTCAACCAGAAATCCTATTGGGTCATTATCCAAAACTGTACCAACAACCAAGTGATGTTCATCCTGGTAAGGAATTTCTATGGTATGATCTTTGTCAATTCTGCCTCTAGGCCTTATCTTTATCACAACCAGCCAATCATATTTGTCTCTGATTTTTCCTAGATATGGAACATAACACACCTGACATGCATGTTGTGCAAGTATAAAAGGATAAAATTTTAGATATCTTCATTTTTTTTTAACTTCAACAATTTCATATTGGTTATGAACTCTAATTTTCCGATTGCTCATTGAATCATACTAGTCACAATTGAACAAAACAACCCTTCGTTGACCTGGATATTGTAATCTGAACCACCTCCTTAAGTATACCATAAAAGTCACTTGAACTTTCACTTTTGACACAGACTCTACTAGATTAATAGTTTTTCTACCCTCTGCCCATTCAATAGTGTGAAAAATGTATCCGTTGACAAAGAATTTTGGCCACGTTTTAACCTCTCTACTAGGGCCCCACACGAGATCACACAAGTACTCATTACGTACCATTTTTTGTAGATTGCGAACCTAATATAACAATCAAAACTTTAAATAATGTTACTACTTCTTGAATTATATGATACTATATAACTTTAGTATTATTACTTACATATTGATAGAACCACGTTGCAAAATTTTTCTCCACAGATAGTTCAACTTCCTTGTCAATAAGATGAAGTCAATATGTTCTTGCTCGTACATACTACAAACCCATTTTTATTTTAAAGACATTATTTTTATTTTAAAGAAATTAAAGCTATTTTAAAGTATCATAATGAATTAAATATATTATACTTACATTGAGAAAGGCTGTTACTTCATCATAATTTAAGAGCACGTGTAATGCAGTTGTAGCCATCTCCTAATCTGTCAAAAATCTCCGTTTACACTTTCCTGGTTGATTGAAAACTGACAAGGTAGGTGGCATGGTTACATTGAATCCATCATTTTCATTGCGTCCAATTCTTGTGGACTTACATTGAAAATTAAATTCAAAATAGTAAGAACAAAAGTAGGAAGTCTCTAAAGACAAGTATGCCTCATATATGGAGCCTTTCAGACGGGCTCTATTTTTAACCATCTCTTTCAAGTCATGTAAAAATCTGGATGTTATTTAAACATACATATTAGAAGTTTCTTCACAATAATAGCTTGTTAGCCATAAACTACAAATTCAATATAATTTTATTTTTGTACCATATTTTAAGTTTTATTATTACCTCTCAACTGGATACCATCTTCTTATGGTACTTTTCCACAGACCTAGTACATTGCCTCAAGCTTTGTAGCTTTTAAAATAATTCCATGTAATAGTACGAGACGGAACAAATCTTTTGTCAAAATAGATTTCATGTCAACCCAATTACCAATAGAACATTCTCTATTTCTACGATTACTTATTAAGAATTGATCCCACCAAGTCAATACATAATCAATAAAAGAAACAATGGTTAACTTTACCTTCTTTTTGTCAGAATAATTATAACAATAAACAATATAATCTACCTTTTGCTCCCATTCAATATAAGCATCATGATCAACTTTACCTTGGAACAAAGGTAAGGATAGGTTGATTGTACCAATGTTCGATTCTCCCGTCGGCCATGTTGCACAATGCTGTCATCAAACACATCATCATCAATATTATCTTGATTAGATTAATACTCGCTTTCTTGACGACACAGAGGAGTATTAGCCCTATGAGCTTGACATCTAACTCCTTGAGGTCTTCCTCTTTGTTGATCATTAATACGAGCCTCAATTTTATGAATGCGATCCTTAACACTGCCAAATACAGAAAATACTTGCTCAAATTGTTGTCTTGAATGGCCTCTATAGTTATGGGATTATTAGCGCGACTACTTTCTTCATGCAACATAATAAAGTACTCACAAAGAAATAGAAAGTAATTAGGGTTAGTAAAATCAAAAGAAGTTTCCACAGTGCTCAACTCACTTTTGGGAGTACAATCACTCGAATTGTATCATTCAATTCCTCATGTATACCCTCAATTGAATGCCTTTTATCACTCAAATGATCTCACTGCGTTGCCTTTTTCCTCTCTTTAGTTTACTCTCAAAGTCTTTTGAAGACTACGAGGGCCAAAATAAGTTCCAATTATGTTTTAACTCCTTAATTGGTTTGAAGACAAAGAAGACAAATAGTCACGGGTCAATGCCAAATAAGAGACAACAAACTTTTGGATTTAAGCTCGAAGAACAAGAGATAACAAAATATCCGAGACTACTTGAAGCACAAAAGGTATAGAAAGCAAATTACCACATAAAGGAATCTAAGCATACAAGAACAAACAATTAAGCACATTATTACTAACAAAGAATTAAAAGAACCAACAAAAATTATGTTCTTTTAAAAAGAATTACGAATTTGGAAAGTGGACCTTAATTTGGAAATTTTCCAAAATTAGAAAGTTTCTAAATTTAGAAGATTTCCTATTTCAACTTGGATTAGGATAAGTAATCTGATTCTTACTAGGATTAGCATTAGTTTTCCTAGTCCAACTGGGATTAGAAAAGTTTGGCAAATCCAATTAGGATTAGGATAAGCTTTTCAAATCTGATTAGGATTACGATAAGAAACCAATTCTCCCTGGTTCTTATAAGAAACCAATTTCAAATACGATTAGGACAAGAAACCAATTCCATATAGGATTAGGGCACGAAACGAATTTCAAATAGGATTAGGATATGAAATCAAATCCAATTGGGAATAGGATAAGGACACCGAATACTGTTAGAATAGGGTAAGAAACTAGAGACATTTTGGATTAGGACAACAAATAGGCAATTGCCCATATAAACAACTCAAATAGGTAATCTTACAACTTTTCTTCTCTTTATTTTTCTCAAGATATTGATTTGGCTATCTTCTTTTTTTCCAAATCTTTTTTGCATCACTTTTATCCAAACGAAAAAAAATGGTTTCTTGTTTTTCGTTTCTATTCAACCAAGAACACCTTTTTTTTCAATTCAATTCAGCTAAGAAGAGAAAAAAAATTTCTACCAAATACAACTAGAAAAGAGAATTTTTTTTAATAGCAGTAATAACAAAGAAGAACAACAACAAAGAAGGGACAATATGGATGGAATTTTTTATATATATCAACAAGAACACAAATAGAATAGTAACGATGAACAGTACCAATTTTTTTCGAATAATAAGACAGATGATGCGAACTCCGAGGATAAAGCCACGATAGCCAACATCAATATTGTGTTTACAGAACTCGGATCAGCCTTAGACATGGAAACACAAGATAATTCCAACATGACAAATTTAGGCCCTATGGTTAGCAAATCAAGAATCTAAAATATCTGTTCTCAACTGATTTAATCTGATACAAGATACCGACTCATTGTCTATAAAGAGACAAGAATCGATAGTATTCTACGTGGAAATTACAAGAGCCACACTTGTAATAGTCTCCCAAGTCTTTCGAAGACAAGAGAAGAAAATTCTCTCACCAATTAAAAAGAAATTTTGTCTATTGTTCTTTGTATATCTAAATTTCAAGAAGACTTATTAAATCAAAAATTTCTTTTAAAAATAGATTGCAGTGCTGCAAAATATGTTTTAGAACAAGACATCAAAAATGTTGCTTCCAAACAAATTTTTGCTAGATGGCAGTCTATATTATCTGTATTCGATTTTGATATTGAATATATTAAAGGTGATTTTAATTCTTTGCCAGATTTTCTTACCAGAGAATTTTTACAAAATAACTTGAGTCTTGCAGATGGAGTTTCCAAGAGAATTGAAGAAAATAGATAGCCCTTACAGAAAAGGACTTATCAATCTTTATGCTAAAATTCAATCTACTGATTTAATATTAAATCATTATAATAATTTCGTGCTAGTTCACTACAAACACAAATTTCAGAATTAATAACAATTTATGAAGAGGCAGACAGAAATATGAGATCCAAATTACCGGACAAAAGAATGAGAGAAATGTTTCTTGATTTTGAAGGAAAAACAGCAATTATGGATACTTTAGAAAGTACTCTTCAAATGTACAAAAAATTGATTGTTCGAGAAGAAAAAAGATTAGAAGATCTAAATAAAACTAAAATACTAATTTTCTCCGCTTAAAATGCTTTTCAGATTATGATGAATCTCCTCGGGAGAGGATCCCGTGGTGGTCGCAACCAAAATTCAGGAAGAGGACAATTTCCTGGTCAAGTGTTTTCTTAGGAAGACTTTTACATAGATCTGATGCTTCTTCAAATTTTTGGAAAGAAAAATTTATAAATGGATTACCAACTCTTTTTGCTGAAAGAATAACAAATGTTCTAAAAACAATGCATGATGGATATAATATTATTTATGAAAACCTAACTTATGGTGATATTCTTCATGCTTCAAGAAGAAGGAATAAAATTATGCAATGATATTAAATTAAAAGCTCAAATTAAAAAATATAAACAAAGAACTGAATTAGGAGATTTTTGTGACCAATTCGCTATTCCCGCTCCTCCTATTCCATATCAGAAAGCAAAGAGAATTATAAAAAATAAAAAGAAAAATAAATTTAAACAAAATATTAAAACACATACTAAATCTTACAAACCATTTTTTAGAAAGAAGTCAAAAACAACAAATTTTAAGAAAAAGACCAAGAAGTAAAAGAATGGGTAAAAGCAAATATAATTTGTAGAAAATGTGGAAAGAAAGGTCACTATGCTAATAAATGTACAACTAAAATAAACTTGATAGAGAAAATTGGAGATTTACAAATTGATGAAGAAATAAAAAACAAATTCTTAATCATCTAAAATTCTCTAGCAGTGACTCTGAAGAAAATTATGAAGATAATCTTTCTGAAACAAGTTCTGATGATTCAGGAGAATGTTCTAATTGTACTCTCCGAATTAACCTGCTATAAATCTATAGTAGAAGCTCATGATTTAAATCCCACTATTTTTACTTTAACAGATAATCAAAAATTTATTTTAGATCTAATAGATGAAATAGAAAATCCTGATCAAAAGGAATTATACATTAAAAGATATTTAGCTTTACATAATGCTATAAAGAAAATCGAAGAGAAAACAGAATGTGTTCCCCCTAAAATTAAAGAACAATTAGAAATTAAAAATACTAGTTTTTCTATGAAAGATGTTTTTAATCATATTCAAAATACTTCCAATAAACTGATAACTATTCAAATTTATTTCTCCCAATTCTCAAAATTTTCCCCCACTTCCTTCAAATCATTCAAATCTAAATTTCTTACAAGCTGTTGAAAATAAACAACCACATTCTTCACCAAATACTGAATTATCCAATAGCCTTATAATGTATAATTCTAGGATCTTATATCTGATCTTCCAGATCTAATCTGGCTGCATCGTTTCACTACAAATCCAACAAATAGTCTTCTCAAATTGGTTTTTCTAACTGTCTTTTAATTAATCCAGAAACAAAACCTTTCCAAAGAGAACCTTATAAATTCAATGGTGTCAAATGTCATGTAATTTTTATTGAAATTGAAGAATTATACTTAAATATAAATTCTGTAGCAAATAAATATTTTTTTAAAAATTTCGGTTCTTATTTCCCCATCTTTGCTAACAATCCTTTAAAATATAGACACAACTATGCAGACTTTTTAAATGACATAAAATTAGTTGATATTAAAGATGGTAAAATAGGTTGGCGTCCTACTATACAAGATCACCATTTCACAATGTCAAAAATGTTTATAAAAATTGTTCCTAGTCCAGATTAATAGAGTGAACATCCTTCTGATGTATTTTCTTTTAGATCTTTTTTCAATAATTCCAATTATCATTTTAATTACTGGGATTGTATGTCTGCATTCACCCAAGTACTTGATTATAATACTCCTGATTTTAATCATACTTGGTGGATCAGAATGGAACCATCTATTCTTGATAATAAAACTTTTTTACCCATGTGGTTCTACAGTTGGTTTCAATCTTTTGGCATCCTTGAAAAATTTTCTTCCAAATGACCTCCAAATCTTGTTCAAACAATTCAAAAAGGTCTTTTCTAATGATTTCATTGACCTTGATATTCCTGGAAGACCTTTGTTACACTTTTTAGCCAAATTCAATATCCCTTGGTTATTTTCTTGGAAATTAGAATCAGGAATTGCTACTGGATGTATGATTCCCCAAATTCGAAGGATTCATGAAAATAAATGGTGGCCTAAATGTGAATACAATTGCACTCAAATTGAGCAATCCCTTCTTCTTGAAGAAAAGAGCACAATTGCAAAACTGCAAAATCAGCGAAAGGAAAGAGAAACAGAAGCCCTTATACAAAAAAAAGTAGAAAGTTAAAAGAAGAAAAAGGAAAGGGCACAGAAAATCCTTTACCAGATATAAAGAAATTTCGAGAACAAATCATGAAAGAAGTCTCTAGGTGTATCAGATTGATGCATTACAAAATCTTCTTCTAAAGAAAAAGAAAAAGAAAATATCAGGATTAGTAACAAATTTGAACCATCTTTTTCTTTAATGGATTTTGATGAAGAAGATGATCCTAACATGAATGAGGACATGGACAAATACTTGGGAATTCATGAGATGATTGAACAAAAGACTCATGAATTAGAAAATTTGATTACTCGAGCAAAATCTCAAACTGAAGTGGCTAAAAAGCTTTTTTCTGATGATGAAATGAGTTCTCAATCTGGATCTCAAAGTTCTCAGAGATCAATAAAGGGAAAAAATAAAAAATAGTCTAGATTTTGAAAAAGAGACATCAGAAATTGTGCGGACTCAAAAAGAAAATTTGAAATCCGAATCACTGTGCGGACTCCAAAAGAAATTTTGAATCTGAATCACTGTGCGGACTCCAAAGAAAAGTTTCAAGTCCGACTTCTTTTATAAATAGAAGCCTTCAAGTGTTAGGGAAGGCAGAGTTTTTAGAATTCGAACTTTATTTCCTCCTTTCTCCCTCCTCTTGTAATCAATCCTTCTGCTTCCTGCTTTCTACAATAAAATTTGTAATTTTCTTTTCTATGCTTTTTAAATTCAGTCTTTAATTTTATTCCTGCTATTACTTTGGTATCAGAGCCATGATTAACTAAATTCTTTAAGGATTGATTATAATTATACTTGTTCATGAATTATATGAATTGCCATAAACAAAAAGGATCTTCATAGCAACATCTATTTTTATCGAATTGTCTCTTGCCATTATTTGTTAAATGGTTCGTCACCCAAGTCGAATCGCATCATATTGAACATAAAATCTCTACCCATTTGTCTTAGCCATTAAAGTTATTGACAGACGAGTTTAACAATTATCTTTATTTTTGAATAAAAATAGTTTTACTTTAATCGCCAATAAGTTTATTGAATTTATTAATAAGACATGAATTTAGTCAATTATAATTAATCCTTAAGTTTATTCATCATGCTTTCTCGATTTTTGGCTATAGCTTCTACTTAAAGCTCCTAAATCTACAAAAATGTATGAATTAATTAAATTATAGACAGAAAATACTATATAAAGACAGGGCATTTACCCAAATTAACTTTTAAGAAACTGTTTATAAATTTGGTGCTTTTGATTACAAATCGAAATTAATGATAAAAACTTTTGAAAAAACTATTCCTATTAGAGGAACTGATGAAACTATTAAATTATTAAAAGAAAAAGATTTAGAAGTTCAAAATTATAATTATATTCATATTGGATTAATTCAAATTGCTTTGCAACCTTTAAATCGTCAAGGACTTGATACTACTGTCTGTGTTGCTCTTCGTGATGCCAGACATAATAAATTTTCAGATTCATTAATCGGTTTAATTGAATCAAGCCTTTGTAATGGCCCAAATTATTTTAGTAGTTATCCAAATTTTTCAGTATCCTTAAGTGATAAAAATTTGCTTGATGTTTTAACCTTAAATATTAAAACTAAAGGTTGTGATATGAAACCTGGATCAGAAAATATAAATATTACTTATAGAATTTGTTATAAGTTAATGAATACTATAAGTCCTGGTGCTATTAAAATAAATACAAATGACAGAATAACTCCTTTGATTGATACAAATTTAACCAGATCTAATATACAAATTCCTAAATTAATAATGTGGGATGAAGTTAACATTCCAGAAACATATACATTTGTATAAACTTACAAATCCTACTATCTAGAAGTATTTATACTGTTTCTTATATTAATGAAGTGTAACAGGAAATGTTGAAATTGCTTTCACCAGACGAAGAAGATCTACTTCTTCTATTCCAACTTTTCTTTCTCAAAACTTTCAAAATACACCGAGATCTGTAGATAGATCCAGATCTAGTAGATTAAATTTTGAAAGAATCACCTAATAAAATTCTTCATGGAATTTATAATTCTGCAAATGAAACAGAAGATATAAATTTAGGATCTGAAGTAAATTATCAATCGGACTATCAGATAAATGTTTTATCAAATCAAGACAATTTTCTGATGAAGAAATGAAAAAATTTGCTGAAAAATCTAAAGAAGAATTTTTTAAAGATAAATATAAAAATTTTAGAAAATGGTTTTCCTCACTTTATTATAAAATAGAATTAAAAGAAATAAAAAAAATTATTACAAATTTATTAAAACCTCTATGGTATACATAGATTTTATACCATGGTTTAGAAATGAATATAATGCTAGCCTAATTGATAAAAATTTTGATATTACTATTTTGGAAGAAACTTACCAAAATAGGTGCTTAAAGGATGATAATATTATAAAATCCATACATCCTCCTGCAAGAACTCTTAAAATAGGATCAGAAGCAGCTCAAACTGAGGCATTCCTTATGCTGATAGTTCTAAACCGGATATGGCTAAAATTGTAAAACAAAATACTTTTTCAAATCTTAACTTAGGAACAATTTCTAAACAATTAAATAGAATTGAAGAAAAATTACATTATTATTCTTCTCCCTTTATAAATACTCCTATTAATAATGTATAAAATCTATTCCTATTTCCAATGATCATGTTTCTTCAATAAAACCTAGAGAAAATTTACCTTCTGATGTTTTTATTGATCAAAGTGAAGAATTAGTAAAAATTTTAAGAGGAAAAATGAAAGATTTAAATATAACAGAACCTTCTTCAAGTGATAAACAAAAAAATATTTTAAAATTAAATGTTTTATCAGTAAAAGAATATGATATTGATAGTGAGGATAATGAAAGTAATTCTTCAGAAAATGATATTACAAACATTTCTGAAATGTTTTTACAAACATTTCTGAAATGTTTAAAAATTTAAATATTCCAGAAGAAAATATTTTTGCAATAAAAAGAAAAAATATATTCAAAGAAAATGCAGCACAATTTAATCCTCTTTATCATCAAACTTATAACTATTATCAAAGACCCACTCCTATTGATTTAAGTTATGAAGATCCCCAAATAATGGCAAATTCTTATAATTCGGGAACAATATATGAGTGGTGTATTGATGCTCATTAGTAATGCTGCAATACAAAAAACTTTACATAACATGCTCATGTATATAAATATTTTAAAGCAAAAAGGAACTTCTGAACCAAATGCTGTCAAAATTTCTGAATTTTTATTTACATGAAAAGTAGTACAACTCCAAGAAGAATAAGATTTTCTTATTATTTTCTTTTCTAATAAATCATTAATTTCTTTTTTACAAAATTCAAGCATATCTTTGTTAGCCTTAGTTGGTATATTTTTCTCCACAAAATTTGTTTCATAACGTAATTCTATAATATGTTGTTTTTTGTTCCAAAAGGGGTTGGGAACTTCACTACAAATTTCAGAAATAATTTTTTTATTTAAGTTAGAAATTTTTTCTTTTATTTTAGGAGAATTTAATTGTTCTTATATTTTTAAATTGAAGACTTCTTTGTGTAAATAATTAATTTGATTTTGTTTTAATTTGATATTATAATCTAGAGAGTTTAAATCAGAAATTTTTTCTGTAGTGGCAAAATCAAAGGTTAATTCTTTATTTTTATTATATATTATTTTTCCATCACAATAGTAAGGATACATTTGACATAAAAATGGAGTTCCTAGAATTAAATGAAAACCAACATTTTTAGTTAATATAAAAGGCATTTTTATAAAATTTCCTTCGTTTGAAAAAACACAAACATTAGAGATTTTATGTTCAATATGAATTTTTGATCCTTCAGCTGCTGTTAAAGAAGCTGTAGTCTTTTCAAAATATTGAGATGGAACTAATCCTCTAATACAATTTAAATCAGTACCACCATCTACCATAACAATTGATTTAAAGGCATAAGTATCGTTTATAACAATTGAAACGTAAATGTATTGTTCTTATACATATAGACATAGTGTTAATATCATAACTTAAAAATTCTTCTAAATTTTTTGTAGAAGATTTATCTTCTGTATTATTAGCTCTTTTTTTCTTTCAATTCAGCCAAGAACACCTTTTTTTCAATTCAATTCAACTAAGAAGAGAATTTTTTTCTACCAAATACAGCTAGAATCTAAGAGAATTTTTTTTAATAGCAGTAATAACAAAGAAGAACAACAACAAAGAAGCAACAATATGGATGGAATTTTTTATATATATCAACAAGAACACAAATAGAATAGTAACGATGAACAGTACCAATTTTTTCCGAATAATAAGACATGATGATGCGAACTCCGAGGATAAAGCCACGATAGCCAACATCAATATTGTGTTTGCAGAACTCGGATCAGCCTTAGACATGGAAACACAAGATAATTCCAACATGACAAATTTAGGCCCTATGGTTAGCAAACCAAGAATCTAAAATATCCGTTCTCAACTGTACAAGATACCGACTCATTGTCTATAAAGAGACAAGAATCGATAGTATTCTACGTGGAAATTACAAGAGCCATACTTGTAATAGACCCCAAGTCTTTCGAAGACAAGAGAAGAAAATTCTCTCACCAATTATATTAATCAATCATCAAAAGGTTGCCCAAAACTATAATGCTTTAACCTATTTATATGCTTATGAAGAAAACCTAAACAAATACCTAAAACAAAACCCTAACAAAACATGAAAATGGAAACCAAAAAGGAAACATCGTTTAAGTCCCAGGGAGACGATGTCGCGACTTGAAATCTGGTATCGCGACATCGAGACAAGTCGATGTCATGATATGGAATTTGGTGTCGTGACATTGAGACAAGCTCGATGTTGACTGTATGCAGAAGTTCAGAGTTGATGTCGCGACATGGACATCAGAATCGGATTATTGGACATTTTGAACTTCCAAAACGTTAACAGTCTTCAACCCTTGAACCCTAGACCTCTTGGCCTCTATTGTTTAAGAACAAAGCTTGTTGTTCCAGAATCCCTTTAACGAAGCTCAGCACAGCTTGTTGCAACTTCTCAACTCTCGAATGCATGGTTGGTCTAACCGTCATTTAAATGTTATGACCTCCTTACACAACTCCACCACATCCTTGGACCATGTCCGCATTATGTTCCCTCATCTTTTAGAGGATTCGTCCTCGAACTGAGGGATGCCTACATCAAAATCAAAAGGAGAAAGATCACTAACATGGAATGTTGGACTCATATTAAACTCACCAGGAAGATTGATCTTGTAAGCATTGTCACTAGTCTTCTCAAGCACCTGGAAAGGACCATCACCTCGAGGATCTAACTTTGACTTCCTTTGGTTTGGAAATGTTTCCTTACAAAAGTGTACCAAGACCCAATCTCCGAGTTGGAATACTACTTGTTTCCGACCTTAATTAGCTTTTACGGCATTGTGTTGACTCGTCTTGAGCATATGCTGCCTCGCTGTTTCATGATTAGATTTGATTAACTCGGCCTTTGCCCATCAAAGCTGGTTAGTTCTCGCACAAGTAAAGGAAATAAATCCAAAGTAGTTAAAGGATTAAACCCATAAACAACCTCAAAATGAGAAAAACCAATGGAAGAATGTACGGAATGATTATAAGCAAACTCTGAAAATGGTAGACAATCTACCCAAGTTTTTACATTTTTCTTCAAGACAGCAATGATGCAATAAGGTTCCTAAAGTTCAATTGACAACCTCAGTTTGACCGTCAGTTTGGAGATGACAAGCAGTAGAAAACAACAATTTAGTGCCCAATTTTTCCCTTAAGACACGCCAAATATGACTCAAAAATTTAACATCTCTATCACTAACAATCGTCTTGAGAACTCCATGTAGACGAACAATCTCTCTAAAGAATAAATCAGCCACATGCACAGCATTATCAATTTTGTTACATGGAATGAAATGTGTCATTTTAGAAAATCTATCCACCACTACAAAAATAGAATCACGACCCCTTGGAAATCTTGGCAATCCTAAAACAAAATCCATAGACACATGAATCCAAGGGTGACTCAGGACGGGCAAAGGCATATAAACACCATGCGGATGAACTTTGGGTTTAGCTCTTTTGCAAGTAAGACATCTAACACATACATGTTCCACATATTTGCCCATGATTAACTAGAAAAAGTGCTCCCTAAGCATCTCTAAGGTCTTAATCCACACCAAAATGATCCATAAGACCTCTCTCATATGCTTCCTACATAAGCAATTCATGCAATGAACAATTAGGGATGCACAACTTATTCTCACGAAAAAGATATCCATCATGCAGATAAAATTTATCAAACCCAGTTGATAGACAAACTTCAAACACATGAGAAAAATCAAAATCATTAGCTTACAAATCTTAATATGTTCGAATCCAAGAAACATAGTATTTAAAGTTGAAATCAAAGTATATCTACGAGATAAAGCATCAAAAACAACATTATTCTGACCTTGCTTGTATTGAACAAAATATGGAAACATTTCAATAAACTCTAACCAATGAGCACATCATTGGTTTAACTTACCTTGACCTTTCAAGAATCACAATGACTCATGGTCCATTTGAATTACAAACTCTTTAGACCACAGGTAGTGTTACCGAGTTTGTAAGGATTTTACCAATGCATAGAGCTCCTTATCATAGGTAGAATAGTTCAACGTGGCTCCACTCAGCGTTGTTCTCATTGAAATGTGCAAGGGGATGTTTGTCTTGCATCAAAACAACACCTATACCAATACCAAAAGCATCACATTCTATTTTAAAAGTTTTAGAAAAATCTAGTAAAAGTAAAACAGGAGTAGCAGACAGCTTAACCTTTAAAGTTTGGAAAGCATGTTCTTGAGTTTCATCCATTTAAAGCCTAGACTTTCTTTATGATTTCATCTAGAGAGGAGTAGCTATTGTGCTGAAATCTTTCACAAACTTGCAATAAAACTTGCTAAATCATGAAAACTTCACACTTTATTAACGTTTGTAGGGGTTGGCCAATCACTAATGGCCTTAATCTTTTCTCTATCAACTTAAATTCCCCTAACACTAACAACAAACATTTCTTTGTTTAATTTCATTCATGGAAAATGAACAGTTCTTAAGACCAGCATAAAGTTGTTCTTTTCTTAAGGTCTCAAGTACTAAGTGTACATGTACAAGATGTTCATCTAGAGATTCCCTATATATCAAAATGTATCATCAAAATACACAACAATAAATTTTCCTATGAACTTACGCAAAGTATGATTCATCAATCTCACGAAAGTACCGATACATTTATTAGACCAAAAAGCATGAGTAACCACTCATAAAGTCCTATTTTGGTCTTAAATGCAGTTTTCCATTAATCTCATTCTTTCATGCAAATTTGATGATATCTAACTTTCAAATTAATTTTAGTGAAAACTTTAGCACTATACAACTCATCTAACATATCATCTAGACTAGGAATAGGATGCCAATACTTTCTCGTAATGATGTTTGTTGCATGACAATTGACACATATACGCCATGCTCTATCAGGCTTTGGCACTAGAATCACTGGCACAGCACATGGACTCATGGTCTCCCACATGCATTTTTGAGCCATTAACTTCTCTACTTGTCCCTGAATTTCCTTCGTTTCCTCCGAACTAGCTCTATAAGCAGGTCTATTTGCAATGACTACTCTCGGCACAAAGTCAATTTGATGCTAAATTCAAACATCTCCCTAATGGGTGGCAACCCAGGGAAAATCTCCGTAGGAAATAAATCCTCAAACTCCAGTAAAAGAGAAATAAAAGATCTTGATAAGGCCGGATAAAGGTCAATCTGTACAAAATAGTTTTCTTTTAAACTGAGTAAAAACACAGTCAAATTAGTACTCGTGGATACTTGGACTTCTTTAAACGCTAAAAAGAAATTGGATTTCTTTTTCAACACTTTACCCTTAGAAGTTTCAGATTTAACCAATTCATTCTTAGGGTTTTCATTCATTAAGGTTCATTAGCTTTAATCATTTCCTTTCCATTCATCAGATCAAGGTTATCTTTGTAAAATTCAACAAATGAGTTTTTGATATGCAATTGTTCTTTAATCACTTGCTCAGGGGGGTAGCGATTTAAGCATTATCTTTTGACCACCTTTAAATAATGTATACTTATTAGTGTAGCCATTCGAGATTAGTGTATCTATCAAATTGCTATGGTCTTCCTAGCAATAAGTGACTAGTTTGTAGCCTACGTGGGAACAACATCAGACAAAATCTCATGCATATATTTTCCAATAGATAATCTTAAATTAAAGCTTGTTTAGTTACCTTTTATCACATTTATTAAGCCAGTGTAAATTATATGGACGCGGATGCTTTTGACAAGGCAAACTTAATTTGTCAACCATCAACTTACTAACCACATTGACACAACTACCACCATCTACAATCAAACAACATGCACAATTTTGAACAACATATTTAATAAAGAATATATTCTCACGTTGTACCTCCTCTTGGTCTCGCTTTGGTTGTGCATGCAATGCTCTCAATATTACCAAGGCGGGACTATTAGAAAGATCAACTTGCTCATCCTCATCTAGATTAGGACCTTCCAATTCCGGCATTGGATCATCCTCTTCATCACATTCTTCACTCACCACCTCGTTTTCTTGCATAAAGAGTGCTTGCTTGTTGGGACAATCCTAGGCATAACCCAAACAACAATAACATCTTATATCCCGAATGCGTGGTGAGGTTGTAGAAGTTGCTCTTTTGACTAAAGAATCCATGGGATGTTTCACAGATGATTTAACCATTCTATTTTTGGATTCATTAGTTTTGTTATTAGTTGGTCTGATTTGAAACTAATTAGCCTTTGAAGTAGTAGTAGACCAATTCCTCCTATCATTGAAACTAGACTCAACTTTAGATTTATCAATATTGTTAAGTTGCCTTTCTACCTTTATGGCCTTTTCAACCATATCTTGCAATTCAATGTAATGGTGCAATTCAAACACATTAGCAATTTCTTTATTAAGACCACACAAAAATCTAGTCATAAAGGCCTCACGATCTTCAATGACATTTGATGACATTAGACATCTTTGGAGTTCTCAATGATACTCCTCTACAGATTTACCACCTTGCTTTAACTTTTTTAATTCTTGATACACATCATGATGGTAAGTATAAGGTACAAATATTTTATGCAATGCAAATTTTAAAGATGCCCAATCGTTAATAGGTGGCTCTTACACGTCATTAGTCTTAAGTTGATCCCACCATTCTAAGGCATAATCACTGAAAGATGCAATTGCCAATTGAGTCTTTTCCTGCAAAATAATTATGGCAATGAAAAATAACTTCTACCTACTTTTCCTATTTGAGATAGATATTTGGATCGAGATTACCTTGAAATGTAGGGATAGTCAATTTAATGTTACCAGTATCATCATCAACCTTACCACCATCACGCATATGTCATCGAGTCCTTGACCTTACACCTGTATCATACAATTCATTATTAGATTCATAGTCATTAGAATCGTACTTAAGATACGTAACTCAGTGATTTTGTGAGACTCTATGAGCATTAGGCTCAACACGACCAATTTGAGAATGTATCTCAAATCTCTCTTTAGTTAATACCTCAAGAGAGAGTTGAATAATTCAAGAGATATTGCCATTTCGGTCACACAGAATTCCAAGGTATTAATCCTTGAATTTTCCCATTGTTGGGACATTTTTACTTGTAAAGTGAATGAAATTAAAGAATAAAGAGAAACTTTTGGAAAATAGGGTTAGCAAAAATAAGGAAGGACCTCACTACACTCCCTTAGTGTTTGTACTCAAATTTAGAGATGTCACACAAGCTCACTCGTGTTTTACTCAAATTCAAGGCATTTCCCCTTATAATGTGCTCACCACTCTTGCCTTTTTTATCTGTTGTAATTCTCCACAAAGTTTTCATAGACTTTATAGTACAAAGCAAGAACGACGCAAATAATCACTACTATTGAATACAAGTAGTATTTTATAGACAGTGGAATCAAAGAAAGTACAAATTAATGGCTAGTTGATTTTAACAAAGAAAACATAATGCACTTTTAGCAAGCCAAAATATAAAAGGGTCAATAAAATTAAGGGTCACAAAATGTAAGAAGATAGCCAGAGATAATGCAGCACTTTAACACAAAATCCTTGTGTCAAAGGATTCAAGATGAATATGATCGCAATCCAAGTAAAGAAATGGTTCATTATAGTTGATGCAATCCAACCAAGATAAAGAGTTACTTGTGCAAGTATGAATAAACAAGAAATATCAACAATATTTTGGTGCAAGAAGAACCTTTAAACCCTTATTTACTCAGGTTTTGCACTTTGCAATTTTTTTACGATTTTTTTTCATAAAATATATTGCACCCAAATTAAACAAGGACACAAAGAAACATTCACAAATTACAAATGCAACAAGTACTTATACGAAACCCTAATTAGCTAGAAAAATTTTTTTTTTAACTACACACACACTTAGGTTAGAGCAATATACATCACAAAATAATGAAAATAATGCTTCAAATTAAACACAAGAATGAAGAAGGACAAGAGTAGAAGAGAACAAGAACAAACAAAACAAATAACAAGAACAAAAATAAGAAAGAACAAGAACACAAATGTGTTTTTAGGGAACCTAAAGCTCTGATACTACTTCTGATATGAACCCCGATGATAAAGTTACAAGACCCAATACCAATATTATGTTTGCGGAACCCGAGTAACGTCCTTAGACACGGAACACAGGATGATTCTAACTTGACATATTAGACCCTATGGTTAGCAAACGAAGAACCTAAAGTATCTATTCTTGACTATACGAGATACTGATCCGTTGTCTATAAAGGCATAAGAACTAATATTATTTTTGGTGGCAATTACAAGAGTCACACTTGCAAAAGACCACAAGTCTTTGGAAGACAAAGCAGAGAAAATTCTCTCTCTAATTGTATTAATCAATCGTCAAAAGGTTCCCCAAAAATACAATGTATTGAGCTATTTATAGGCTTAAAGAAACCTAATCAAATACCTAAAACAAAACCCTAACAAAACACGAAAAAGGAAAACAAAAAGGAAACATCGTTTAAGTCCCAGCGAGTCGATGTCGCGACATAGAATCTGATGTCATGACATCGAGACAAGTTGATATCGCGACATGGAATTTGGTATCGCGACATTGAGACAAGCTTGATGTTTACTGTATGCAAAAGTTCAAAGTTGATGTCGCGACATGAACATCAAAATCAAATTTTTGAGCATTTTGAACTTCCAAAACATTAACAGTCTTCAACCCGTGAACCTTAATGGCCTTTTGGCCTCCATTGTATAAGAACAAAACTTGTTGGTCTAGAATCTCTTTGACGAAGCTCAACACGGCTTGTTGCAACTTCTTAGCCCTCGAACGTGTTATTGTTCCAACTAGCATTTAAATGTTATGACCTTCCTGCACAACTCCTCCACATCCTTAGTCCGTGTCCGCATCATATGAATTTGTTAACAAGAAAATCTAGAAAAAATTAAAAGCAGATTAACAAAACTGACCAAAATTAGACCTGGCTCTGATACAAAGCCGGTGCGAACCCCATGGTAATCAAGACTCGATGTCGTGAAACCTAATGATCAAGTATATCACCAAAACCCCAAGGATCGGAATCCAAATTTGGTCACACAAATTGGACAACAAAACACAAAGAAGACACGAATAGAAAAAATAAGAATAAGCAATAATCGATCTCCTGCTTAACTGCTTATATTGATCAAGCAGGACCAATATCTTAAGTCGGTTAATAGAATCACTGTTGCTCAAGTGATGTTCCCAACAAAGTCTTAATCCAAATACTAAAAGAAAGAATTTTTTCCTCACGAAAAATGCAAATTTTGTTGATAATAATTTGCTAGAAATTGTCGTTCATATGGTGCCTTATTTATAGGGTTAAAGTGTCCTAAAAAGTAGCTAAAAACTAGGACAAGGAGTTCAACCATATGGCAACCCACAAGGGCAAAAACTTCTAGAGTTTGTTTCTTGTTAAACAAGTAAAAGAACTCCTAATTCTAATGCACTAATACTTAGCCAAGACAGCCCTTTAATTGGGCTCTAGTAATTAAGCCAACACTTAAACCAACCCAATTTATATAACACTTTAAACTACTATCGAGCTTTACACAATAATGGACTTAAACAAATAAAAAGTCTAGTAAAATATAACATAATATTTAGCCCTTGTACTTAAAGGATCTTCACTTCACAGTGCTTCATTTCGAAGAATTAGACTTCATGTTATTAATGAATTGAGGATAGTCCAATCCAAATTGATCAAAATACCATGAATATGCTTCAATCTTGGCAAGCGTGAGTCCAAGCTTGCTCCAGTTTTCATCTCCTCAAAGTGGTACATCTTTAGCCTCTCCAAATTCAGATTAGTATTTGTCTCAAAACATGTTATCTTTCTAGAAAGTGAGTTTATTCTTGAAAAGGTAAGTGAGAGCAAAACAGATCTTGAAGAAGTTCAAGAAAAACATTTTGACATTGATCAACAAAAGTGGAACAAGAGGTTTAATCACATGTTGATGTGATAGAAAATGAAGTTAATGATACACAAGCTCTTCATAAGACTACTTGGATACGTCGTGCCCCAAAGAGATATGAGTTTCTTGTAAATGAGCACAATAATGTGTTAATCATTACAAATAATGAACCTACATCTTACGAAGAAGCACTATCTGATAAAGATTCTTAGAAATGGCTACACGAGCCATGAAGTCTAAGATGGATTCTATATATGACAATAAGGTTCGGATCCTAGTCAATCCACCTGAAGGGATTAAACCCATAGGATGCAAATGTGTCTTTAAGAGAAAGACCGACATGGATGGTAATTTGATTACCTAAAAGCTGCACTTGGTGCCAAAGGGTTACACACAAAGATAAGGAGTTGACTTTGATGAAACTTTCTCACCAGTTGCAATGTTGAAATTCATTTATATTTTACTTCCTATAACTATATATTATTATTGTGAGATTTGGTAAATGGATGCAAAAACTGCATTTCTTAATGGAATTTGTAGGAAGAGGTGTATATGATGTAACCTGAAGGATTATAGCCACAAATCCTAACAAAATATGCAAGCTACAAGGGTCTATTTATGGACTAAAGTAGGTTTCTAGGAGTTAGAATATCCATTTTGATGAAACAATCAAAAAGTTTAATTTTATAAAAAATAAGGATGAACCTTGTAAAACAGTAAGGTTAGATGTTTGGGAGCGCCATTGTTTTTTCAATACTTTATGTGGATGACATATTGTTGATAGGAAATGACATACCTATACTTCAAAGTGTAAAGGTATGGTTGTCCAGGAATTTTTTCATGAAAGATTTAGAAGAGGTAACCTACATTTTGGAAATGATGATCTATAGAGCTAGTCTAAGAGGTTGCTTGGTCTTAATCAATATACGTAGACGAGATGTTAACGAGTTTTATATTGGATCAATCTCTTATACTTACCAATGCCTCATAGTGTGTACCTTTCTAAAGATATGTGTCCTAATACAGATGTCGAAAGAGATAGCATGAATAAGATTCCATGTACTTTGGCTATAAGTTCTATAATGTATGCTATGTTATGTACTAGACCTGATTTCTTCTATGCTTTAAGTGTTAGGAGTAGGTTTCAACCTAATCCAGGGAGTGGTCACTGGATAACAGTCAAGAATATTCTTAAGTATTTAAGAAAGACTAAAGATTTATTCTTGATTCTTTATGGTGGGTAAGAATTGACAGTTCGTAGATAAATAGATGGTACCTTTCAATCCGACAAAGATGATAGCAAATCACAATCTAGATATGTATTTACTCTTAATGGTGGTACAGTAAGTTGGAAGAGTTTCAAAAAAGATACCACAGCAAATTCTACTACAGAAGCTGAATACATTGCAGCTTCACAAGTAGCAAAAGAATTAGTTTGGATCAAGAAGTTTGTGGCTGAATTTGAAGTTGTTCCCACCATTAGTGATCATACACTCTTGTATTGTGATAACAATGGAGCTATTGCACAAGTAAAGGAACCCAAATCTTATCAGTAATCCAAACATGTGTTACGGCGTTATCATTTGATTAGAAAAAATGATTAATAGCAATGAAGTAAAAGTAGAAAAGATCCCCACTAATGATAACATTGTTGATTTGTTCACTAAAATCTTGTTCCAATAGAAACATAAGAGTCATATTAACTCATTCGATCTTAAGAAAATGAATGATTAGTTTTAGGTACAAGTGGGAGTTTATTGGTGTATGCCCCAAAGCCAATATATTTTAGTGACAAATTACACTTATATTTATGTATATTTTATAATATAGCATTTTTTATCTATTTAATATGATAAATTTTTTTGAATAAAATATATATATGAGAAAAGTCATAAATAGTTATTATGATGTATTTATCTAAATAGTTATATACGTAAATATCCCTCATCATAGTGTTTATAAGGGTAGATTAACACATAATTGTATGTGGATGCTTATTGAGAATAAGTACATCAAATTGGCTAGCTAAGAGTATTTCACATGGATTATCATCGAATGCTAGTAGGTTAATCTCTTTGTGATAGTAGTGTAATGATCCTTGGACTTGAGGTCATGAGTTTACCTTGACTATGGATTACTATACTTTGATTTTATTAGTTGTTACTCTTAAGGAGTCGCACATATTATAGAATTTGAGTATAGTGTGAATCATGAAAATATCAAATATAACTAATATAGGATTCCGCCACTCCTTATAGTGAGAAAGTATATCTCGGTATGGTCAATTCTTGAAATACCACTCAAAAATTTGTGTAAAGTGAAAATAGAATTGAAAGTGTCTCAAGTTCTATTATAAGTGAATTGTATTTTGAAAAGAAGTAAACTGATTAGCACAATAAGAGTTGGCATTATATCAGTACTCTTGAGCTAATCGAAATATAGTGTGGTGAAAAGATAACTATTACACGGTAACTAAATCACTGATAGGTGAAATCAAATCACTTGACAAATCTCAACACTTAGGTGGTCATGATTCTTTACTAGAAACTAATCTTGATCTATAAATATAAATTAATTAGTGAATTAATGATAAATTAAAGTTGTTTAATTTATCTAATTGATTTAGGATTATAATTTGTCTAATTCTAATTAATTTAGGATTGTAATTTATACTTATTACCAACATAATTGGGATCCCAAAGGGCCACACTCTTCAAGATGATTAATTTGGGTTTAAATTGATGTTAAGCTGTTTTGATAAGTATGAGATACTTATTGGTTATATGAGATAAGTTAACTTTAGAACTTAATTATAATAAGTTATAAATCTTGGGTTAATAATATGGAATATAGTTCCTAGGTTTATTAAGTCATATATATATATATATATGTGTGTGTGTGTATGTGTGTATATATATGTATATGTGTGTGTGTGTTAGATTCCCAAGCCATAAGTATAGTTGTGAAAAGCATCATGGATTAAAAGTCAAGTCATGATTTTTGAGAAAAATCGTGAGGAAAAATAAGAGAAAAATAAAGAAGCTAACATTCCGTGATTTCGGTCAATCAATCCTGTGAGGGTCCTGAGGTAATCACCTATATGGATATTATTAGAGACTGGGCGTTTGTGTGACTTATGGATCGACATCCTGATAGATTGGAGATTTTACTGCGGTTTTGAAATATAATCTTTATACTCCTCTTTTACTATGTATAAATTAATCATGGTCATCCATTGTAGAAAGTAAAAAATTTTAAATTCCGTTACGTGTTAAACGATTTAGTTTGTTACAATTCTAAGGTGTTCAACATTATGCTCCTAATACCTAGTCAACTAGTGAACATGATTGTGGAGGCTGTTGGAAATTTGCCTCCAAAATACACTTTCAATAAATTTGAAATTCCCTTCAATTGTGTTCCCACCTTTGTAAAATCTTAGACCCACATTGGAACTTTGTGTTGGATATTTTCATGTTATATGAGTTTGGGGTTTTGCCATTGTGCAACTCTAGTTGGGAGCCTAAACTATGCATGGATGATGGCTTAGGGATTTTCCTCAAACACACACACGCGTGCGCCTGCCCGACGCGGTGTGGTGCGTACGTGCAAACCTATTTTGTGAACTTGAGTTGCGTATAGTTCCTGCCTTTTCTCTCCAGGCAGACGGGTTTCCTTTCTTCTCTCCCAAGTCACCTACATTTTCTCTCAAGGCAGTAATTTCCAAATTCTGGCCGAAACTATCACTATAAATAAAGGCCTCCTGTGAGGACCTCTTCAAAACATCCGAAAATCTCTTTTCTTCTATTCTTCTTGCGTACTGAGTAGTCCAGAATTAAGCTCAAAGCCTTGCTTGCGAGTGCACACAACCGAGGCTGCCGTTGATCCTGGAGAGTGACTGCCTGGTATTCCCATCTGCATCAGTGGATTACGATCCTGTGGGGGGGGCAAAATCACTTTCAATGACAGTGATCACACGCCTCGGCAAATTCTGTTCTGTTTTGATTGTCATTCTTCCAGTTTCTAACAATCTTGAAAGTGATTTTTTCGTGTCACTGTGATGGCCAATGCTGGTGTTCCCGACATGTCAAAACTGCAACTGTTAGACGGTAAGAACCATAAACGCTAGGCCGAGAAGGTTTTGTTTTGCCTACAAACCCTCAAGGTGGATTACGTCCTATTCGGAGATGCTGGCCCTTCCGAATCCATTAGGGTATATGCTGATAACAATAGAACAGCTGTTATCTAACGTACTGAATTTCCTGACCGACGTCTCTATTTGATCTATACCGCCCCTATAAGTTTGCCAAGAAAATATGAGTGGCCCTAGACAAGAAATACAACTCTGAAGATGTTGGAAAGAAAAAGTACGTGGTCACCAAGTTCTTGAAATTCAAGATGGTTGATGACAAACCTGTCACCAATCAAATTCATGCATATCATAATAGCATTCTGGACATTACTCAGGAAGGTATGAAAATTGACGATGCTTCCCAGGCTGCTGCTCTAATTGAGAAATTGCCACCATCGTGGAAAGAATACAGGAATACACTAAAAAATGACAAAATTGCTATGACGCTTGATGAGGTGATATCTCACATCCAAATCGAGGAAAGCAACCGTTTGAAGGATAAGACTGATCTAGCATATGAGTTTGTGAACAAGGTGAATCTGGTGGATAGCAAGACCGAACGAGCTTCTCAAAGGTTCAAAGGCAAAAGTCGTGGACAAAAAAAGGGCTGGAACAACAACGGTCAAAGTCAAGACAGCAAGCATTCAGGTAAGTTTGAAAAGATTGATAAAATTAATAAAAAGTTTAAAGGACCTTGCTATGTCTGTGGAGTGACAGGTCACAAAGAAAATAAGTACAAGTTTTGCAAGAGACAAGAGCAGCAACCAGCCAATCAAGTGAACCTTGCTGAAGGCGATGATGAGGCAATTGCTGCTATTGTCTCTGAAGCAAACTTGGCCCATAATGTGACCGAATGGATTGTGGACACTGGAGCCACGAAGCATATCGCTGTTGACGAATGTCACTTTCTTGAGTATGAAGGAGTGAGGGATGGAGAGCAAGTCTTCCTTGGAGATGCTCGTGCTGCTCCAGTCCTAGGCAATGGAAAGGTCTTTTTGACTCTTACCTCTGGAAAGACCATTACTTTGACCAATGTGTTGCATGTTCCATCCATGAGAAGAAATTTGATTTCTGGCTCTTTGCTCAATAAAGTTTCTATTAAACTTGTTTTTGAAGGTGATAAGTTAGTTCTGACTAGGAATGGAGATTTTGTGGGAAAGGGTTTTTTACACTGTGGGGGCTTATTTGTACTTGATGCTACTTGCTATGGAATGAATAAGAGTGCTACTTTTGCTTATATTGTTGATTCTATTGATATGTGGCATGCTATATTAGGACATGTGAATGCTGACTCCATAAGGAGAATGAAAAATTCAAACTTGATTCCTAATCTGACTAATCATAAGTTTACAAAATGTGAAATCTGTGTTGAAGCTAAACACCATAAGAAACCCTTTAAGTCTGTTGAGAGGACTAGTAGTCTTTTGGAATTAATTCACAGTGATCTTGGAGATTTTAAGAATAATGAGTAGAGGTGGGAAGAAATATTATATCACCTTCATTGATGATTATTCATGATACACTAAATTATATCTCCTAAGTCAGAAAGATGAAGCTGAGAAAATATTTATTAAATTCAAAAATGAGGTTGAGAATTAGTTAGGAAAAAAAATTAATAGACTTAGGTCTAATAGGAGAGGTGAATATGATTCTAATTTGCTCAAGAAATTTTGTGAAACCTTCAAAACAAAATGGAATAATTTGGGGTTGCAGAAAGGAAAAATAGGACTCTTAAAGACATGATGAATGTAATGTTAATAAGTTCTGAGTTACCTACTAGCATGTAGGAGGAGGCTATTTTATATGCTTGTCATATTCTTAATAGAATACCTCACAAGAAAACTTTTAAGACACCCTATGAACTTTGGAAAGGTTACTGTCCTAATCTTGGGTATCTCAAAGTGTGGGGTGGTCTAGCTAAGGTAGGGATACTGGACTTTAAAAGGAATAAAATTGGGCCTAAAACTTTTGATAGTGTCTTCATTGGGTATGCACTTCATAGTACTGCCTATCGGTTCTTGGTTTTGGAGTCTAATCATGTTGTGGAGACTAAAGATGCCAAATTTTTTGAGAATATTTTTCCTATGAATAAAAAAATTCTGTAAAAACATTGTCTCAAGAAATTCAAGATTCAGAAGAACATGATAATGAAGGAGTTCAAGAATGGAGAAGAAGTAAAAGGGCAAGAGTGGAAACTAATTTTGGGCCTGATTTTATAACTGCTTTCATAACTGAAGAAAATCCAAAAACTTATAAAGAGGCAATGAATTCAATTGATGCTAGTTTTTGGAAAGATGCAGTTAAGAATGAGATTGAGTGCATAAGAGACATCATACCTGGGAATTGGTAGATTTGCCTCAGAGGGTGTAAATTTCTTTGGGTGTTTCTTGGGTATATCAAGAAGAACCATCAGGCATGGTTCTATCTTAAATTCAAGACACGTTTAGTGGCCAAGGATTTTACACAAAAAGAAGGCATTGATTTCTTTGACACTTATTCACCTGTTGCTAGAATCACTACCATTAGAGTGTTAGTTGCTAATGCTTCCATATTTAATTTGATTGTGCACCAAATGGATGTAGCTGTTTCATAATGGTGAGTTAGATGAAGAAATATACATGCATCAACCTGAGGGCTTTGTTGTTGAAGGACAAGAACATAAAGTATGTAAACTTGTTAAATCCTTGTATGGCCTTATCCTTAAACAAGCTCCTAAACAATGGCATGAAAAATTTGATAGGACTCTTGTTTCTAATGGTTTCAAAGTAAATGAATCTGATAGATGTGTCTATAGTAGATTTCATGGACATGTTGGAGTCTTGATTTGCTTGTATGTTGATGACATGCTTATCTTTGGAACTGATTAAACTGCTTAAACAAACCAAGTCTTTCCTTGTTTCTAATTTTGATATGAAAGACATGGGTGAGGCTGATGTTATTTTGGGTCTTAAGTTGACCAGATTTAACAATGGTTTCATACTGTCTCAGTTGCACTATGTTGAAAAAATCCTAAAGAAATTTAACTACTTTGATTTGGATTCTGTGAGTACACCTTATGATGCTAGGGTACACTTGAGAAAGAATAAAGGGGATAGTGTCTCACAAACTGAATATGCTAAGATTATTGGGAGTGTGATGTATTTGATGAATTGTACTCATCCCGATATTGCATATATTGTTGGTAGATTGAGTAGATACATCGCATAATTCTGATAAATGTCATTGGAATGCATTATCTAGATTGCTTAGATATTTAAAAGGTACCATGCATTTAGGACTTTGTTTTAAGGGTAGTCCTTCTATGCTAGAAGTTTACTGTGATGCCAATTGGGTGTCTGATAATGATGAGATTAACTCCACGAGTGGTTATGTTTTTACTCTCGCTGGAAGTGCTATTTCTTGGAAATCGTCTAAGCAAACATGTCTTGCTAAATCTACCATGGAATTTGAATTTGTTGCTTTTGAGTTGGCATGTTCAGAAGCAGAATGGCTTCGTAATTTATTGACTAACATTCGTTTGTGGCCAAAGCCTGTTTCTTATGTTTAAGAGCATTGTGATTCACAAGCAGCGATTGCTAGAGCCAAAAGAAAAATTTACAACGGGAAGAGCCGGCATATCCGTTTGAGACACAATATTGTGAGACAACTTATGAGTAATGGGATCATCACCATGGACTTTGTGAGGTCTGAAAAGAATTTGGCTGATTACCATTTATCCTTTGACTAAGGGACTGAATCGAAAGTTAGTCCAAGATACTTCGAGGGGAATGGGACTTAGACCCGTTGATGGGAATTGAATGTGACGGCAACTCAACCTACATTAGTAGAGATCCCATGAAGTAGGTTCAATGGGTAATAACAAGTCACAAAGATATTCCAATTGCACTATCAAATGTGGTCGTCCCTTCCTATGGTGTAGATAGTGCTTACTGTCTATAATTCGCGAGGATTAAGTCGGTAACTCTTAATGAGCTTATATCCTTTATAGGTGGTGTGTGGCAGTACACACTTGATAAGCTCACCTATATGAGTGTGAAAGTGGGGGCCGCTCCCTATGAGACTAACGGGTTCTTCTCTAGAGCACTCATGAATATCCAGGTAGGGTGCATGGCCCAGAAAAGCACCAAACTGAGAGCTTACAATAGATCGAAGTCTAACATGTGCTCAGCTGCAGGAGTGTGCTTCGAGGATGAAGGTTCAAGACTTTTGTTACCTATCTTGCCCGTATACTTCTCTATTGAATGCACTAAGTGCGATTCAAGTCTAAAAGATATCGTCATTTATGTGTTAGATTTATGTACTCGGTTCCACTCTGTATTTTCGAGTCATTTGGGGGATTGTTGGAAATTTGCCTCCAAAATACACTTTCAATAAATTTGAAATTTCCTCCAATTGTGTTCCCTCCTTTGTAAAATCTTAGTCCCACATTGGAACTTTGTGTTGGATGTTTTCATGTTATATGCATTTGGGGTTTTGCCATTGTGCAACTCTAGTTGGGAGCCTAGACTATGCATGGTTGATGGTTTGGGATTTTCCTCCAACACACACGTGCGCGCGCCCGCCTGGCCTGGCGCAGTGTGGTGCGTGCAAACTATTAGAGTTTTACTTTCGTTACATTTTTTCTTTCTATAATTTTTTGTTACCTATTCGTTTACTAATTACCTATTTTGTGAACTTGACTTGCGTATAGTTCCTGTCTTTTCTCTCAAGGCAGACGGGTTTCCTTTTTTAGCTTCTCTCCCAAGTCACCTACCTTTTCTCTCAAGGCAGTAATTTCCAAATTCTGGCCAAATATATCACTATAAATAAAGGCCTTGAGGACCTCTTCAAAACATCCAAAAATCTATTTTCTTCTATTCTTCTTGGGTATTGAGTAGCCCAGAATTAAGCTCGAACCCTTGCTTGTGAGTGCTTGCGAGTGCATGCGACCGGAGTTGCCATTGAATCCTGGAGAGTGACCGCCCGGTATTCCCATCTGCATAGTGAATTACGATCCTGTGGGGGGCGAAATCACTTTGAAGGACAGTGATCACACGCCTCGGCAAATTCTGTTCTGTTTTGATTATCATTCTGTTCAGTTTCTAACAGAGGCTGTTCAAGCTGTTGCAGCTAAATTTCATGGAGTTCAAAATTGTAGAGAAATTGGGAGTTTAGCATAGCTTGAGGCTTTAATCAATCAATTTTGTATAACCATTAGTTAGTTGCCTCTGGCTTCTGCAGTTTATTTATTTATCTAAGTACTTCTGTGGATAGAGTTGGTTTTTGTTTAAAGCTACAATGTATACCTTCTGTTGCTATAAATAAAATTTTTTGGACTTACAATAAGAAAAAGTACCATTTGTTTCATTAACAACAGTGTTCGGGAAGGATGCTATCTAGGAATACTTGATGACTATGAAATTGAACAAAGCTTCAATTCAATTGGTTTATATATATATATATATTTGTATATAGTTGCTTTCCGTTGTTCTTAAAGCAAGCAAATCAGAAAACTAAAGGCAAAAACTATTAGTTACTTTTACCAATGGGAGCCAAGCTCATTGAATCTGCTGAGAGCTTCACTGTTTTAACTGAGGGTGCATCTATGAGTAGGATATGATAGGAGAAAAATAAGGGTGAAATGGTCAATTTAGTTGCTTTCCCTGGTTCTTAAAGCAAGCAAATCAGAAAACTAAAGGCACAAACTATCAGTTACTTTTACTAATGGTAGCCAAGATCTTTCAATCTGCCTAGAGCTTGACTCCTGCATAACTGAGGGTGCATATTTGAGTAGGACACGATAGGAGAAAAAAGAGGTGAAATGGTCAATTTAGTTTGTTGGAGTTAATGTTAGAAAAGTCTTAACACCATTATCTGCAGAGTTCAACGGAGCCATGTGGAAATGGTCATAAAAAGGAGGGTTAATTATATTAAACCTCCTTGTTTAGTTGTTTTGCATTTGAATCTCTAATGTTATTTGACCAACCGTTAAATGTATTTCTTCTATTAGTTGTTTCAAAAAGATAAATTTACCCTAAAAGATTAAGTTTAGTAACCCTCTTCCCTGATGAAAGTTTTAGCATAATTTCACTTTAGTTCTTCATATAAGTTTTGAATCATTTAATACTTTATGTTAACAATAAAGGTAGCAGGATTGTCAATATTAATTTCATATTTTCTTTGACAAATTATTAAAGCTAGTTCATTTAAGAGTTAATTAAAATCAAGTTTTAGTTTATATTTATGAAACTATTTACGTATTATATTAAGGTTGATAGTTGAATAAGCTTTCACATTAATTAAGATGATATACGATTGAAAAATAATAATAATAATAACGATACTGTTAGGGAATCTTTGTCTTTAAAATAGTTCACAACCCAGGTATTTAAAAATAAAATAAAAATAAAATAACTAGGTGCTAAATGATATCTTTATCATTTTAGCTTTTTTGACATCATAATTATTTCGATTAATAATTAAAGTGGGTTAATTAATCCAAAACTGGAGTCAGAGACTAAAATTGTAAATGCTATAAACTTCAAGGAAGTTTAGTAAAAGTAACCCATTTAGTCTCGGGGTAGCAATGCTTTTTCTTTTTTTTTGCATAACTTTTTAATCGACAAAATGCTATGTATAAGAACGGGAAGAGTAAAGTGGAAAAAATATAATGTCAAGAACTATAGTGCAAAATTCACTAAATCTTAAGGGGAGGTCACTGGCAACATCTAAACCATAAGGGAGCAAATGTAATAATGATATACTTCAGGGGAGCTCACCTGTCTCTGTCACTGCTCTTAAATGTTAGCTTTTCTTTATTACCGTTTTTGTAAAAAGAAAGTATATTAAAAAGAAAATATCTGGTCATAAGTCAATCAAATGTGATTAATACAATATCTTAATTGACACTAATAATATTCAAATGGTAAGTTAATGCTTAATGATTTCATTTTTGCCCAATACCAGAAGATTTCTTTGGGAAAATAGACGTATGTAGACAGTAAGTTACAGCCTATTTTCCAGAACACAAGTACAGTAATCAAAGTCCAGCCCTACTAATTAATTTGACCTTTTGCGAGCAAACAACACTAATCGATATTAGAATAGGCGTCACGTTTATTAGCGACTGGTGCCTTTTTGCTTATTATCATTTTTTTTTCAAAACAACGAGGGTAAAGTTTAACTATAATATTTCTGACTTTTATGTTTTTTTTTATATTTATCCATTATCCTTTTCCTTAAGAAAAAAGTTTAACTATAATATTTCAAACTTATGCAAGACAATCTATAAATTTTAGTTTTTTTTAATTAGGGTTAATTGCATTATGCACCCCTAAACTATCATAGATTCGAACTTTGTTCCCTAAATTATCAATTTTAGTACTTTAGTATCTTATACTATTCATTTTTTGCACATTGCTCAAATTGTTTGAAAATTAATGAATTTTGATAGCTATTTTTTTAATTAAAGACCGTAATATCAATTGATGAATTATAGTATTTCAACAACCAAATGTAAATTACAAGTGTTAATATATTTTTTACTCAAAAATATTTAGAAAATTTTATTAATTTTTAATCGATTTGAGGAACGTACAAAAAATCTATTGTATAAGATATTATAGTGCTAAAATTGATATTTGAAGAGGCAAAGTTCAAAAATGTGAAAGTTCTTGATTACCCATTCCATGTCATAATATGAGCCAATCAAGCATGTAATCTACTCAAGATCTGATACTATATGCACTTACTTTGGTCAAAACTTAATTGATTTCCTAAATATCAAATATTGCAAGATTTTTATTTTTTGACAGGTTATAAAAGGCAAGTATAGAAAAGAGAATATGAGGTCATAAAAATCCAACATAATTAATACAAAGATCTTAAGTGGTACTATATATATTTGGAAAATCATAAGGTCCGTAACAAAACTACAGCCCAAAATGAGTTTTCAATTTTTAGAACAAAAAAAATTCTGTTTCAAAAAGATCTAAAAAAACTGGTTCAAATGACCATTTACATGCAATCCATACGCACAAAAAAAAAAAAATGAAAAAAATGCATCTAAATGGATCAAATTCCTGTTGGGCTTGGCTTCTCTTAGTATAGTTTGTTTGTCTTCAATTCTCCTCAATACATGTGTAGATAATTGATATGTGTGTTAGTTAATATCAAAGGCTCAAAAAATGTAATTGCGCTAAGCATGATTCTTAATCTCAGTTAAAACCTCCCATTTAAACTAAATTTCTTCCGAATTTTATTTTTTGCTACACAAAGTCTTATCCTTTCACAGTCAACCATTCTAGCTTTAAAACTCTGAAAAATACTCCAAACGTTAAATAAAAAATATATATATTTCTTTTTTTGTTTCCTGTGAGGAACAAATCTACAAAATTTATATAAAGGGTCATAATGGAAGTTCAACAGAAGAATACATTTTGCGGGGTCTAATTACATTTACATCTCCGAGATTTGTCCAAACTATCATATAAACTCTCGGTGTGTTTGGATGGGTGAATTTGAATTAAATAAAGGATTTGAAATGAATGGATTTGAATTGGATGGATTTGAATTGATACGAAATTTGGGTGAATTTCAAATCACTAATTTAAATATCAAAATCACACTCTTCACTTATTGGAGGACTTCAAACTTACAACTAAATCAATTAACTTATTTGAATAAATTATATTAAAATTTCAAATCAAATCCACTTAAATTCCTCTATACAAACATAATATTTAGATTTGACCAAACTACAGATACCTCTTGCTTTCACTAAATCTATAACAATCACCCCTTTCATGCATCAACGTTAGTTGATATCTCTGTATCTATAAGTAAATGTTAGATTGAATTTTCTAAATTAATCTTAGAAACCCCGAAACACACATCAACCCTTCCTAGTCTCCTCCTCTCTTTCTCGATCCCTCTCCCTCTCCTACTCCTCCTCCCAACCTAATAGAGCCTCGCTACTCTCTTCCTTTCTCCTCATTTCTCCTCTCCTCCCAACTCGCAAGTTCCTCTCCTACTTCTTCCAACCTCACAACCCCGCCACTGCCATTCTTACTTCTGCCTTCTATTTCTACTCATAGCCTCCCCCTATTGTTCCTCCCTCTTCGACCTTTTTCTTCATTCTCATCCTCCTCAAAACCCTATAGCCATTCCACTTCCCTGTAGCCAGCCCCCTACACCCCTTCCCCGTACCATTATCCTCTCACCCTTTTCCTTTATCCTACAATTTCACGTAGAAGAGGTAAAATAGATAAATGGATGATCCATGGTTTTAATTAAATGCATATGGATATCCAATCCCTTTTAAATAATTTAATAAATATACTTTGGATTTAAATAGATAATAGATAAACCATTTATCCATTTAAAAACCATCTCGATTTTTATTTCACACTTATGTACATTTTCACACACTTACGCACATTTTGTCACACACACATTTTCTCACACAATTACATACATTTTCATACACACACTAACACACATTTTCACACACTTACACACACATTTTCACACACACTCTTACACATTCTCACGCACTTACATCTTCGCGCACACACACACACTTACGCACATGTTCACACATACACACACACGCACTTGCGCACATTCACACATACACACACTTACACAAACACTTACACACATTTTTACACATAAACACACTTACACACATTTTTACATACACATATAATTATTCACACACTTACACGCATTTACTCACACTTTCATAATTTTCACACACATTCATATATTTTCACATACACACACATATTTTTTCACACACACATACACATAATTTCACACACGCACATACACTTATACTGTAAATTTTCACACACTTATACACATACTTCTACATATTTTCAAACACACACTTTCGCACAAAAAATACACACATTTTCAAAATTACACACACACACATTTTCACACATGCACACACACTTACACATATTTTGTCACACACACATGCTTACACATTTTACCTTGCACACACTTACACACACTTTCGTACATTTTCATACACATATACAATTACACAAATTTTTGCACTTACATACACATACTTTCACACATACACACATATTTTCGTACATTTACTCACTTTCATGCAAACACACACACACAGAGTGTAACGCATTTTCACATACACTTACACAGGTTCACACATTTTCACACGCACACACACACTTACACGCAATTTCACACACACACAATTACACATATTTTCACACACACATATTTTCACACATACACTTACACATATTTTCTCACACACACACACTTTCACACATTTTCACATACACACACTTATACATATTTTTACACTTACACACAGTATTTTCACACATGCACCCACATATTTTCACATATTTTTACAGACTTACACACACTTACACATATTTTCACTCTTACACACTTTCACACATTTTCACACACAAACACACTTACACACATTTTCACACATACTTATATACATTTACATACACACAAATTTTCACACTTCCACATATTTTCATGTGAAAAAGTGTGCATGTATGCATGTAGATGTGTGTAAGTTTGTGAAATTGTGTGGAAATATATGAAAGTGTGAAAATGTGTGTGTAAGTGTGTGAAAGTTTGTGTGTAAAAATGTGTAAAAATATATGAAAGTGTACGTGTGTGGGCGAAAATGTGTAAAAGAGTGTAAGCATAAAATTGTGTGTAAGTGTGTAAGTTTGTAAAAATATGTGAAAATGTGTCTGTAAGTGTATGCATGTGTGAAAATGTGTTTAAGCGTGTGTATGTGAAAACGTGTGAAAGTGTGTGTGAGAGAGAGAAAATGTAAGTGTGTTTGTGTGTAAAAATTTGTGTAAGTGAGTGTATGTGTGAAAATGTATGAAAGTGTGTGTAAATGCGTGCAAGTATGTGTAAGTGTGTGAAAATGTGTGAAACTATGTGTATGTGTGAGTTATTATATGTGTGTGAAAATATGCGTAAGTGTGTGTATGTGTAAAATATGTGTAAGCGTATGTGTAAGTGTGCATATGTGTGAAAATGTGTGTAAGTATGTGTGTGAGAGAAAATATATGTGTGTGTGTGTGAAAATGTGTGCATGCGTAAGTGTGTGAAATTGTGTGGAACTATAGGATAGTGTGTGTGTATGTGAAAATGTGTCTAAGTATGTGAAAATGTGTGCGTATGTGTAAAAATGTATCAAAGTGTGTGTGTGTGAAAATGTGTAAAATTTTGTGTGAAAATTTGTATATGGGTCTGTATTAAAATGTGCGTAAGTATGTGTGTGTTTGTGAACATGTGAAAGTGTGTGTGTGTGTGAAATGTGTGTGTGAAAGTGTGTGTAAGTATGTGTCTCTTACATGTGTAAAAATGTGTGAAAATATTTATAAGTGTGTATGTGTGAAAATGTGCATGGGTGTGTGAAAGTGTGTATGTAAGTGTGAAAATGTGTTTAAGTGTGTGCGAGTGTGTGAAAATATTTGAAAGTTTGTGTGCGTGTGAAAAATGTGTATGTGAGTGTGTGAAAATATGCATAAGTGTGTGTGTGAAAGTATGTCTAAATGTGTGTGTGTGAAAATGTATGTGTTAAAATGTGTGAAATTGTGTCTATGTTTGAAAAACATGAAAGTGTGTGAAAATATATGAAAGTTTATGAAAGATGTATGTAAGTTTGTGAAAATGCATGTAAGCATGTGTGTGAAAATGTCTGTGTGTAAGTATGTGGAAATATATGTAAGTGTATGTGTCTGTATATAAAAATGTGTGTGTGTAAGTGTGTGAAATTATGTAAAAGTGTTTGTGTGTATGTCTGTGTGTAAGTGTATGAAAATATGTGTGAAATTGTGTGGAAATATATGAATGTGTATATGTGAAAATATGTGTGAAATTGTGTGGAAATATATGAATGTGTGTATGTGTGAAATTCTATAGAATGTGTGTGTGTGAATGTGTGTGTGTGAATGTGTGAAAGTATGTGTAAAAGTATAAGAATATGTGTGTGTGTTAAAATATGTGTGGGTGAAAATATATGAAAATGTGTGTGTGTGTGAAAATATATGTGTGTGTGTGTGTGTACAAATGTGTGAAAAGGTGTGTACTTGTGTGTGTGTGAAAATGTGTATGTAAGTGTGAGTGTGTGTAAGTGTGTGAGTGTGAAAATGTGTGAAAGTTTGTGTAAATGTATGAAAATGTGTGTAAGTGTGTGTGAAAATATCTGTGTGTAAGTGTGTGTGAAAATATCTGTGTGTAAGTGTGTAGAAATATATGTAAGTGTGCCTAAGTGTGTGTGTAAGTGTGTGTGTAAGTGTGTGTAAAAATATAACTGTGTTTGAAAATATGTGAAAGTGATTATGTGTGTGTTTAACAACATGTGTGTGAAATTGTGTAGAAATATATGTATATGTGTTTGTCAAAATGTGTACTTAAAAATGTGTGTAAGTGTGTGTGTGAAAATGTATGTGTGTGTGAAAGTGTGAAAAAGTATAAGTGTGTGTGAAAATGTGTAAAAGTATAAGTGTGTGTAGTGTATGTGAAAATATGTGAAAGTGTGTGTAATGTGAAAATATGTGAAATTGTGTGTATGTGTAAAAATATGTGAAAATGTGTACAAGTGTGTGTGAAAGTGTATGTGTAAGTGTGAAAATGTGTTCAAGTGTAAGTGTGTGAAAGTTTGTGTGTGAGTATGTGAAAATGTGTGTAAGTATGTAAATAAGTTCTAATGTGTGTGTTAAAATGTGTATAAGTGAGTATAGATTTTCACTTTACAATAATTTGTTATAGTTAAATAAATTTATATGAATTAAATAATTTATTCATTAAAATTTATTTAATAAATAATTATAAATAGATAAACCATTTATATATCAATAACATATCAAGTATCAACCATATTATTTAAGTGTGAATGATTTTGAATAATAAATGGATTTCAATAACAATTATCACCTCTACTTTAATGTTAAATCACTCCGACCAAAGTTCAAAAACCAAATTATCCACAAGATTGCATCCGTGGAAAGAATTGGACCAAGTGAGAGTTGCCGGTGCGGGAAGTCGTGGGCAACTAAAGCGAGTGGCCGCCGCTTGCCAACAACGTACATTATCTCTGAATATCGAATTGATTTTGTTTTTTCTTGGGTGCTTGTGTCTAAGCATCTGGTGCAAACGAGAATTGTTTTTTTGTTTGATGTTTCACAAAAAGAAAGGTTCTTTAACCACGTTTTTTTTTCCACTGTTGTGTGGGTTCTTTGAGTTGAAATTTGAGGTATTTTGGTGGGTTCTGGACTGGTGGGTTTCGGGTTATGGAAATTCTGGGGAAGGGAGTGTGGGGCTGGCAGCCTGGTAGGAGGGAAGGGGAGGGTTTGGGACAGAGAAGGGAGGGGGTTTGCTGGTATAGAAGCTTGAGGAGACATGAGGGGTGGGGAAGAGACATCGGGGTTGTGGATGAGGATGAGGCGGCAGTTTGAGGGAGGGAAGTGGAGAAGGGAGGGTTTGAAGTAGTGGAGGAGGATGGGGAAGGTGGAGTTGGACGGTGATTTCTGTTAATGGTGTTTGTACAAAGAAAAGGGAAAGGGAGATGAGGGAATTGTATCATGCGCAATTTAGTAAGTAAATATGAATACGTGAGTTCGTATTTTCACTTGGGTTCGTCTGTTGGGTTTAACGTTTTCATTTTTTTAAGACGGGTATCTGTAATTTGGTGTATTGTGTATGGGAGTGTTCATGAATCGGGTATCTATTCTATTAGGTAAAAAAGTATCCGATCAAAAAAATTTCGATTCTCTACCCGATCCATTCAGAGCGGGTACCCGACCCTCATTAGTAACAAAATATAAAAATTTAAATAATGATAGTTGGACAAGTTAATTTCACAATTAAATTTAAGTCAGCTCAAAATACATCCCAATATTACATCACAATAGCAACAAACTAACAAGTAGTAACAAATAGTAACAAACCAATAGTAACAACAATTAAATCACAAAATACATTTTAACAGACGAGAGTGCGAGAAATGATGGTGCGAGGAAGAAGAAGGAAAGAGATGATTGAACAGGAGGAGGAAGGAAAGACAAGGAACTTAAAAAGAATAGGTGAGAGATTACCAATAACCCTAACAAATATTAATTTTTAATGAAACCCTATTAATCAAATTTATAAAATTATCCCTGAAATGGATCGGGTCAGGTACCCGGCGGGTCACAAAAATGTGACCCAATACCCGACCCTCAACTTAAGTGACCCGATCCTCTACCTGACCCGCTTTCAGAATGCGGTTCGAGTACCCTCTTTTTTCGGTTCAAGTCGACTCGGATCAGCGAATTTTTCGAATCGATAGGTCAAAATGAACACTCCTAATTGTGCGCAATTTAGTCAAGTAAATATGAATATGTGAGTTCGTATTCTCCATACTTGGGTTCGTCTGCTGGGTTTAATGTTTTCATTTTTTAAGACAAGTATTTATAATTTGGTCAAATTTTAAAATTTATTTGGTAATTTAAACAAATTTAAATTGAAATGAATATAATTAATCTTTTTTTAACAAAAGTAATGAGATCTTTTGAAGTACTTGGATTATTCAATTATTTTCACGAAAAAGAATTAGGCTAATAATTTTGGCATTTTACATTTATATTTAGAAATTCAACCCATACTTTTCACTAGTTAAAATGACTCAAGAACCACCAACATAGATTCTCTAATTAAATAATACCAAACTACCTAGAGCCTAAATGCATGAAAAACACAAAAATATTTTCAATTCAACTTTCTTTTATATTAGTACAAAAAAAAGGAAGAAAAAGTTGTCGTTTTTAGTCAAAGACTAAAACTTTTATATGAAAAAATACTTGAAAAAAAATACTTTTATAATAAAAAAAGAAGTTGTAGTATTTTTAGAGTATTAGTAAAATACTTTTCTTTTTTTTAAATACTTCATCTACATCAACTCTAAGTTTATTTATGAACTCGTGCTTTTTCCAAATTTAACTAAACTTCAAAAGAGAATTTTTTATTGCTTTACTAATTTATTATCTAAAAAGAATATTTAAAGAATAGTAAAATATATATTAGTTTATAGTGTATTTAATTATTTTTCTTAAATACCAAGTGAAATTTTTTGCAATAGAAGGGCAATCTTGTAAAGTGAAAATTTTACATAAATATTCAAGTCATTTTGATTTATGAAAAAAATTAGAGGAGTGATGAAAGCTAATTTTGGAGTGGCAAAATTACTGACTTCTCAAAAAACATACTAACAAATAAAGATAGAGAAAAATATTAGACTAATTAAAACATAACCCTAATAAAAATACATATATCATATAAAATTTTTACATACAAATTATCATCGAATTATTATTGATTTGTATAAGAGACATTTTAAACTAAATTTTTTTTTTTTTTTTGGTGCTTCAAGAAACTTACCTCCTTGATAAAAGAGCAAGAGATTAATCAAAAAGTGAATATTCAGAGATTTGTATGGAAATATAAAATATTTTCTGTAGTAGCACTAAATATAGAAAAGAGAAGATTGTAAGTAAATTGTTGTGGGAGTGTTTAAGTCATCTTCTAGTAAAAATTAAGGACCGTTGATTTAAATTTTTAAAAAATTCTACGGTTCGGTAATAAAATAATTTTATTTTGTTTTAAATGTTTGTAAAGTATAATATTATATATTTAAAAAACTTGTACTATACAAATTTTTAAAATCAATAGGATAATTCCCTTAACGGAATTATAGAATTTTCCTAAAATTTTTGCTCAAGCACCACATGTTTTAATTTGTGGGTATTAATTTCCTTTTGCATCTCAAAACTTGAACCTAATTATAACTAAGCACCCTTAGTTTTAATTCTGTAATGTCGTTCTTTAGTTATTTTTTAACACATCCACCAAAATTTGCGGAATCTTTTTATGTATACAATATATTATTCAAGACGCACACAATAATATTATCACAATATTTTGAGTGCACAAACAAATATTTCATTGAATTTAGTGACGGTGTTACAAATTTGATTGAAGTGCAAAGGATTTACTAGTTAGAAACGTAAAGTGGTTAAAACTAAAATTTAATGTCCAAAATAAGAATTAGATATAAATTAAAAAATAAAAAATAGTCCTAAAGTAAACCCCAATGATGGCGACTTGAGTTTTCTTCAATAACTCATTGTTGCCAATTGGACCGCGGTCCATATGCCAAATAAGCTTCCCAACTTTATCTCATCGAGTTAGGAAAAATTTGACCTTATCGAGTAAGAAAAAATTTCACCTCATATGCACTTGAGAAAATGATCTTAATAGTCCCTCATATTTTATATTTGTATTTTTTTAGTCTCTCACATTTAAAATGATGCATTTTAATCATTCACAAATTCAAAATGCACCATTTTGGTCTCTCGACACAATTACAAGTATATTTTGGCCTGAAATACTCACATGCGTATAAGTCTACTATGTAGAAATAGAATGTAACATATTCAACTGTAAAATTGATAGTACATAACCATAAACAATAAATTGTCCCAAAAAATAAGAGCATTGGAGTTGTTGGAGTAGAGTTAGCGAAGGAAAAATTGCGAGGAAGGGGAATAGGAGTGGTGATTGTAGGTAAAAATTTTGTAGTGATGATGGAGGTTTTAGGTAGTGTCGTTTAATATTTAAAATTTATGTGGTGCAAATTTTTTCCATGCAAAATGTAATATTTGATACACATGTGAGTATTTCAGGTCAAAATATATTGATAATTATGTTGGGGGATAAAAATGATACATTTTGAATTTGTGAGGGATTAAAATATATTATTTTAAATATGAAGGATTAAAAAAATATAAATATGAATTGTAAAAGATTAATAGGGTTATTTTCCCAATTCAGTTCATAAATATAATAGGTACCTATAAAAGCAGGGTAAATCGTGTATTTGACCCTATAAAAATCCCACTAATAAAGAGGATGAACAATGCTACTAACATGTGATTAACAACAGATTGCCAAAATAGCAAAAATTTCTAAAATCGTTAATCCAAATTTGAAAATCTCTAAATGTTATAGTCCAATTTATAACACATAACATATTCTGAAAACCCGCACAAGTTCATACAGAGAGAGTAGGTTGCTTAGATTTAAAATTTGTGGGGGGGTGGTGACATTTAGTACTTTATTATTATTGTGAGTCTTGTAAAGATGGAGGATTCAATGTACTTGATAGAGAGATGGGGAGAGTTGACTTGAAGTAGTGATGGTCTGAGATTTGAGAGGCAGGCGATCTAATATAATACATGGGGGCAGATATACACTTGTTGGAAAATTTTAATACACACTGAATTTATTATACTATATTATAGACTTTTTGATTTATATTGTTCCACATCACTTACACTTGTCAGAAAATTTTTATATAGACTGGATTCATGATACTATATGATAGACTTTTTGGTCTATTGTTCCACATCATTCAGTTAAGTGATGTGGAGTGATGTGATTTATAACTATAATGTATAACTATACCGTGGATCGTATCCATGCAAGAATTTGCCCATTTATACATCTAATATGCGGGAATGATTAAGAATAGAATGGTCATTCCAAACAAAATGTGTTTCTATCTAGAATGGCCAAGAATTCATATTCCCAACACATGTTTAGTGACTCAAGTCATAATAGAATAAGTGTTCTATTATTAATATTTGTATAATTAGTTTTAAATGTCAGAATGGAAAGAATTTTAAATTGACTTGACTTAAATATCCTTAATTCTTTTAAAAAGTATAACAATTTTTTTTTTTTAGTTCATGTTATTTATATTTTTATGGGTCTGAAAAACCTCAAATACTTTTCATTAAGGATAAAACATTAAAAAGTTACGTATCATTTTTGTCCATTCAAATACATGTTAAATAGCACATTTTATCTAATTTTATAACACTATATTTTTGTAAAAAAAAATTAAATTTATTTTCAAAAAGATTACAACCATACAAAGGAAAAAAAATTGAATAAATTTAGATGCCGAACTTATAATCTCATAATCTTTTGTTTCCAAAATAAAGTTAGAAAAAGCTTTCCTCAACTTGTTTTGAGGAATAGAGATTTCAGGATATAGTAAGAATGGTATTTCCTAATGGAATGACCATTCCTACTTAAAATTTTCATACAAAACATATAATAGAATGGGAAAGGTGGAAAGGCCATTCCATTCCAAAACATTCTTACATTCCAATTGCGGGGTTATAATTTAGTGTTAGACTAGTAAGTAGTAACTCTAATAAGTAAAATTACAACGTTACCTTGTAATGGATTAGGTTGAATACTCAACAGGTATATAAATGTGATTCAATACATGACCTTATACTAGAGTTATCAGATTGGATACTCAACCCTATTACTAGAATAGGTTTGTATATCCTATTTTATCGGTTTAAAATATATCAATTTAATGAGTTTATCAAGTCGGCAGTTATGGATGAAGAGCACTGATTATAAGGGGCGGTCAATAATGCTTCAAGATGCAATTGTTTTAACTTTAATTGCAAGGAACTTTAATATTGTTGTCGAATGTTGGGAAATATTTAAAGAAATTAAAAACAAAATGTCCCTCCACTTTCATTAGAATTGCAGAATGCCCCGTTCTCAATAATTTAATTAGCCAAACTGCACCTTCACTAGAGTTGCAGAAAGCTCCCTTCCAAATAATTTTATCTATCAAATTTCGCCCTTTTACCCACTTCCATCCAAAAAGTAATAGTTATTCCTGAGCTTTTAACTATGTAAACAAAAATGCCCTTTGGTTGGATATAAAAAACCTCTTTGAAGTTTCATTTAATAGGTATACTGTATCAATTAAACACTCCGGGATTGGATTAATCCAATAGCTTTTGGTATCACTGGGTCAAAATACTTAATGCTTATGGTATTATATTTAGTGAAATTTCTTTCCCACTTTTGATATGAGACGAACTATTACATTTACCCTTCTTAAGAATTTGCGTTGCAGTCACCTAAAGTTGTGGTCCTGTATCCACGGAAGTGCAACCCAATACAATCAGTCTAATCTTACCCGTGCAAACACAAAATTTACTCTAATACCAACTATAACACCACAAGTCTCTCCAGACAAACTTCATTCAAAAAAGTAACGACTAAGCTGAGATTGCGATGCACATTAGGTTTTGAACAAATATTTATATTGTTCTTAACGAATAGATTTCTTTTAGACAAACGATACAAATTGTTTTGCAAGTTTTTTCTTTTATAACTTTTGGTCCTCGATCGTAATTTAATTTGGATTCTTTACTTCTTTTGGGATCAATTTAATTATCATAATACTAAACAATTGTACCACTGTCAATAATTCATTCACTAAAGGTTTTGATTAGTTAGGTGTCTAAATAATTTAATTTCTAAATTAAAAGTATTTTATAATACGAGCAAAAATATTTTTATTGCAACATAGAGTTTATGATTAGTTATTTATAACAAAGTTCACAAATAAACCAACTACAAAAAAATAAGATACTTAGTCAAAAAATTTTAAAAAATTATTCTTAAATTGATAGACATAAAAATCATAAAATGACAGCTCATGTGAAACCTTTTATTTTGGTATTCTGAGCATAAAATTGAACAAAACATTACAATTACCTAACAAAGGAAGCAAAGGTACGGTAAACTAGACAAGAATATATATGTCACCTAAAGTGTTAACATGCATAGTGTTAGGATAGTGTTCTAAACCCAATAGGTTATCATGAATGTAATAGATTATTTATATTTTTAAACTTATCTCATAATTTAATTATTAGCAAGTTTATATTTCATTCATGTATCTCTAGTAATAGACTTATTTTAAATGAGTCCAAGGAGTGATGCTAAAAATTTATTCACAAGAGTTGTGAATATGAAACATTAAATCTTTAATTGCATTATTCATAAATATTTAAAATTTCTAGTGGAGAGTACTCAATTGGGCACGGCTACCTTTAGAAGCTAGTACTCTAATTTTTTCTCAATGTGACATGAGTTGTTCTAGAAATGGAACAAGTGAAGATGATCGAGTCTCATATTATATCACAAGAGTTGTGAGGATTGACACGATAAATGATTGCTAAAACAATGCATTGAGCTAGACTATAAATCATATGGGATCACATAGAGTTTTCACTTACTTATCAATGATCCAATAATGTCATGATTGAGTGGATTGGTCCTTTGACTTATAGTGTTATGAACACCTCAAACTTGCATGTGTGATGTTCATGGTGTATAATATTGTACTCTTTTAGAATATAATAAAGTGCTAATTTGCATCATATAGTTCAAACATAGAGAGGTTGAATATCACATAAGAATCCATTACTCTCAAGTAAAAAATAAAATGGTGTCAATAATATGATAATGGTGAATCTTAAATAAGAAAATCCTTGGCCAAGGTTGTTGACTTATAAATAAAAGAGTTTTTTAATTAAGTATACGTGTTAAGATACACACAAATCATATAAAAGATCACCAGTCAGCTTGATAAGTAAACCAGGACCATGACCTACTCTAGATTAGATACCAAAATAAAAAGATTTTATCACATAGTAATCATGATATAAAGGTTTATGACGAATTCCTTTCATTCATATCCAATTGATAACCATGATATATTGCCAAACACTAGTCATCGATTTCGGGGGCAATTTCGTTGCGATATAAATAAGAATACTCATCCGAGCCATAGGACATGTACATACGGAATGTGAGAATTTCCACCTTGTTAGAGATCTAATAGTTCAATCCGAAGACTTAAATGAATACCCATTGTTGTTAAAACATCTGAGATTCAATGAGAATTGGGAGTTAAGAGTTAATATCTCCAAAAGATGCTTTTACGATTTTGGTATCGGTTATGAAATAATGGATAAAACCCTTGACCAAGTTAGTCATTACCAATTTATTTGATAATCATCCCGATGTCATTAAGATCATGAACCTAGTTGGTCGCACACAAAAGGACACGATGATCAATTAACTTCAAACTAGCAGACGAAAGTGCAAGAGTTGCATTTCATGCATCATAATGTGTATCGTATTATAAGATGATGTATGGGATGCATGAATTAAGACCTAAAAGTGGCTTAGGCCAATTTTAGAGATGAGAAAATATGAGGGTTGATTTAAAATAATTTGAACTTTAATAATACATGCAAAAATATTTTGTATGCGAGTTGTTAAACTTGTATCTTTAGTTATCTTATTTAACCTGAGTAGAGACTTGGGTCTAAAATATAATTATGTATGGAAAGAATAATATATATATATATATCTATATATATATATATATATATATTCTACATTATAGTTTCTGCTCGACGAGAAATACCACGACTACCATCCGCGGTCCATTTTCGTTCTCTTCCCTGTCGGGGAAGGTGGATCAAAGAAATGTATCTTACTTCTCGGGTTCCATATCCTTTTCGACAACCTCCGCCACTGAGTCAACAACGGGGAATGGCACCTATCTGGGTCTTTCTCGATATGCTCTGAGAGAGCAAAGTGAGTTTGACATTCAATCTTTTGACATAGTTTCCATATCCAATCTGCGATTTTGTGCCTATTTCTTTCACTAGGATTTATGGCACTTGCATTTCTCTGTAAGAAAGAATCGATGTAAGGGAATTGCTCATTAAAAACAGTAAAAAAAAAAAAAAAGTGCTAGGGAAATGGAGTATTAGAAAGTTGCAGAAGTGCTTATAGATCCTCATGAAATAAGGCAGAATTTAGAATAACACATCGGTAGGCACGACTGGGCGCACCTCCCATATATTCTTGGGAATTTTGGAGAAACAGATGTGGGCTGTTTTATTAATTTTAGATAGTCCATGGTTAGTTATTAATAACCCAAAGACATGGAATTAATCCAGAAAGAAAAATTAGGGTTTTCACTTTAACCGTATTAAATCGGGTTCCACTAAACCCTAATTATTCTCAAATGGTCTATAAATACTCACTTAAATTTCATAGGTCAGTAAGAACAGTAGCCAAAACCTTAAAAGGGAGAAAAAATTTTCTTCCACTCCCTCATAGCTGTTATCCTTTTCCCTCCCTCCTTTCCTAGTGCTTCTACGATTAGAATTTTGGCTAAAAAGTGAATTCTGTTACTCACTAGTTTATTTGTTAGGAATCTTCGTTAGCACAGGATATTAATAACGATCCAAGAGAAGGATTTGGTTGATCAAGTATTCATGTGGACTGCTAGAGACGTCATATGTTAACGTTCTTCAGCTTTACCTCGGGACTTCGTTAGTTTACTATAGAAATTAAATTTTGGAGGTAATAATTTCTTCTTGACCATTTTTGGTCACATCCTAATAATATAGTATCGTAGATCGATCCATGGATGAGGGGTTAAAATTATTTATTTGATTATTTCTACTGCATTGAATTTTTAAATATCTACTTATCTTAGTAACCTCATTCTTCTACTCGTAACAGAGCTATGACTACAAAACTATTTGTTATATTATTTTGATTTATTTTTGGTTGGATTAATTTTTTTTTGGGTCCACATAATCTTCTCATAACTTTCTTGATGTGGCATAAATTTAGATGTCGTGATTAATTAGAAAAAATAATAAAAAAGGAAAGCCGTTACTAGGGTTTTCGACCAAACTAGGGTTTCATGGAAACCCTAGCTTTCGGCCAACCTAGGGATGCGGCCAATCCTAGGGCTTGGACTTGGGGTTTTTACTGCCATGGTGATGGTTTAAAATCCTTACAACAAAATGTAAAAATAAATAAAATAAAAGGAAACCATAAAGGAGGAAGAATTCGGTAAAGCTAGGGTTTCAACCCAAGGTTGCACTGTGATCTCTTCCTCATTGGAGCTGCCTATTACAACCCTTCTAGGGTTTGTATGATTGCTGGAGTGAGTCTCAAATGGACTCCTAGGTAGCGTGGATATTATTATTTCATGTTTTAACCATTTTCTCAATTTTAACGAAAATTTTTTTATTTTATTTTGCTTTGATTTTCGAACTACATGCTTACAAAGGTGTTTTAGCATTTTGATGGATCAGAGACATTTCTTTAGTTAATTCAATTAGAAAATTTAATCAAAAATTTTAATTTTGGGCCTAAAGTAGGCTTCCAACCAAATCGTTGCATCTATACATAATTGTTATGTTTTAGTTCTTGCTTATGATACTTAATGGGCCTTAGGAGACCATTTAATGTTGTTCTATGGTTTGATTTAATTTCTTGTGCGTTGTAAAAATTTTAAAATAGGTTTGTGTGCCTTTTATGCCATTAGGTATTGTAATTCCCCTAGTATTGAAAATATTTGTAACCTTTAGAATATTTTCTTGTAAATTGTGGGAAGCATTACAAGATCAAGTAGTAGGAATAAACATAGTGAATCCAAGGTGTTGGAGTGGATCTCAAGCCCAATATCGAGTCTAGAAGAGTTCAAGACTCTAGTGGGAACTTTAGCCCAATTTTTTTGTGCCATTATAATTGTTTACTACCCTTGAGACTCTATCCAACTTTGTGGCTCAAGTTAGATCTCTTAGTGGCCCATTAGCATCATTTATTTTATATGCATATGTGATAAGAGCTACTTCATTCTATGTGTATGATTTTAATTATGAGATGATTAAAATGGTTGCATGTGCAAAAAGAAACCTAACTAGTTACATAAATCATTCAAATATTAAAATACTGGTTTTTAACGTTCAAAAAGTTCTAATGTAGTTATCCACGTTGATGGGCCCATAAGGCTCATAAGGCATGAGATGTCAATGTAATGAGAATATATAATCATCCAAAAAACTATTATGTGAGGGTAATTATATTCAAATTCGATCACATTTATGATGGTGGGTTTAGACCTAGCTAATGAAATGAACCAAGAAACTATTATATGAGGTTTCAAATTATTAGGAGCTAAATTAGTCGATACATGTATAAAATATATTGAACAAGAGTTATTCTCTCATTAAACTTTAAAGGGCCATCTATTTATTCACTAGAAATGCTTCCAAGGGGTATTTCTATTTTTCATTTGGATATGTGAAATTCAAAAAATTTATTGGATAGTACTATTTGATTTAAAGACCAAATTCAAATAGATGGGAAAAGTTAAACTATCTAATAATCTTATTTATATTTTCTATAGATGTCTAATAACAAATTAGTCCCCCTTTTTCACATCCTTGATAGCCACCGCCTTGTTGGCAATGATTATAATGATTAGCTCTGTAATTTGAGAATTAATCTCAACTTAGAAAGAATTTCATATGTCTTGGATTAGTTATCTCTAGGAGTGGCTCCAAGAAAGATAAGAAAAATAAGGGATCTGTGGTATAAGAAGGAAAATATTTCCACTGGAAGAAGAATTGTGTGGAATACCTAAAGACTTTGAATGGCAAGGCGATTATCCACAATTCATCAATTATTCAAATGAGTCTTGCAATTGGTTTCAATACTATTTCTTGGGTTTTAAATTCTGGAGCAAACTCACATGTTTGTTCACCATTCTCAGGATCTGATCAAAAGTAGGATGGTCATCAATGGGGAGAAAATTCTTCGAGTCGGTAATGGGACAAATATTGCTAATGTAGTCAAAGGAACTACGAAGTAAAATCATTCTTATCATTCTTCCTTCATCTAACTTTTGATTTTAAAGAATATTATTTTAGTACTTTAATTTATTAGAAATATTATTTCTTTACCATGTTTCGTGAAAGACAATTATGAATTTTTCAAGAATAATGTTTGCTATATTTATTTTGAAAATAAATTAGTTAGTACTAGTTCATTATTTCATGATCTTTATTATATAATTTGAAAGTTGATGGGCTTAACCAAGGGTCATTATGAATGATAACTCCAAGAAAAGAACTAGAGAAACTGCTAATCCTAATAATCTATGGCACTTAAGTTTAGGTCACATTGGGGAAACTAGACTAGACAAGGTGGTAAAACAAGGGGTATTAAGCTCTTCTAGTTTTGATCCATTATCATCTTCTTGCATCCTCGGCAAAATGTCACATTTTGTTGGACAAAATGAAACAGAAATGATCTTTTAACCCTCATACGCACAGCTATATGTGGACCACTCAGTGTAACTATGCGTGGTAATTATATTTACTAGACATCATAACCTTTACTGATGATCACTCTAGGTATGGTTATGTGTACTGAATGAAGTACAAGTCTTAACCTTTTAAAAAGTTCAAAGAATTTAAGGATAAAGTAGATAATCAACTCAGCAAAAGTATGAAAGTCTTACAATCAGATCCAGGAGATGAATACTTGATGAGTTTCCAAGTCTAGTGTAATAGTTTCACAATTAACTACAGGTAACACCACAACTCAATTGTGTTTCTGAGAGGAGAAACAAAACTCTGATAGACATGGTCTAGTCCATGATAAGTTATACTTAATTATCATAATCCATTTGGGATAATGCACTTCTTACTATCGCCTATGTATTAAATAGGATGCCTTCTAAATCTATCCCTACAACTCCATATGAAATGCGGAAAAGCAAATAACTAAGCCTTAATCACATTAAAATCTGGGGTTGTACAAATTTCAGTAGAAATTTTAAGGCTGAAAAATTAGAGACTAGTCTGTTAAGGGATGGTTTGTTGGATACTTCCTGAAGAAAGTTTAGGATATCAATTATATTTTTATGTTCTAGATGAAGAAAGAGTTGTCATCAAGCGGAATGCCCTTTTTCTTGATGAAGATTTCATTAGAGAATGAGACTCTGCAAGGACTGTAAAACTAGAAGAAACTTCTTCTCAACAAATCAACACAGACACAGTGGAACAAAATTTAGAAGAAGTACCAACTCCAGTAATAGCACAAACTTCTCGTACATCTAGTAAAATATTTCATCCAACAAAGAGATATGGCTTACTCCTAGAAAGAACACAAGAATTGTTTGCTCTAAGAGATTCTGATCATAAAGATGATCTTACTACATACGAAGAGGCGATGTCTAACATTAATTTTGATAAATGGATAGAAGCAATGAAACCTGAAATGGATTCAATGCATACAAACCAAGTTTGGGATCCAGTAGACCTTCCTGAAGGAATCTCTTCAATAGAGAACAAATGGGTCTTCAAGAGAAAGATTGGTATGGATGGTAAAGTATAAAGAAGACCTCTCGAAAGCCAAGCTTGTAGCTGAAGGGTATCATCAAGTCCATGGAATAGACTATGAGTAAACCTTTTTGCCAGTAGCCATGCTTAAATCCATTTGGTTTTTATTAACTAAAACAGTATACCATGATTATGAGATTTGGCAAGCAAATATCAAGACCACATTTCTAAATGGATATATCCAAGAGGATATATACATAGAATTGCCTAAAAATTTTGAATCCATGGCTGAAGCCAATAACTTATGCAAGCTTATGAGATCTATTTACAGTCTTAAGCAAGTTTCCAAAAGTTGAAACATCTATTTTAATGAAGCTGTCAAAGGGTTTGATTTTATTAAAAATGAGGTGAACCATGTGTCTACAAGAAGTCTAGTGTCAATGTAACACCTTTCTACTTTTGTAAGTTGATGACATACTATTGAACAACAATGATATAGGGATGTTAACACTGGTTAAAGTATGGTAGTCAAAGACTTTTTTCATGAAAGATTTGGGAGACTATAAGCGACCTATATCCCTAGAATTTGAATCTATAGAGATAGAGTTAAAAGGATAATAGGTCTTTCCCAAAGTCTATACATAGACATTGTATTAAAGAGATTCAGCATGGATAATTCCAAGAGAGTTTAACTACCATTTAGACATAGAATTCATCGTTCTAAACATATGTGCCCAAAACTCGCCTGAAGAAAAGGATCGAATGGCAAAGATACCTTATGCGTCCAGTATAGGTAGTCTAATAAATTCCGTGATAGGTACAAGACTGGATATTAGTTATGTTGTAATTGTTACTAGCAGATATCAGTCTAATCCAAGAGAAGAGTATTGGATTGCTGTGAAGAAGATCCTTAAGCACTTAAGAAGGACTAAGAATATTTCCTTGGTTTATGAAAAAAGAAAGCTAAAAGTAGATTGGTATATAGATTCAGTCTGACATGGATGATAAAAAATATACATCGAGTTTTGTGTTTACTCTCAATAGTGAAGTAGTCAATTAGAAGAGTTTATCCCCGCATAAAATACAACTGCAGACTCAACCACTGAGCTGAATACATTGCTGCATGATGCTACAAATGAGGCCGTTTAGATTAAGAAGTTCATCCTTGAACTTGGAGTCGTTCCTACCATTAATGATCCAATACCTTTTTATTGTAACAATAATGGAGCCATTGCATAGGCTAAGGAACCAAAATCTCACAAGAAATCTAAACATATTGAGAGGCAGTATCACCTAATCCAAGAAATTGTTAGAAGAGCAGACATGATGGTACAGAAAATTGGGACACTTGACAATGTGTCAAATCCATTTACCAAGGCATTGATACTACAATACCTTGATCAAAATCTTGAGAAGATGGGTATGAGAAACCAAGGCAATTGGCTTTAGTACATGTAAACCCAAAAGGGTTATCATGAATGTAATAGAACATCTTTATATTTAAACTTATCTCGTAATTTAATTGTTGGAAAGTTTTTGTTTCATTCATGTATCTTTAGAAATAGACTTATTTTGGTTTGAATGAATGAATCCATTAAGTGATGTTAAAGATTTATTCACAAGAGTTGTGAATATGAGACATCAAATCTTTAATTACACACAAATCCTTGACCTAGTTAGTTGACTTATAAATAAAAGAGTTCTCTAATCAAGTATACGTGCTAAGATACATACAAACCATATAAGAAATCACATATCAGCTTGACAACAAAACCATGGCCCTTATCTAGCTTGGATACCAAAATGGAAGGATTTTACCACATGATAATCATGATAGAAAGGTTTATGATGAATTCGTCTCATCAATATCCTATTGATAGCCACGATATATTGCTCGATGTCACTCATGGATTTTAGGTGCAATTTGGGAGTTAAAAGTTATCTTCAACAGATGTTTTAGGATTTTGTTTTCGGTTATGAGATAATGGGCAAAACACTTAATTAAGTTAGTCATTATCAATTTATTTGATAATTATCTCAATGTGATTAGAATCATGAACCTAGTTGGTCGCATGCACAAAGGCACGATGATCAATTAACTTCAAACTAGAAAAAGGAAATGTAAGAGTTACACAGTGTGTATCGTACTATATTTTGATGCATGGGATGCAAAAGTGGCTTAGGTCAATTTTAGAGATAAGAAAATACGAGGGTTGATTTAAAATAATTTAAAATATAATGATTGATTTAAAATAAATTAAACTTTAATAATACATGCAAAAATATTTTGTATACGAATTATTAAACTTGTACATTTAGTTATCTTATTTAAGTTGAGTTGAGACTTGGGTTTAAAATATGATTATGTGGGAAAAAAATAATGTATGTGGGCTGATTTAATTAATTTTAGATAGTTCATGGTTAGTTATGAATAAGCCAAAGACATGGAATTAACTCAAAAATTAAATCTGGTTCCATTAAATCCTAATTATTCTTAAGTCATCTATAAATACTTATCTAAACTCCCTAGGTTAGTAAGAGCAGCAAAAACAATCTTTAAGAGGGAAAAAAATCATTCTTCCACCTCCCCTTATAACCGTCCCTCTCTCTCTCTTCCTCTCTACTTTCCTGGTGCTTCTAGGATTAGGATTTTGGCGAAAAAATGAATTCTTTCACTTGTTAGTTTATTTGTTTGAGATCTTCGCTAGCATGGGTATTAACAACTATTCAAGAGAAGGAGTTGGTTGATCAAGTGCTTGTGTGGACTACTAGAGACATACTACAAAATTTGATTTTTGAGGAAAATATTTCTTCTTGACCCTTTGGTTCACTTCCTAACAATAAAGTTTCGTAGATCAATGCATGGATAAGGAACTTAGATTATTTATTAATTATTTCCACTACATTTAATTTTTAAATATTTTCTTACAGTAGTAACCTTATCCTTCACACAGTTTTCATTTGTATGTTCAGAACAAATTTTTAAGTTCTTTGACTAGATCTTTTTTGTAGTTTTCGTTTGTTCAATTTTCTTATTGATGATTAATTATAAACACTAGAAAATTTTTGTTGTCTATAGTAAAAAATATATTTAATCTAAAAATGTAAAAATTAGAGTTTTTCGTTAATGAAACTAAAAGGAATAATTTTGTCTAGCAGTGGCAAAAAAGGATGGGAATATATACTGAAAAGCAAGAGAAAGAAAAGAAATCAAAAGGAAAAAAATAAAAAATAGTTAGAGTAGCATGGGCAATTTTGTTACAGAACATTAATACAGAAGCGGTAGAGTATTTATTAATAAATTAAGGGGCAAACTGTAATTAAGGTGAAGTAATTGCTTTTTGCGCTAAAAAATGCAACTGTGTCACTTAACTAATAAAATAAGGATACTATGGTTATCTATGTCATCAAGTTAATAGGTTTTGGTTAATTTCTATAGGTAAAGGGTACAAAATACCAATTAAAATTATTGATGGGACATTTTACACTTTGACTTTCCAAAAGTTATTTGCTTTTAACCGTCTAGGATATCTTTCTGGATAAGTTTTTTATATAGTGGGATAGTCACCTAAAGAGTCATCTAACTATTTCATAAAAATCCTTAGAAATGATCCTCCAATTTAAATATTAGCCTAATTAATCCTTTTACTAAATAGTTGTAATCCAATTTGATCCTTAAATAGCAACACCGCCCAAAATATAAGTTTCTTGAATTTTGACTCGATTCAAATCACCTAGACCTTATGCTTTAAGTTTGAAATCAATTTGGAAAAATCACCATATTAGTTCTTTAACATTTTCATTAAAGCTAAATTGGTTCCTAAACTAAAATTTTAGCCAATTTAGTTCCTTTCCACCACCACCACTTCGACTCTCATTTGAAAGTTTTTCTCTTCCTTTTCATTCTCTACCACCCCTACTAACCCCACCAATAGCCCTTCCACCCAACCCAACCCAACCCCTTTCCACCACCACACCACTATTCCAGTCCAAATCCCTAACCTCAAAGCTTACCTCAAATAACTACAAAGAAATCCTCAACAATCCCAACCTCTTTAAAACCATTCTCTTTCCCCTCCACCTCCTTCTAAAACCCCTTCCCTCTCTGTCTCTTTCACCACTGCCTCTTTTGCTTCTTTTCACTACTGCCCCTTATCATCCCTCTCTTCAACACTGCCATGGTGGTTACGATGTTGGGGGGGTTTGGCAGCTTGAGAGGAAGGTGCAACAGAGGGGTAATTGCTAGAAATAAAGGGGGAATGAAAGGATAGGGATGGTTGTGAGTGAATGAAGAGAGAGAAGAGGTTCAGAGGGGATACGGCCATGGATGAAGGTCAGGTACGATGGGAAATGGGTGGCTGCAAGGTTAGGTGGTAGAAGAATTTGGGTTTGTTGGTCGGGGGTGGATGGAAGAAAAGGAGAAAGGGTTGGATTTGGTCGTTAGAGGGGAAGAAAAAGAAAGAATGGGCTATAGAAAGAAAATAGAGAGGTGAAGGAGGAAGAGAAAGAGGGAGCCAGCGGGAATAGGAGAGACGTCAAGGCTAGGGAGAAGAAAAAAGAGAGGCAAGAACTAGGAAGAGGGAACATGACTGGCAGAAGAGGGTAGAATAAGAGTTTGGGTTTGGATTTCCTTTGAGAAGAATCATGTGTGTATCTGGGTATGGAACTAGATGATGAACGAGAGGGATTTGGGTATTAGTGTGATATGGGTTTGAGGAATTCTTACAGAACGACATCATTTTAAGTTCGGATTTGGGTTTGGTGCCAGATTAGATGTGAATTTTGGCATTGGATTCGATATGATTTTAAGAATTGCTATTGATTCTATAAAAAAAAAAAAACAAAACAGGTCTATCTACTCCAAATTTAAAAATATTACTATTTAGTTGAAGAATTAAATTTGTTAAAATTTTAGTTAAGGACCAATTCGACTTTAATGAAAATGTTGGAGGACTATTCTGGTGATTTTTCCAAATTGATTCCACACTTAAAGGAATAGGTATATGTGATTTGATGCTTCTACCCCTAGTCAACACACAGGGCAAAATTCAAAAATTTAAGTTTGGGAGCTGCCACCAATTAGAGATCAAATTGAATACAACTATTTAGGTAAGAGACTAATTAAGCTAGAATTTAATTTGGGAACCATATCGATAATGAAATAGTAGGAGACCAAAATTTTACAAATATTATTCACCTGTATTATGCGTGGGATGCAAATTAATTAAAGTCAAAATTTGTTGTATAAATTTAGGGGGAAAATTAGCCTATAATGACACTTTTGAAATCATGTTTATTCTAGGTTGAGTAAATGGAAACAAAATGAAAAACCAAAAGCAAGATGAAGAAGACAAAAAGTAAAAAATGAGTCTTAAAAAGATGTAATTGCAAGAATTAACGAGTATAAAAATCAAAGAGTCACGAACAAGTTGTGAAAAATTAAACCTACAAATTAAATGACAATTACGGGGAATGTTATTCTTCTCGAATCAAGAAGACACAAGAAACGACTAAAGATCAAAAAAGAGAAAACAAAACTACTACTACACAAATAAAAGCAATCTAATCCCGTAGCTTTTAGAGGAGTCATCAACTCTTTTCTAAAATTCTTATTTGTCTATTGTTTCTCATGAATTAAATCCTCCACCTTTTCAGAAATCTAGTTTTATTTAGAATTTCATCTTTGTTTTCACATGTTGTAAACAACACAAGGCACCAATTCCTCATCTAGTGACTATAAGATGCCAGAACAAAAAGAAAAAAAATGGTCAATAACAATATTAGCAAAGTGTCAGAATAAGTTAACAATTAACTCATTTTATCTTCTTATTATAAAAATAAAAAGAAAATTCTTTGTTTCGCTTCTATTTCCATTGGAAAATATTGACAAAATCTTACTATGCAAAAGATATCCTTATCTATCTAATTATACTATACATATTGCATGAGGAGAGTTTAGTGTGATGTCATTCATGTATTCCCTATTTTATCCTTCTTGATTTAGTCTTAAAGCTTTACTCATAACTACCCATAACACTTATTCACATTTGTTAGTTTCCATTCCACGTAACATGAGTATTACAAACAGGTTCTTTGGTATAGGTTCTTTGATTCTTCTACACAAATCAACCAATGAAATATTAGATACTACATTGGGTTTGGGAAGCCAAAAACTCAAATTAACGCTCTTGAATCTATCATCCTACTACCTCCATTCTAGGTCACTCCTTCCCCACTACTCTATTTCACAGCCTCACCCATATTCTCAAACCCTTAACCACCTTAACCCATGTAAATTAGTATGCACATAAAATAATTGAAATACATTTTGAAACTCATATTCGTTTTTGGCAATTTGTTTTACAAAATTCTCTCAATTAATTTTCTGCAAAAACTTACTAGTAAATGAAAGCCATAATTATTTGCTCCAGGAAAGTTGTTAATCTCAGTTATTAGACAATAATATCCTCTAGCTTTACCATTGCTGAACATAGCCTCGTACAAAAATTGGATAGCAGGTACCACTAGGTAATTTAATCTCCCAAATATTGCCATTTTAGTTAGAACTGGCCACACAATTTAAAAGAATTCTTCTTATGTATTGTTTAATTTCCCCCCCCCCCCAAAAATTTTTGGGTACTGCATGACAAATTGGTGCATGACTATTGAATTTCTTATATATAATACTACTTTACTTCTGAATTTCGTAACATGGAAAGCAACATATTGCTACAACCATGTATAAAAGAGTAACTATAAAGTACAAAACAATTTGGAAGACTCTGTTCATAAGAAGACATAATGTCCAACAATAAAATATAGGAATATTTGCTGCGGTCTAATATAGGAAATTGCATATATTCGTTGGAGTTTACATATACAGGTATTACATGCATACATAATTATGGAACTTATAGGAATTAATACTACTCTTCTATTGCATTTCTAGGAAATACTACGGCTCCATATACATTGGAGTCTAACAATTACCGTATCCAAAGTATTCTGAATACAAAGGACTATCATATTGACGAAAATCTAAAGTTTATGAAGAGGAAGGATACTTGTACTAAAATATTTAAAATATCATTGGCATCTAAGGTCATTTGGTAATCGAAAATGTAATGTTCATGTGTACTTGAAATTGTTTAATATTTTAACAAAATTTTTTTTACATATGTACCATTGTCTTTGTCTATCATGTATTTGAAATTTTATTAAATTTAATATTTCAACTTACATGCCATTATGGATTGTAAATATTTGAAGAAGTAAATCATTATTCGAAGTCTAAGTTGTTTCAGAATTTTTATTTAATTTAATGTTTAAAATTGCCATTAAAGATTGAAAATAGTTTGAAGAAGTTAATTACTTAATCTTAATGCTTATTCTAAGTTTATGTTGTTGTAAATGGTACTGATTTACTGTGATTGTGGAGGTAACCTAGGCTTGAGAAATTTGTTTGAATTGTTTCATTCCACAATTCTTAACACACAGGTAGAAGTCTCAACAATTAATGTTTCTATGCTGTTTATTTAAACTTTTTGAAAACTATGACACCTTTATGTCCCAAATCTATTAAGAAAAAAAAAAAACTAGCACATACATCATCAAAAATTATCTCGTTGTCTCAGAAATTTAGAAATAAAAAAATAATTATATCAGTGCTCCCATAGTTAGTAATTGTTCCACATAGCAAACAACATACATACATAGAATGTTAGTTAAAGAAAATGTTTATTAATTACATAACTATGTTCTAAATTTCTAAGCACAATATTCTTGAATTTTAGCCTAAATAATTGACCTATTGTTAATTAAAACATATCTTCTACTACACGATAATTGTCTTTACCCGACTTATTGAAAATGGTAACAAAAAAATTACCTCATGGATTGAAGCCTTAAAATAACTCAAAATAAAAAAAACAAATTAAAAAATTCAAAAATATATAAAATATTTTTACTTTTAATTCTTTATGTCATTCCACATTATTGATTGACTATATGATAAGTAACCCTATTCAAAACTAAAAACAAATATCTATATTATAAATGATGAAAGATAAATTCTACACATAAAACAATACATACATATCATCCACCAAAAAATTCATTTTAAAATCCAATCAAAAGCTCCACACGACAATTATATTTTTAAACCACCACCCAACTTGACATTGTAATATTTGTTCAACAGTATCACTTGCAAATTTAATCAATTGGCCAAATTGTAGTTTGAACCTTAAATTTTCTAAATATTTCCTATTGACAATTCAAGTTGAAATAAATGTATATGAAGTCTCAAGAATATTCCTACGAACTTAATTGTTAATATTGTGGTACATTGGTGGTGTCATACATTAATGAAAAAATAACTAAGACGAATATCTTAAAAGATTATATTTAAATCTTGATAATTTATATACAAAAAATAATTATATCAGTTTACCCTAAGCCATATTTGCATCTATCAAAGTACATACAAATATACAATGTAAGATCAAAAAATTGTTATTTAATTACTTACCTATGTTTTCAATTACTTACCCACATTATACCTGATTTGTTACCTCAATCATCATTTATTATTAACTAAAATGTATTTTTTTTTTACTATACCACAATTTTCTTCATCCAACATATTAGAATAGGTGCAAACCAAATTAACTCATTGAACAAAATTAAAAAGTATTTAAAAAAAATGCAAAATCTCAAAATTTTAAGAAAATCTAAAGCTTTTGTTTATTTCAATAATAATGAACTGTATATGAACTACAACATATTTAAATCTAGAAAAAACAATAATAGTTGAGTACAAATGTAAATGGTGAACTAGACATTTACCCAAACACATATAACAACGTTTAAATTGTTTTCAATAACCAAAAAATTTATTCCACACAATAATCACAAGCTCCAGACTCCATTTTTTCTGTAAACCACAAAACAAATAAATCAATATATTCATTGAACATTATCTCTTTCACATTTAGTTAACCTATAGCCTAAATTGCACTATCAATTTTCCATTTCTAATTATTCTTGAACTTGGGCATTATTATGCAAACATGTAGATGGAAATCATAGGTAATTAAATAAGAAAAATACACTATTAAAAATACCTCACATTTTCCTGAACCTGTCAAACTTCAAAAATTATGATTTATAATTATTACATAATTTATGTTAACATACTATGTTCACATTAACTTCATTAATACTATTTATATTTCAAGAATAGTACTATATATTATCAAGTTTATATGAAAATTAATAAACGACTGCATAATTTATCACTTCATTTATTGAAAAAAATAAAGGATCCTATTGCATGGACCGTTCAATGGAAGTTAGAGAAAGAAATATCAGTCAATACCTATACCGACAATGTGTAAGAACATCCAGCACTCAACCACATGCAAATGGTTTGGAGCACCACCGTAATAATATGTGCCAAATAAGAGCATTAATGAATTTAGAACAGTGATAACATCAATTAGCAAGACAACGATCATTGTCTTAACACCGTAGATCAAATCACAATTCACTACAACAAAATGAATCACATGTATGTAAGTTGTTTCCCTTTTGTTCGTTTTCCATAGTGTAATGGAGCAAAACTAAATATACACATTTTTGCATCTTTTGATTTCCTAACAATCAAAGGGAAAAGTTGGTTGATTCCCATAACACATGTGCCTGCGATTAGAGATCCAAACTCAACCACGTATAAACATATATGTGTAGGTCTATATTCCCATTCTAAAAATATGATATACAACATACAATTGTTTATGTCATTGTTACTACATAATATTTTTAATCGTGTTAACAAATTTAACAAAAAAATTGGGAATCTTTTCTATACTCCACATTATTTAACTAATGTTATGACTCATAAAAATGCGGCAAACAAAAAAGGACAAACTTTCAACAACATATTAGTAGAAGAACAGAATGTATCATGTTTTCTGTGAACTATTAATTAAATTTTTTTTACCAAAAAAGTTTTATGCATGTACAAACCTGCTGTTGGCCCCAAACAGCAACCTAAGAGGAGGGTGAATTAGGTTGTATCTACAACAAACCTTTTTAAGTGCTTAATAAAAATGCAAACTTTATGCACCAAATAAAAACTTAAGCACAAATGAATACAATAGATATTCAACAATTTAAGCTTAAAGAACAAATTAGAAGATTGAGATTAAGAGTAGAATCAAACCAAACTCCCAAGCTTCTCATGCTTGGAGCTTACAACCACAAAGAGCTTCTTACAAGGCAACTACCAAGTTCTCAACTTGAAGTTTAGCCACTAAAAGTCTCTTCAAAGTAGATGAGACAATAACCTCTTGTACACAAATGAGGATCACTCTTGCTCACACTAATTTCCTTTAGTTGAGCCAAGAGTTTTACACTCACAACCTCCCTTTGTTACAATTGTTATCTCTCCACTCTTACACTTGAAGAACTCTTACAATGCTAAGCTCTTTTCACAAAACTACCTACACTATTACAACACTTGTACCCACTATTTCTCCCAAATAGCTCAAGTATTACTTGTAATCAATGTAGAAGCCTCTACTTATTTAATTTAGGCTTAGGGGTATTTATAGTTGCCCAAAATCTGCTTCCAACGGCTATTTTCTGTTTATTGGAAAACTAGCCGTTGGACCGTTCGGACGGCCGCTGCTAAACCCTGCGTCCAACGCTGCGTCTGTGTTCTCTGAGGATACTCATTCGGACGTCCGAGGATGCGTCCGAACATGCGTCCGATCGAAACAAAGTCTTCTGGAAATATGATCGGACACTATTTTTCGTCAAAGACTTGTTTCAAATTCTTTGTGTCGGATGATTACCATCGTCCGAAGCTCTGTCTTTTAGACAGTCATTTGTGTCCATGGAGTCTTCTGGTTGTTTTGTTCGGACGATCATTTGCGTCCGAACCTGTCTATTTTTCTGCACACTTGTTTTCAAACCATTAGTGCGATTTGGTCATCATCAAAACATGATTAACATAACTGGGGTTCAAACCTGCTATTCACTAAATGTCAAAATACATGTCCTTAAACTCAATCTATAAATGAAATTATTTACCTATTATTTTACAACCTATTATTACTACTTACTTTACATGTCACTATTTATTCTTTAACCATTGGTATAGATATTGTGAAAATGTTATCCATAATATTTCATTAGTAAAAATGTATTGTTTAATCCTAAAATATAATGCACAACAATATATAATGACTAGCATTATACTAAAGTTGCAAACAATCATAAATGTAAAAAAATTCATCTTACATTAATCTTAAAAATATTTATTCATATAAAACACCTTTTCGGTCATACAAGCCATTCATCCCAATACATGCTCAAAATCAAACGTGTAAAATTAGAATGTACAACATAGTATGAGATTATCATGAACGATTTAGCAATTCAAAATTTCAATTGCCACCACTATAGATGTGCTCCTATTTTAAAGCTAAATTATTTTCTACGAAAACATCTAAGCTGTGTTGTTCAAATAGAAAGATTATCTTACCACCTATACCATGTTTTCCTAAATTATCATGTTTCTTATATTTCAAACACCTGAAGGAAGGTACTTCCGACAGCAATTAAGATCCTTGAATCACATTTACTCAATCACATTCATGGGTATATATCTCGATGAAAATATAAATAGAGATAGAGAAGTATATTGTTTCAGAGCTCAAGCTTCCATATATATCATAAAATTGGGAATCTACTACCATCCATGAATAAAAGAGGTAGATATCTCAAAAAAATTTATATGGGATCCTGTGCATGAAATTGACAATAGAATTTTTGAGAATCCAAACTCGCATAGGGATTTGGTAGAAAAAATAAAAAAGATTCTTGACGAGCCTAATCCATTCGCTAAGATTCTTAGACAATTAGGTCAACATCAGGATTTGCAAAATTGTAAGCTTATTATCAAGTAGCAGCCACCCAATCGTTGCTAATACAATATGCCCATAATGTCTAAAGTAGCAGCAATTGTTGTTGGTGGTAAAGAGATGGGTCAAATCAACAAGAAGGACATAATTGTTCAAACAAATAGTGGACAATCAAATAATGTCCCTGATATTGTTGGATATTATGATACTCTACAATACCCTCTTATTTTCCTATTTGGAACTTACGGGTGAGATGTCAATACCCAAGTATGAATGGAAGAAATGTAACTTGTCGTGACTTATATGCCTATAACGCATTTTAAGTACACATACATATTAGTTTCTCATTCTACAATTTTAATTTTATGTAAACTAACAATAATCATTCAAAAAATACACAAATTTGATCTCACAATACAGCTATTTTACTTAGAGTTGCACATCACTACAATAATATGTAATGGACAATTATGTCAAGATCATAAACTACGATGGGTACATGCAAACCAAGATACTATTAGATCAAAACTACATCACGGAATGCACGATGTAATCCAAGCTGGTGAAATGTTGCAGATATGCACATTAAATAATCAATACAATGTATTTGAAAATATTTAACTTTTTTTGGAACTAAATTTATTCACTACCATCAAGAAATATCGATCGGAAGATTATTTTGCCTTCTTTATTTGTTGGAAGCCCCCGAGATATGCACAAATACTATCAAGATGCTATGGCATTATCCAAAGATTTGGAAAATAGGATTTAATGTTGACCATGACATGCAATCCAAATTAGAATAACATAAAAGATGAAGAATTCCTCCCAAGCCAATTTACTCAAGATCGACCAGATCATTTAACATGCATCTTACATACAAAATTCAATGAATTCAAAGATGATTTAGTAAAAAAAAAAAAAGTGTTCTTGGAAAAGTACAGGTTGTATGTTACATGATTGAGTATCAAAAAAGAGATTTTCCACATGCTTATATGGTAGTCATATTGGCAGAGAGTGATAAGTTAAGATCTCCTAAATATTTTGACAAAGTCATAAAAGCAGAAATACCTCGTAAAGAAGAGGAGTCTCAATTGTATGAAACTGTTCTCAAGCATATGATACATGGTCTTTGTAGAGACAGAAATCCAAAAAGTCCATGCATGAAAGATGGTAAATGCAAGAGACATTTTCCTAAGCCTTTTTCCTCAAGCACTCGAATAGTAGGTGATTCATTTCCAATATATAGAAGGTGCAATATGGCTCCAGTACAACTTATAATGATTCTCAAATTTGTGTTAACAGTTGGGTCATCGAGTACAATCCTTGAGAGCTACTTCTGAAATATAACTGTAACATTAATGTAGAGATCACGAGTACAGTAATATGTGTAAGTATTTGTACAAATATGTATTTGAGGCCCTGATCAAGTATAGGCTGAGATATGACCTGGTCTGGATAATGATGAAACACAACAATTTGTTGATAGTAGATGATATTTGCACCAGAAGCGACTATGAAAAATTTTTGAATTTGAAATGAGTCGCATGTATCTATAAGTCATCAAATTACAGATTCATCTACCATGCATGCAATCAATGTTATTTAGGCCACAACAAAGGGTGAAAAATATCTTGAATGATGAACATAACTCAAAGACAATGCTTACCGAATTCATCACAAAGAATCGGGAACTAAAGTTTTAAGTAGATGAATATGGAATTCAGGTACAAAATACTTACTTATATAGTGAATTTCCAAAACATTTTATCTGGCATCAAAAAACTAAAATTTGAACTAAAAGAGTATCACGTAACAAAGTTATTGGACAGAATTATACTGTCATTTCCAGAAGACATCCTTCTGAAGGAAAAATTCCACATCATTTGAATATCTATTAACTATTAATGGGACCATTTGCAATTCTTTCAAAGAAGCAACAGATAGGCAAGGATTTTTGGAGAGTGATAATTACACTAGACAATGCTTACTTGAGGCAAGCTCAGTACACATGCCTTCTTCATTTAGAAGATTATTTGTATCTATTTTAATTTATTGTGAACCAACTAGAGTGCATGGTCTTTGGAATGAATTCTTTCTGTACATGCTTCATCATTCAGTTTCATCCTATCAACCAAACAATGTCATTTCAATCAATGTGCTTCTACGTGAACTGAAAGAATTGTTGCACAAATACAGTAGAGATATTAAAGATTTTGATTTACCTTTAATCTCTGAAGAATGTGACAACAACTCAACTCTTCCAAGAGCCAACAAAGATGAACTCTTAGTCGACATACCAGATGAGGATATCAGATCAATAAAAACATTTGAACACTGACCAGAAAAATGCATTTCAACATTGGTTACTTAACCATTGATCAGAAGTAGAGCAAAATATTCTTCATAGATGGGCTTGGAGGAATAGGTAAAAAACATTCTTCCTCTATGCCCTTTTGGCATACCTAAGGAAAAGAGGTCATAATGTTATTGCCACAGCAACATCAGGAATCGCAGCAACTTATTTTACCTAATGGAAGACCTACACACTCAAGATTTAAAATACCTCTTAACCCTGATAATACAAGTGTTTGTGGGATATGTAAGTAGTGTGACTCAGAGAATTATTCAGGCGAACTACTGCTATAATATGGGATGAAACACTGATGACTAATCGACATGCATTTGAAACTTTGTACAAGATACTAGGGGACATCATAGACTCTCAGTTACCTTTTGAAGGAAAAGTTGTTATTCTAGGGTGATTTCACACAAGTTCCGCTAGTGGTGAAGAAAGGAATTGGAAGTCAACAAATTTCATTGAATGTGCAAAAATCCTCATTTTAGAGTGATGTTCAATTTTTGAGATAATAAAGAAAAATGTGAGAACGTTGAATGATCCCTAATTCTCTAAGGTTTTTTTTAATGTTAGTAATAGTATAGAGCCTACTCTCAATGGAGATTTCATAAAGTTGCCTTCAAAATTGGTGCTTCCTTGGAAAAATTATAATTAAACTTTAGATTTAGTTGATTCAATATCCAAATATGTCTAAACATGCAAATGATCCAGCTTTTATGGTGGGAAGAGGAATAATAACTTCAAAAAATACTATGTTAATACTATCAATCAAATGGTTATACACTCTTTTCCTAGAGAAGAAGTCGAATATGCATCTTAGGATTCTATTGATGGTGATAACCATAGCCTCTATCAATAGGAGTTCTTAAATTCCCTTTGCCCAAGTGGTATGCCTCCACATAAGTTAATGCTGAAATGTGGATGTCCAATAATGCTATTGAAAATCTTAAACCTGAACTGGGTCTTTGCAATGAAACACGGCTAATATGCTATAATTTGATAACAACGTTTATAACTCTGTACGTTATTGTTGCAACTGGTCATTGTGCACGTACTCGAGTTTTTTTTACTCCAAATACTATTGAATAATGCAGAAGATAGTGAACTTCCGTTTGTATTAAAAAGCAAACAAATTCTAGATCGTAAAGCTTTGCACTAAGCGAACTTCCTTTTGTATTAAAAAGCAAACAAATTCTAGATCGTAAAGCTTTGCACTAACAATTAAACTCAAGGACAAACAATTTCGAATGTCAAAATTTTCATCCACAATCATGTCTTTAACCATGGTCAGTTATACGTAGCCCTTTCTAGAGGTGTGTCTCAAAGTACTACAAAGATTTTGGTCAAGAATGGAAAAATAGAAAGGAATAATGGAGTATATACAAAGAATATTGTGTATAAAGAGGTTCTTTTGCCCAAAACAATATAATTTATTTTATAGATAGATTTAAGATTGTATATATTTTTTCATTAATTCTTACGTGGCAATAGTAATATTCTCTGTGTAACATATCATGATTTTTAAGTCTTATTTCATTTTATTAAAATATATTGATCTTATAAAATCTCTCACGTTTGTTTTGGATTACAGGAACTACAAAATTTGCAAAATTTCCATTAAAGGAAATATCACTTGAAGGAATAAATGGATGTATAGTATTCTTGGAAGGAGAAAAATAACCAAGATCATAATCTTGCAATGGTTAGTTAAAACTTTCAAAATTCACAAAACACAAAAAAATGACAAAAAATATTAATAAATTTTGTATAGTTTAAAAGAATTTCACTTACTGATATATCATATTTTGAAAAAATTAGGGAAAAAGGAGCAAACTTTGAGTCCAGATTGGACTACTATTGTTGATGTCAATGGATCAGATTTAGGACAAATAATACTAAGAATATTGAGAAAACAAAAGTGCCATAGGTAACGTTTCACATCTTAAAGAAAAAAAGAAACGCTACTAACTTACTAATTATGTTATACTATGATTACTCCATAAGTCAAAAAGAATTGGTTGGATCGAATGATAAAGAAAGAGGACTTAACAATGGTATGCATCATAAAATTTTAGATAACATCACAACATCATTAATTCTAATTTTGTTATTTGTGTAAAAAGGGGTTAGAGAGAGAAGGAATTTGAATATGCCACAATTATTTTAGTATGAATCTCATTTGTGCTTATGACTTTATCAAAACATCTTATACTACCTATTTTATAACACTGAGGAGTGATACTATTTTCAATGCCATTCACCAAAGGATATAAATGCGTAAAGCTAATCGCTTTGACATATAGATGGTACACTATATTCCTTAGTAAATATTTATTTGATAAATATATTTATTACTAATACCATATATTTGGATTATAGTATTACAAGGAATGTTAAAGGTTATGCGGAAAGATGTGAAAAAAAATACAAAAATGATTGTAAAGCTGCTACAAGATAATTTAGGAAATTTGCACAACTATGAATTACATCATCTATATTGCTACTATTCACAACAACTTTATAATTTTGTTTGCCATATATATTGATAGATATATAGTTATAGTGTTTTGTAATCCTTTATTTGAAGAAGAAGCAGTCACTTCATCAATGGTCAAATAGGTTGATGAATAAATATGTATATTTCATGAATAGTGTTGCTAAGTTAAGATTCTCCATAACATTGTTCAAATATAATTTGGATCATTACATTAACCTACCATTATAATTTTTTGCTATATAATTTTCCAAATATTTATGTGTAATACATAAACACTTTTATAATATAATAGTAAAAATCACACCACATAAGATAATTATATTAACGTTTAATACACAAACAACTAATTACAATTGTTAACAATTTTATGATTTAGACCAAGTTCCAAAAATAGCGAGTATGTCTCGATCACTAGTACTATGTCTAAAGCAGGAGAGGGGTTTGGTGTGATGCCATTATTATTTTTTTCATAGTTACCCTATTCTTATAATGATTTTCATTAGTACCATTCATATGTAACCACCCACTACTTTTTTCCTTATTTTTTATTTTTTCAAAAATCTTTTGTATTAATATCACTACTTGATATAATAGAGAGCAATTTTGGTGTAATTATATTTTTGGTGTAATTTTTTACAAATTGATTTAACCAATTCCTAACTTCCCATAACTTCCTTTGACCCTCTTTTAATTTATATTTTATTTTTTTGTTTTTTCAATCAATTTTAAATATGCATAGTTCTTTATAATTGCACATTCATTGGGTTGTGCCTCACCCACCGGTTATAATTAACTAGTCCTATTGACACACCTTATGTGTGTGCAATTATATATTTAAAATTGATTGAAAAAAGAACAAAAATATTAAATACAAATTAAATTGGGGTTATGAGTAATTATGGGGTTAGGAGAATTGAGAAGTTAAGGGTTGGTTAACCATTTTGTAAAAAATTATACCAAAAATATAATTACACTAAAATTGATCTTTATTATATAATTTAGTAATTTCGTAAAAATTGGTGACTGGAGAAAAATAGCAATTGTATGAGCATAGAAAAAGATAAATTTTATAGCCTTTTTAAAGAATACATTGTAACTATTTGTTAAACTATTATATTTTGATTTCAAAATTAAAAATAAGATGAAAAATAGTTAATAAAAAGACATTAATTAATTATCTAATTCTTTAGAACCTATATTCACTCATGAGCCAATTCTATTTTTTTTTGGCTTCTTTTCCACCATTCTCATCAATTCAGATAGAAGTATGAAAGAGGGATTTTGATTCCAAACTTTGGTTTTACCATCATGAATAGCGCCTCACACCTGCGTAGCCTTCCAATATCCTACTTTTTTAGCCAAAAGTTCTTTCTTAGAGATGACGTTATCTTTCCTTTTCAAATTTGTGAAAAAAGTACATGTCCATCATCAGTTTAAAAGTTTTACTAGCAAATTAGACTTGTATATATAAAAATCATACTTGTTTTATAATACTAAAACTATTGAAAAACCAAACTATATTTTGTAACAAAAATGCATATGCTAATAGCAACAAGGATACGTAAGTATATTATAAAATAGGCTTATTTTCTCTCATACACATGCATGCAAACCTTGACTATTACATCATTGGGTTCTTTTTTCTTTTATTTTCCTCTAAGGAGGTTATATTAACAAAGAATATTAAGGAACATTTCAGGACTGATGTTAGGGATTCATTTAGGAGGAAACAATGATTAAAAATGAATTAAGGATGCATGATTACAAAATAAACCAAATGCTAACTAAGCAATATTGAATTCAACTTGTTTGAGATATCAAATTGGGAATTAAACTTTCAAATCCTCCTACATAGTAATATTATAGTATTCAGAAATGAAATAAATGAATGTATTACCTAAGAAAAAAAGGAAACAAAACTTTAAATAAAATGATAAATTTGGCAAGGAATTTGTTGGTGGAAAAAGGGTGGAAAAGTCAACAATAAAAAGGCGCAAGAAACCACTATCCAGAGCACAATTTTTAATCTGAATTCTTCTCTTATCTCTAGTCCTTCCCCCTCTATTAGATCTACCAATTAACCTCAACCTACTTAAACCCACGATAAGTAATTTGTGTGGTTCTCACTCCTATTGGATATGGTACTAGGGGACCAAATGGCATCCTTTGTCCAATTTTGCTATCTAATCCTCAGTCTAGGCAGATAAAGCCCTATCTTAAACTTAAATAATACTATCATTAATCCATAATGTTACATTTTAAATAATAAATTCCTTTGACTAATGATTAATTATAACGACATTTGAAAACTTTGGCTAAATGGATAAATATACCCTTGGTTAATCACTTTATCCCCTAGAACTTTTGTATCACTAACACTTAGCACCTAATGTTATCTTTTTTAGCACTTAATCCTTTTGTTTATCACCTAAGTATTTTTGGTTCTATCCCTATTTTATTTTACTTTACTTTTTTAACTCCATTACTCTACATCCTTCTACTAACGACTACCACTAACCACTACTAGAACTGCCACCACCACAAAAATAATAAATTTTCTTTTGTATCCTATTTAAAAAATTATTATTTTATTCCGATGGGGTGAAATTATTTTTAAGAATAGAAATTAATTCTAGATTTTTGGATATATATGTATGTATGTGTGTGTGTATATATATGTGTGTGTGTGTGTATATACATATATATATATATATATATGTATATATATATATGTATTTATATATACATATATATACAGAGTGCTCCTGTTTCCATCACAAACATAGTAATCTCCCTTAAAAGATCGCGGATATCGTAAACTCCCCCAATAAGAGCAATAGTCAATTGAAGCCTCCCATCCCCTGGGATTTTTGAAGAATACTCGAGAAATTCAAATCCGGAGTTTAATACCCCCAGGAAACACTGTAAATTCCCTCATCTCCAAGTAAATAGCTTGATCCAATGGCGCACAAAGACCTAGCTGGATGGTCCAGATGTATGCCAGCTCACATATTTCCTGTACTACGGACATGTTGAAACTTCTAGGAAGCCATCATTACTCTCGAAACAAATGACAATTGACCTGCAAAATTGAGGATAGCAAAAGGACAGCAATTTTACGTCACATCATGGCCCCATAGCTTTTATTTCAAATTTCAAACTTTCTCGCCAAAAGCTACAGTCCCTACTAACTCCCTATCCGCTATAGGAAAATACCTCTATCCCTCCGACATATAGTACCCATTATTTGTGCCACAATGAAATTTTGCTGAGGGCAAAATGCTCATTACACATCCCCAAATCAACCAGAAGTTGACACGTGGAATCACTAACCCTCTCCACTAATCAGTTGCCGACACTTGGTGGGAAATGGGGCATAGTAATATTATAATGCAGCCCCTTTCCCTCTACATTGTTTAAGTCCCTTCCTCTCTCCTTATATAGGGCATAGAGTTTGGCATGGCACCCTCCACGGAGGGAGCGATATATTTACAAAAATGCCTCGCAATCCTTTTTTCCATCTACAAAATAAGAACATATTCCTCACTTATCCCCATTGCTTCATACCTAAAGAAGAAACCCTCCTGAAACTTAAAAAAGGATTTCCTATTAACTGCTCGACCACCAAATTATATCAAGGTTGTACAGGAATTCCACGAAGACGGTTCTCCCCACCTTCACTGTCTCCTTCAATTCCCGTATAAATTCGAAACCAGAATCAAAGGCTATTCGACCTAACTTATTCCAGAAGCTCTGCAATTTGTCACCCAAATATCCAAAGGGCTAACAAGCAGTAGGGCAAAGGGGGGATAAGCAATTATACGCATCTAATCTTAATGCCGGTAATAAACAAGAAGCCTTAAATATTATAAAAAGTTCTGATCCTAAATCTTTCGTTTTAAATTACGAGAAGAATAATTATCACTTTGATCTTTTTTTTAAATTCTCTCTAGTCCAATACAAAAACCCATTTCCTGTAGAATATCAACTCCCAAATGAATTACAAGAATGGATGCAGAACAACATTAAAGAGGCCCAGCTGAGACCGCACAAGTCCAATAGCCTCATCATCGAAGGCCATCCAAAATAGGCAAAACTTCCTAGGCACGCAGGTTAGTAATGTTGACGCCACAATTACTATGCCGGCCATGTTGACCTGCGTCGTCATGATGATGAGGCCCTGTATAATGTTGTAGATGACATCGCCCTACAGTACTTAAAGAACTGGAAAGAGTTCATAGGAAGCTAACACAACTGGTACTCCAATTTTAAATATGACAAGCCTCGCATTATAAAGGACGGGATCCTTTCTATTGTCCTCCGCAACCCTGGTGACAACAGCTCCTACATGCTATACCTTGAAAAGGAAGATAATAAGTGCCTGAAAGACTGGACTCTAAAGAATTCCACCTTCGTTTTCCTTGAAGAAAACCTATTCATCCCCGAAAATCAAACTACAACACCAGTAAGTAAAGCAATGGAAGAATAACTGGGTTAGTCTCAATATTTCTTCGAATGAAGAATACAAAAAAGAAGAAGAGCCAAAATTAAGCCAAACATAAACACAGCATAACACTTTAAATTCGGAAATAATTTACTTCTGCAGATTTTGGAAAACACTTACACTTTATATATGCGGATGTCCTTTTGTCCAAACTGTAACACCTTATTCGATATCCTCCTCTAATCTACACATCTATACAATACAAAATTAGAAACTAAAACCTACACAAAAAAAGGATGATGATAGAGAGACCAAACAAATTTAGAATACGGGAAACAAACGAAAAAGAATAAGGTCGCAGAAGTGATGGAGGAAGCAGAAAAAGAGTGGCGGTGGCAGGAGGTTGTCGAAGCTTCCTTCAATAGTGGTGGGAAAGAAAGGGGGGAATGGAAGGGAATTGAGAGACGAACAGTGAATGTGAGAGGAGAACTGTCGATAGGAGGAGGTGCAAAAAGAACAGTCGGTGGTGAAGGAGGTGGAAGTGGTAGGAGGCTACTAGGTTTTGAAATTGAAAGACATACTATTCTAGGATTGATCTAATAAGGGCAATGATATTGCCACAACAAATTTTCTTTTAATGACAAAATTATCCCTGACTAATTCCCATGTGTTTTTGGACCCACCACCACAGACTTTCTCCGATCCTCCTCCTCGTTCCCATCCTTTCATATTCTCCTCCAGTACCACAACCATGCCCTCCTCCATTAGTTTCCTTTCTCTCCCATTCTTTCACCAAGCCTATATTATCAACCCAAAAATTTTCCCTAGCCGACAAAATCATTTTCGGCAAAAAGATCAGTTTTCAAAAATTAAAAAAAAAAAAAAGCCTACAGAATAGCTAAGTGTGGTAGTTTGTCGTGGATCACAATTGTCGTTGGCCGAACATTAATATACCTAAACAATCTAGAGATTGCATTATTGAAACATCACAAAAAGCTACTAACATATGCTAAAACATATAGCTATTTCAGAATTTCTATCAATTTCCATGACAATTGAAGATAAGGTAAATTCTTTTTTCAATTTTCTCCTTTCTACAAAGAATCAAACTTATATAAAGGTGATGTTGGATTTAAGATTACTGGATCTAATGGTTAATTGTCAAATGGATGATTACACGAAAGAGAAGCAATCTATTGTTTTGGCTGATGAAAATTTAAAGATTTTTTAGCTAAGACCAAGTGCAAACAAGATGTTTGATAAAATTCCTATACATGTTTTCAATTCTAGGTGTAGAGTGAGGAAAAGACAAGGATGGAGGAAGGGACGACGGTGTAGTGGTGTTGGGGAGCAAATGGGGACGACGGTAGTGCTAGGGAACAAAAGGAGAAGGGATGAGGGGAAGAGAAGGCTTGTGATGATGGAGTTTTTAGAAGAGACAGTTTTGTCATATAATAAAAAGGTATTGTGGCAATAAAATATTTGTTGTGGCAATATCATTGCCCATCTAAGTCATCTTGTTTCGTTAGTCACTTAGTCTGAGTTTGGGAGTTTAAGAGATAAGAGAAAAGAAGGAAACTTTTTAAGCTATGAGAGAAGAGAAAAGAAAAGAAAGGATGAGAAAGGATCCTAATCTTGTTTGGAAGTTTTGAAAAGAATTTAGATATATTAGTCATTAAAATTTGGACCTCTAATATTTAAGGTTAAAGTGCGGCATTCTTGAAAAGAATCATAAGTTTCCACCAACTTTCCTTCCTAATCATCCCAATTTGGAGAGAAAAATTATAGACACTATGCACTTAAAAAATCCTTCTTTCAAATACCTCCATTTTCCTTTCATTTTTTTTTACTCAAAAACTCTCAATGGAGGGATAGTCTCCTCTTTCTTTTCCTTTCCCTTTCTTTCTTTCCAATAGTAAAACTCCCAAACTCAGCCTTAGCAACAAATATTTCCGTTGCTAAGTGCCAATTATTAATTTTTAAAAAAATAAAATAAAATAGTAACTAATTTTATTGTTCGAACAAACCACTAATGTTTACTTTGCAATGGATTTTTCAGTTGCTAAATTATCCCTAATTTTTTTTTTTTTTACTTTTAAAAAATCACCAACAGATTTATCCATTGTAATTTTTTTTTTAAAATAAAAACTTATGTATATTAGTCACAAAGAAATTTTTTTAAAAATTTGCAACAGATGAATGCGTCACTAAATTATTTGCAATTGTTTTTTTTTAAAAAATGTAATTCAGTTTCTAATTCTGTTGGTATTAGCAACCAATTAAATTGATCGTTAATTTCAATCATAATTCGATTTTGTCTTGTCATAATTAGATGCAGTATTTACCTTTTTGATTGTGTCTTCAAGACATATGTAATCCAAATGGATTTTAACATCCAAAATCTAAGATAGATAGTTCTTGTTCATTATGTCAAGGGCCTTAATTCAAGTTTGGTATGATTTGATATGATCCAAACAATAATCAACATAAATTATAATGATATTATGATGATACAATTGAAAAAAAAAAAAGTAGTAATACAGATTACTCAATATCTTCAAATTATACCTTGGTTGTGATAATAAAAAGTTCCACATACCTTTATCGTGTTGGTTTAAAGTTTTAGTACTTTCGGTGTATTGATTTAAAGTTTTACATACATTATTTGTGTTGATTTAAAATTCTGTTTTAGTTTATTAGAGTCTCGTGTGGATAATATATTATGAAATAATATGAAAAAAAGTAATTTAATAAAACAATAATATTGAGGGAGGAGTAGAATTATTATCTTATTTCTTTCAAATATATTTACAATACCTTTATTTATAGGTATATGAAAAGTCATGATAGTTAACAAGTACTCATGAATAGATATATATTGGCATGATTTATAGATTTTATAAATGGATACATTGAAGGTTATTGATCCATAAATAGGTTGGGATATATAAGATTTAAGAATGCAAATGTAAATCCATATTCAATGTATTCATAATAAAAAGGGTTAAATATATTAAACCCCCTCAAGAATTACGTTGTTTTGCATTAAACTCCCTATATTATCTTTTTCTCAATTTATCCCCGAGACTAACGATCAACTCTAACTTTTTATAACAGAGAGGCCAATTAATGGTAAAAAAGATAATTTTATCCCTATCCTACTAATTAATAGGCGAAAGTGCCCATGGATCTAGGACCTGTAACATGTGTTTTCCGAATTATGTGGGTCAAGCAGAAACTATGATACAAAACTTCAAAAACTACAATTTTCCATACTTTGGTTTCTTCTCCAAAGCCTAAAACGCTAAGTTTGCTTTTTCTTTTTTTTCCACAAAAGTTTGCTTTCTTACCATTTATTTTCTAGCAAAATTTATAACATCCTGCTATCATTGAAGGCCCAAAACCATTGTAAATTTTTTTGTTTGATTAAGCTATTATAGTGATTGAAACGTGTGACATATGTTGGCTGAATAATTTTGGCCCGTATGAATACAAATTGAACACAAAAGAAGTTGATTTTGCTATGCATTTTACCTGCTTGATGAGATACCGTAAAGAAGCTGGATGGTCAATCACTAATTTCATTGGTTTTTAATTTTTTTTATCGGTTTTATTGTTTGTTAATCCAGTCTATATATATACCCTATCATTATTCTTGTGCCAAAATAAGAAAGATTAGAACCATTGAATTGGGTGAAAATGGCTCTTAAAGAGCAAGTTCATTTTGATATCATTTGACCATTTATGATGACTTCTCTATAGTTTTTATACCAAAATCAAATTCTTTATGAAAAAATGAAGTCAAACCATATAAGTTTTTTACCCAATTTTTTTATCGAAAAACTTTCATGGTGGTGACTGACATGGCTCCACTGGCCACAATCTGCCACAGCTGGTCTTTTTTAGCAGTTTCTGTATCGTTTAGTCCAGAAACTAAAAGAGAAATAAATAGAAAAAAAAGAAAACCAAAATGAGGAAATGCAAAACTACGTTGTTTTGATGCTTTAAGAACTGATACCACGTCGTTTTAAAATAGGGCAATTATGTCCTTTAACAATTTGCAACTGTCATTTTGTTAATAATAGAAGTAAATTGAGAAAACTATAACTTTAAGGAGTTTATTATAAAATAGCTCAAAACTTAAGGGGTTTAATGTAATTAACCCTAACAAAAACCTTCATTTTACTCTCTTTCTTTTGTAACGGAAAAAAGACAGAGCCAACAAAAAGCCAAAAAGGAACTATAATTAAGAAAAAGATTTATTTTCAGCCTCCACAACTTTCGCTCATATCCTCGTTACCCCCAAAATTATCATTTCCACTGCTCAAACCTACAAACCCTAATCCAACCGTCATTCATTTCATCTTCCCCAAATTTACTGCAATCTTTTCAATTAATCCCCTCCATATCCCCAATGATCATTCCCCATTAACAAATTCCCCCAAATTCTCCTCCAAAAAAATCTGCCACCAAAAATGTCAGACCCCAACCGACCACCTCCGCCGTCGACGGACAACAAAAACCTTCTTTTGTCCCCGACAAGCTCCCGCTCCGTCACCGAGACTGTGAATGGGTCCCACAAGTTCGTAATTCAGGGGTATTCTTTGGCGAAAGGCATGGGAATCGGTAAACATATCGCCAGCGATAATTTCACTGTTGGAGGATATCAATGGGCGATTTATTTCTATCCCGACGGCAAAAACCCCGAGGATACTTCGACTTATGTTTCGGTTTTTATAGCGTTAGCTAGCGAAGGCACCGATGTTAGGGCTTAACATCTGTTTGAATTGACGCTGATGGATCAAAGTGGGAAGGGGAAACATAAGGTTCATAGTCATTTTGATCGCTCCCTCGAGAGCGGACCATACACCTTAAAATACCGTGGCAGCATGTGGTAAAGTTTTTGTTGTTATTTTTATTTTTTTAAAAATTTCTTTGTTTTCCTGATTCAAACGTTCAGATTTAGGGTTTATTTGATGCAAATTGTGTAATGTATTGTAGGATTATTTCATAGTTGGTTAATTATATCTGTACACATACATTTAGTGTATATAATGACAGCTATTAGTAGGTTGTTTTTGTTAGAATTTGACTTCAAACTTATAATTTAGTTTGTGAATTGTGCTTTGCTTCATTATATGTAGTTGAGTGTTTTTTTAAATATTTGACAATATGTGCTGAAATAAAATCTTTGCATGTATGCACCTGCAGAAATTGATGTATAGGCAAATAAATGATTGAGAGGGTTAATTATCTGTGAATGTAAAGGGTATGCTTGTTTTGCACATGTTATATCGAGATGCTATGCTGTGATTCTCTATGATAATGTTGTTTCTAAGTGAAGTTGGTTATGCTAGTAGTTTTAGAATTTCGATAGTTTTTTGGAGTTCATTAAGCACATGCACAGATGATGTGGATTTTGTTAACTTGGTTGTGCAAGTGTTTTGATTTATTATTTTCACCAGTTGAGCACTTTGTCTTGATATTGACACCATACTAATTTCACAAGTGGCAGAAAAGGAAAGAAAGATACCATTAACTAAAGAGTGGAGCACGAGGGCAAAAATCACTGGAGTTTGTTTTGGATATAATTGAATTTAATTCCAATAATCATTGTGTATCACGTGGACGAATTTAGTGTATAATTCACTTGTATTTGACATGGTACAGTATCATTCAACGTGAAATCTTATTCCTTTAGAAAAGATTGCTTTAATTAGTTGTTTTTCTTGTTACGATCTCAAGTCTGTCTCGCTTGATGAACTGCTTACATTCTATGGGTGCGACAAAAATATCTATAAATTTTTTTCCAGTTTGGTAAGAAAATGATTGTAGGGTTTTTATGCATGGATAAATTGTCAAGCGAGGGAAACAAATGCCAGCCTCTTTGATTGTAGCCATGCCCATATGTTTGGGTTGCAAAACATTTTGCTCAAAACTTGGAAATATTGGAATATAAGATCATGATGTTGTTGATTTTGGGTAACCTTAATTATTTTTGGAAAATGTTTTACAAAGCCACAAATTCAGGACCACTTGCCAAAGCCACTCCATGTGGCAAGAAAATATTGAATCACCAACTCCCTGATTGTAGATTCTCGGTTGGATTTCGTTCCTTCTTTTTCAGATCTAGTGACACATCAGGGGCTTTGTCACTTTGTCACTTCGTCACTTTGTCACTTTATATAGATGCACTAATTACTTTTTCACCTTTTGAAGTGGCCTGGATGGAGGAAAATTAGGATGCTAAGTTTTATAAACCTAAATAAATATTGTGGGCCTGCAGTAAAAGAGGAGGAAGAAATCGTTCAGTAACAAGAAAGTTTGTTAGTGATTATAGTCTTGTGAACACTATATACTAGACCAATAAGATGCTACTGTGGATTGCTGCCTTGCCGGTATCTTTGTTAGTTTATGGTTACTTTGTTTTGTTTGGTTGTTTCTTTTGAGATGGCTGGGAATATGGTTTGTTCTTCTTAAAATGAATGTCATTTGATATGCTGTGTTCATCTTATTTTGGCAAAAGTTAGAGTCATTTCTTGTACTAAAACTGATCAGGGTAGAAATTGGAAGTGATTGACAGATAACTTACAGTTGTTTGATAAGAAAAGGATGAGAAAAGTCCTAGTCAGGGCTACATACTCCTCTTGTACCAATATGTTGTTCCCTGAACTGGATAGGTTGGATGAGGGAAGCAGAACATCACAACGTTGACCTTATTTTATATTTAAAAACTAAGATATGGTGGATAACAAATGGAGGGGGTGAAGTATAACATGACAAGGTTTCCTGTCCACAATGAAAGTGAAAGGCATCCTCACAGTTCCCCTCAAAAAGTGCAGTGTATTCTCTAAATCATGATTTATTGATGATGAAAAGCCACATTTTTCTTCCACTATTGCCTGACCGTATCATAAGAATTTCAAGAATCAGCAAAAGTATTCATAAAGTACCTTTTAGAGGCGAGAAGTTGCTGCAATGTAGATGAGTATCCCTTTTCGCTTCATCATCGATTCTGCCTGAACTAATGTCCATTTAATCCAACACCTTCAGTTCAATTCCCAGCTATATCAACAATGTTCATGATCAATCATTAGAACTGTTTCCATTCAGAACCATTTAAGGGCTCTTCAGGCTACACATGGAGGAAACCAGGCTTATGTTTTGTCAAGTATGTTTGCAAAAAATTTTCTCAATCTGTGTTTATGAAGCCATTATTCAAAATTCAAGGATGCTTGAGATGTTTGTTTTCCAGAAAAAGCCTGGCGCATTAAATTTGATGTTTTACCTCAAATAGTGGTCCGAGAGAACTGAACCTCAATTCCCAAATTGCAAGTAGATCATCACTTGACAACAAAAAATTTGGGAGTTCTAAAGAATTTTGATGAATAAAACAGGTACTAGAACCAGATCAGTGGCTGAGAGGAGCTTGCGTACCTTAAGAGACTTAGATATTTTGGAGAATAAAGGAAAGAAACTTTTTTGAGGTTGTTCTTGAATTTTCCTTATGCTGATTCCTTTGAGGTTGATTACCTTCAAAATCAAGGAAAGCTTTAGAACTTACACCACCAGTAAAATAATATAGAAAAGGTATGCAATTTTATATGGTATCGACCAGGCATGGTTCATGAAGGACTATAGTTCTTGATTAGGACTACAGGGTATGCTTTATTCAAATAATGCTCACTTGCCTTGATTGTTGAAATGGTAATTCTAGCTTCAAGCAATGGCCCAGTCAGAGTTTGTCAACGTCAATGATTTGATTTGATTCAGCACCTGCACAATATGAAACATGAATAGTGTGATCTCAGTCAGCCAAGATAAATTCTTCAGGATCTTGTCTTCTAAAGTTATAGAATCTATCTTACTCCTTGCTGTTTATGTCTATAATTTTGTGAAGCCCCTGATTGATGTGGTTTGTGTTGCTGTCTTAAGATTTTTTTTTTTGGCTTTTACTCTTTCAAATATACTCATAAATTCTTAATCGTTATTGTGATTCATCATGCATTGTTAAGAATCTTTAGAGGTGGAAGTGGAAGTCTTGAACTTTTTTCCCCTGATGTGACTGTTTCAACCTGCTTTCTTTGTGAGATTCGAATTTTGGATATTTGAGGCCCATATCATGCTTGGATTTGTGCTCCGCCACAACTAGCCATCAAGAATGATATCTCCGATTTCAACCGAGCGAACAAGTCAGAAAAGTAAACTATTTTATAAAATAGATCTTCTGTCAATATCTTATCTTACTATATATAAAGGGAGAGCCCTATTTGGTATGGTGGTCTCTCCCTTGGGGTTCCTAATTAATCCTAATAATTTTAAGTTTTAAAAAATAACCAACATCAAATAAAAAAAAAAGAAGGAAATCACTACCATCAAGTAACTTAAAAAAAGAAAAAGAAAAAAAGAGGTTTAAAACTATCAAAATTATCTCTTAAATTTGTTTAAAAAATCTTTCTAAATTAACAATATGGAAGTATTTAATTAAAGTATATTTATAATTTTTTTTTAAAATGGCACACGCATAGAGTGTGCCAAAATCACTAGTATATATAAAGGAAGAGCACCATTTGGTATGGTGGTATCTCTCTTTGGTTTCCTAATTAGTTATTAAGAAGAAAAATTTTTAATTTTAAAAAACAACTACCATAAAGTCAAAAAAAAAAGAAAAAAAGAAATAACTACCATCAAATAATAAAAAAAAAGAGGTTTAAAACTACCTAATTCTTTAATTACTTACAAAAAATTCTCTTAAATTTATTTGAAAAAATCTTTCAAATTTAACAATACTGAATTATTTAATTAAAGTTATATTTATAATTTTTCTTTTTAAATGGCACACGCATAGAGTGTGCCAAAACCACTAGTTTCAAATGAATCATGAGCATTATTCTCGTTTGAAGAAATTAAGCATATTTTGGAGATCTTAAAGCTAGAAGTTGGAGGTTTTCTCATTTACTTCTGAACTTTTACATTTTAAGCTGAAAAACAGGTTACTTACAAGCACTATAAGACTGTCTTGATAACAGTTTCTTTGAAAACTTTAAGATTTCTTTGTTTTTTAATATTTCTTTGTAATTACTTTTTAAGCATCTTTACAGACATCTCAGTAAAAGTGAAGAGGCCCATAGTTTTATTTAATTAATAATATGCAGTTGACAAATCTAGGATTTGAGCTCTTGGTTTGAAACTTTGACTCTTGATTCAAAATTTGACTCAACCTCCTGATCTTCTGCATGTTGAGGAATTGTGTAACTTACAAAGAGGACCCCAGTGACTTGATTCATGTAATTAAGAAACTATGCCTAAAGTGCTGAGCTGCATTGGAAGCTACGAAAATATCACCGAGCATGTTATTATGAACCTCCAAATAGCTGTTTTAAGAATAGGAAGAAAATGCAAGGACTTTAAAGAGTTTCTTACAAAGGTGGGATAATTAATAAATATTCTTTTTGTGTAGCTTTTGTTTAGCAGTTTATATGCTGCAGATGATTTGTTTCCATAAGGAAACATCTGCATGAATAGATATTGCAATTTAGGTAAATGTTTTTAAGTTGATGAGAAAAGTGAGGAAATTTGGTTGAGAGAAGCATATAAACCTTCTCAGGTGTCTTCACAAGAGGCTCTCATGAGTGACATTGACCTTTGTATTGATCAATTAAAAAGCATGGTAGTGATAAAATGCATTAAACTCGTGAACATTGCCTGTTTTGGGTTGCTATGTTCACAAGCATATACAAATGTATACGTGTTTAAAATATGTTTTGAACTTACTGCAATGATCCACTCCTCTCCACGGGTTGCCATATAATTCGTTTTTAAGTTTCCAATTCAAGCATGAGAGGTATCTTCTGTAGTTACATTCTCTCTGTCATATGGTTTGCTGACATTGGGGTTTGCTTTTGACTGCTTTTGCAGATAGATCTTGATTGAGAATAATTACTGTATCTCTTGGTCTTGTTTTCTCCATATAGACATCGGTTTTGCTATTAATGCTTGCTGATTTTCTATGTATGAGATATAAATATAGACCATTACATTTTTATTCCTCGTAAAGAGGTCAGGGTAGTCCTTTTTTCCTGTATTTAGTTTTTTGTGCATTGAAGAATATATGGTTGGCAAAATACTATGTTAGCATATTTTATTACCCTGAAGAAATTTAGATGATGTGGTATGAAATATCTTTTCATCCTGTATCTTTCTCATTTTTGTCCCTGGTGAGGAAGAAGAAACCAAGAGATGGGGAGGGGTGTAGAATATGTCAGAATGTGGTTTTAGTTTGGTGGTTTAAGTGTCCTGGATGTTGGTGTGCATAGTATACTGATTCTTTAGATACAAGCCATGTTGATTGTTTCTTTGGATTTTCCTTGCCTCTTGTTCTTAAACTGAATGCTAAAGCTAACCTGTTTGATTGATATTGCATATAATGCTTACACTCTGTGCGTGCAACTTTCAGGCAATATCTTCAAACTTCTCCCACTCCCTCCCCTTCAAATTCCCTCGTTATCCTTTCTATTCCTTACGGGAGCATCATCTAATGATGAACATTTGTGATTATTTGTAGGGGTTATAAACGGTTTTACAGAAGAGCTATGCTTGAAAGTTCGGATTATCTCAAGGATGATTGCTTGAAAATCAATTGTACTGTTGGAGTTGTGGTCTCTGCAATAGACTGTTCAAGACTACCTTCAATTCAGGTCCCAGATTCTGACATTGGAGTACATTTTGGCACACTGTTGGAAAACATGGATGGTTCAGACATTAGTTTTAATGTGTCTGGTGTAATATTTCATGCCCATAAATTGGTATTGGCTGCTCGCTCCCCTGTATTTTGCTCCGACTTTTACTTTGATGGTTCAGAAGGCATTAATCAGGAAATTATCGTTACCAATATGGAACCCAAAGTCTTTAAGGTGATTACTATATTTGTATTGCCCCTCTTTGGTGAAAATGTTAAATACTACTATTATGCTGTCTATATATTTACTGCTTTCACAGTATTTATTTCTCTTCCTTAGCAAGAATTAATAAATTTTACTACTGATTCTCTTATTTATCCATCCCAAAATTATGTATTTGGCACAGGCTATGCTGCACTTCATATATAGAGATACTCTTGTAGAAGATGAGCTGGTAGCTTCTAGCTCTTCTTCAAATCCTTCTGAGTTTGACTCTCTGACGGCGAAATTGCTGGCAGCAGCTGATCAATATGATTTGGGAAGGCTGAGAAGGATGTGTGAATCCTGTCTCTGCAAGGAGATATCTGTGAACTCTGTTGCGAAAACACTTGCCCTGGCTGACCGCTATCATGCTGCAGAACTAAAAGCTGTTTGTCTCAGATTTGCTGCTTGTTGAAAACCTTGCTGGTAAGATGGTCAGTTACTATCGGCTTCCAAATCATGTAATGACATGTAAAAGGGGAACTCTCATCTAAATTTTTTTTTTTACATTGAAGACTTTTCTGTGGTTCCCTTTCTCCCTTTTAACATACCTTATTTTCAGGGAGTTCTTTATTTTTGCATCACATTCTCTCTCATTTGTAAGCTTTTTTTATTTTTCATATTTTTCCTTTTATATCAGGGAGGTCTCTTGGCGTGCGACTATTTTGCACTGATACTGTAGTTAGAAACTAAGTTAATTTTTTCTTTTACTGAATAAAATTTCATTTTAATACTTGAGTGTATGTATTTTGGTTGAATACCTCTTGTCCCTTCTAGTCTATTAGAAGAACTGGAGCCAAGGCTACTTAGTAGAACTTTCTAGGAATTTATATTGTAAGCATGTTTCCTTCACATAACACAGGATGTGAGACTTAACATTGTAAGCATGTTTCCCTCGCATAACACAGGATGTGAGACCTTACTCTGTATTAGTCCATATGGAACCCCTATCAAGATAAAGGTTCTGCCATTGCAAGTAAAAAAAATAAAGCCGGAAGGGATTGTATTTCTTAGTTTCTTGCTTTTAGTTTGAACTTTGACATTAGAATGTTGAATTATTTGTTCACTATTTTGAGACAATGGCAATCTAGAAATTTCAATATTGATATTTAGGGACTCTCAAACAGAATAATAGAATAATTTTATTCATATTCTGTGGCATTAAAATCCTGGATCACATTCCAGTCTAGCTTTACTTCCTGCCTATGACGTGGTCCTAAGAGGAAAAAGTTGGAAACTTAACTGTGGTTTCTGCTTAAATGGAAGTGAGTCTCCTAACAAGGATTATCCCATTCTCTCTCCCAATTCAGACCAATTATTCTTAAACTTGGGATTTAATTGTCAGTCAGTGGTAGATTTTGAGGCAGGTTGGCTCAGGCATTTCTTTGCTGTCTATTGCTTCCTTTTTCAATTATACTACATCTGCACCCCCTCACCTCTTTTATTTTCCATTCAAGTCTTCTATTTCTTTCAGAAAAGTGCTGTTTGTAATTGTTATGCTCTTGAACTGATTGTATAAATAAATTATCTGTGTCATTCAGATAGAGCTTTGCTTATTCTCCTTTCTGCTTAAGGGGACATTTGTTATGTATGGCATTTTTTTTTTTTTTCTTTCTTAAATGTCACTGGAAAATGTTATCTTTTATCTCCATTCCAGCTCAGTTTGCTCAAGTTAGGTGGATTCTAGTGCTGCATGATTTTGTTTTAAGGAATATTGATGCTTTTACTATCAAGTACATTTAATCTGAAAAGCTGACAGTTGTGAGAAAACGAAGAATTTGAACCTTAAAATTTAACTTGAAGATATGAACGTAATTCTGGACACAAGCCATGGGGAATAATATTTTATATCTCCATTGATTGGGACAATTTATAGCATTCTTTGTTGCGTGTAATAAAGGTATTCTAAATTTTTGTCATCTTATGGCAAAATGAAAAATGTAAAACAAGAAATTAAACTCACATGATCTCTTATCACACATCTAGATTAGTATTTTAGACAGCCATTTGCCGCTCATACTAGATATTTTGCATAATCTAGATGCATTTAGTGCTGATTGATGAAATGTGTAGGTCTTTGGACTCCTTGAATATGAACTCACAAGTCCTTGCTTCTTGTTTTAGCATGTAATGTCCTGTCCACAGTAATACCTCTCCAACCAATTATCCCTTTTTCCTTTCATTTCCTCTTGTGATTGTTGTGGAGTGATAAGTGGGAGCTTATTGAGGACAAGTCAATTCTTCTGACTAGATATGCTCTAAAGATTGTATGGGTGTCATTGTGTCTGGCTCATGCATTCAAGATGGGAAGGGTGTTTGCAGAAGTCATTATCAATTTACCATTGTCCTGTAGATTGTGCTGTTGGTTTTTTATGTAACCAAGAAACTTGCAAAGTCTAGTACTGCCAATGGAGATTGCGGTCGGTTTAAATTTAGATGGTGACAGAAATGGAGAGGGTCAGAGAGTTAAGATCTATTTTTAGAGATTGCAGGATAAAGTGTGCATGAGGTTTTAATTGTTTAGATTGTTGAAGCTTCATGAAAAACAGTATTTATTCTGATTTTTAAGAAAAAATTATGACATTCGATGAGTGCTTATATACACGTGAATATATCTTTATCTTGTCGTTTATTTTCTTGCTCCATTGATTCAATTAATTTCCATGCAGCTGTAATGCGATCAGATGGCTTTGAATATCTTAAAGAGAATTGCCCTTCTCTGCAGTCCGAGATCTTGAAGACTGTAGCTGGTTGTGAGGAGGATTGTAGCAGTGGAGGTGGGAAGTCTAGAAGTGTCTGGGCTCAACTCTCCGATGGTGGCGATACCAATGGTAGGAGAGTAAGGCAGCGAACCTGATTTTTGATGTAGAAAACTAATATTATATAATTGTTGTACTGTATGATACTGTATGATGAAAGTTGATGCTTTCAGAAGAATGAAAAGAAAATCTTTCATGGGTCTGTAATGTCTTTTATGAACGACACTTTGATGCTGACAGTAATCTGTATGTTCTTCTTCTGAAAAGGAAAAGTGTAAACTGATGTTGTGTTAAAAGGTTAGTAATATGAACTCAAATGTAGGGTGATTTGTGCTCGGCATCTTAGCTGAGTTCGCGGGGTCAAACATTGTCCTAACGTCATCTTTGTAGAATATCACATTAAAGTTTTAACTGCCATCATAGTTCTGTAACGTTACATTCATATGGATGAGGGCTCTCTCTCTCTCTCTCACACACACACACACGGGTCACAAACGGATTCGTTTATTGTCTTGGTGTGGTAGAGCTAAGCTTGTTGCTTATAGTGGCACACGTTCACTTAGCCAACCTTATCTTTTGGTGTCGAACGTAGCCAATTGCTGTCACTAACAGTTGAATCTGACATAATGAGTTATAAGCCGAATAACTAATGATGATGCTATACAACGGATATAATATGATTTAATCAAGTAATTAATAATCAACGATTCATAATAGTAATATTTAATGTCATTTTTCCTCTTATTTTCAATGTATGATGGGGTTTTTTTCATTCTCATCCTTGAGGTTTGCATCATCGCAATATTGGGGGTTCAATATTACGTCTAAATGCTTATCAACTCAGTAATTTTGACCCTAAATTGCTACAACAAAATGTTAATCTATAAACCTTTGTTTTCTTATTCAATGCTTACTTTTATTCAATACTATTATTCCTCCTACTTCCAACTTGGGATATGGTTCCTGTTTCCTACTTACTATCTCGTATAAAATTAATCCAACTTGGGATATGGTTCCTGTTTCCTACTTACTATCTCGTATAAAATTAAGGGAAACTTTACAGTCATTTTTAGTGAATCATTCCTTTAGTTTTAAAAGTTTATACAATACAAGTATTTAAAGTATATGGTGTTGTACTGAAGGGAAACACAAGCAAATGATTCTTTAAAAGAAATTGTAGAATTTTCTTAAAATTATTCTGGAATATTACGAAGAGGGTTGCTTCTGTTGAATAGATTACTGGTCAGGCCATAACGTTCGAATTTTTCAAACGCAACTCGTAAAAATTGTTTATGTTTATGTCAAATATGGGAGGCACAATATTTTTCAACAAAGTCGGCTGTTTAATGAGTTGAACTCAAAGAACGCCAAGAGTCCCTCTCCTTCTTTAGGTATTGATCAATGTTGTGTGTCACTCAGTCTCCTATATTAGCTTTTAACCATGCACTAACTTTATTTATCCAACAAAAAGAAAAAAAAAAAAAGAACTGTTCACTAATCTGCTCGTAACTCTCAAAGTTTGTGATTACTTCATGATGATGGTTACTCCACTAAAAACATTTAAGGATCGAAAAGATGCTTTTTCACCAATTTTAGAATGATTAATAACTTTTTAGTAAATGAAGTTTAGTAAAAATATTTCATTAAATTCGCACACATGTTAGGCGTGCCAAGATTACTAATATATTACAAAGCTTACCAGACTTCTCCAAAAATAAAATAATAAATAAAAGAAGGAAGTTTGGTATCACGTTTTGCGTTTATTTTCTAATTATTGTATAGTATAAAATGAAATAAAATATCTAAGGATATAATGCTAACTTGACTATCTCAACAAAAGACTAAGAGGTGATTTGTACCACGTTTTGCCATTATTTTCTTGTTATCATATTAAAGGAGATTAACATGCAACTACTAAAATAGGGCCAAGGTAGAATGCTTACGTTGGGGCTTTGATCACAAAAAATCATTTTCTCTTTTTTACTCGATTGCAAGGTTCGAGTGTCTTTAATCTCCTTTGTCGTAAACTAAATTGACTATATTTTACTTCAGAAAAGAAATATACTTTTTCTTGTAAAGAATCGTAGAAGAACATAGAGAGAAACAAGTTTCTACAAAAAAAGAAGATAAGATAAACAACAGAAATAAACAAGAGGCTCTTCAGAACAATTCTTGAGCATTATTGGATTGAAGAATTATGAAATCTGAAAGCAAAGGCTATCACAACAAAGTGCAATTTATATAATAAGACACTTTTTTAATAATTTATTAGTTACGAATTCAAATAATAGATTCGAGTAATAAATTCGAATAATTAAGGGATAGAAACATAGGTGAATTATTTTTATTTTTATTTAAAAAAGGGGCCACCTCAAGTAGAAAATGCTACTTGCATTTCACGTTTCCAACTTGCACACCACACACATTGTTGTGTAAGCTATCATATGCTAAAATTAGCAAGATGATCACTGGCACTCCTCAGTCTAATAATTTTTCTAGTCAAAGTATGATTTTATTAAAGCCAGACTACCTGTGCCTGCATTGATTTAAAAGGGCAGTTGGCTTCATTGTTTTGTGCTTTAAAAGCAACACATTTGCAATAGCTCCCACTTCACAGTGGGTTTTAAATCAATAACACAAGAAAATTACCTACCTTAACCATCTATTATAGAGGCTATCTCTGTAGCCAAAAACTAATAGGACTATTTCATTCTGTTCCACTCTTCCAGATGCCTACAGTCCATACAGTGAACCAAAACTTTTTGACCAATTTTGTTGCAAACATGAACTGAAAACTTTTCCAAACCAATTGTTATCAAACAAAACATGAATATGGTCGACATAACCCTGGAAACTGAGAAAGAAGTGCACTACGTCATCTACAATGGTTCTTGATGAAACTGAATATTTCTTTAGTTCACAATGATAATAACAGTAACAATAGAAGCTGTCAATGCATTAGAAACATAAAAGACTTTCTCGCTTTTAGTAAGAAGACCAAACAGAAGATTATCCCGCAAGAGAACCACAGCCAGTCTTGATCTGATAGGACATTATATTGCAATTCACCAAGAAGTGCCCCAATATCTTTCAGCATGAAGTGGTTCTTTCCCGTGGTCTCCCTTGGGACCAAAACAGTTTGATGCTAGTAAGAAATCTGGTACCTAGAGAAGATCATGTGGTTTGAGTTTAATGCATCATCCTTTCCACCGAATTCATCTGGAATCATGTCTTCTGCTTCTGGTTTAACTTTGCTTCCTTCAATTATACTCACATTAAAGCCAAGTCAAATAACAGGTCTAACCAATAAGATCAACTCAATGTTTTAACAACAAAATAAAAAATTCATACCTAGTGTGGTCTCAAGTGACTGATGTTCCTCTAACAAGCCTCCGCTGATAGGGGTGTATTCACTGAACATGGATGCAGCAGAGTGACCTCGAGGAGAAATGGGGTCACCATATGCTTCCCATTCTATCTCATGAAGATCGTGTGGGAAGTTATCCATTACTTCTCCCTGAGCCGTGGACACACCAGACATATGCTGGCATGAACTATTCTTGAAGTTGTTCAGAGATTGCGATTCATAAAGTACAGCATCTAACAGGCCACTATTCCGAGGCGAGAGACTACCTGATTGCATGTTCTCAGTTGGAGGAGACTGTAGATTAAAGTATCAACAGACTCAAGGGAAGGCAGTGGGGAAGAAGGTGAGCCCCAACTACCAATCTGGGTTTGGAGTGAAGGGAGCTCCTGCTTCATTGCCCTTGGGGGCTCTGAGGAGGAGGGATTGCCATTTAGAAGGGCATGGCAGCTAGGAAGTACACAGGAACACGATTGGTGGTCAGTAGTTAGATCCTGATCATATGCACAAGTGTAGCCAAATGACTGAAGGGCCTGTGCAGGACCATCATTTTGGTATTTACTACAGTTTGTGAAGGCATTGGTAAAATTGGTAGCCAAGCCAGGGAAAAAAGACTCAGATTGTCGAAGACGTTTTGTTGGATGGACTGCTGGTAGCAAAGTTTTGCTACAATAGGAAGAATGAAGACCTTGGGCTATCAGGCTACTTGCTGGAATATCAAGCAAACCACGGCCAGGAACTTCAAGAAGTGTTGGTGGATACAACTGGTGAGTGAGCTCCAAATTTTTGAATTCCACAGCTGGAATCTCAAAGCTGTTAATTGGTGAGAGATCATGATGTTGTGCATCCACTGATGAGAAACTAGACATATCCTCACTTTGTTTGTTCTCGTTCAAAGCTTGCAAACAGATATCAGGAGGGTAGATCGGCAAGCCAGCACGCTGCCGTCTCTTGATTCTGGTATTCCAATAATTTTTTATCTCATTATCTGTACGGCCAGGTAACTGAAAGGAAGTACTACATTAAAAGAAAAGAAACAGGCACATAAATAAGCACAAAGAGATTCACACACTGGCAAGATCCAAATATTATACCCATTCCATGAATGCGAAGAAAACCACTCTCTGTTATAACAATCAAACTTTTTCATACAATAAATAATGGGCCATGTATAAATTTTATTGCCATGAATGGAACAGAAAGGGGTAGAGAATTAAATGCAACAAAGTCTGTATTTCAAAATGGCATGGTTTCCTTACAGAAAGAAAGTAAAGAGACAGATTGAGACAAACCTCAGCAGCCATAATCTGTCTTGCCCATTTGTTTCCCATTTTAGCGTGGAGTTCAATGATATGCCGCTCCTCCTCAGGAGTGAATGCACACTTTCTGAGATCTGGTCTCAGGTGATTTGCCCACCGTAAGCGACAACTCTTTCCACAGCGGGCAAGTCCTGAATACTTCTGGACTGCATTCCAATTCCCCTCTCCATGCTTAGTCACATATTCGAGCAAAATTGCATCTTCGGCAGAAGTCCAGGGACCTTTCTTCAGTGGACCATTCACTCCAAAATTTCCTCCACCGCCAGCTTCTTCAATGGCTAGTGAACCTAAAGCACCTTTGGGCACCATCCCATCCTCACTTTCACTTGTCATACTCATTTTCTGTTAATAAAAAAGTGAAGCGTATATGGCGAATGAGAAATATGTAGTTTGGTTTAAACACATATGCACATGCTTAGGAAAAGACAAAAAAATAAGGACACAGCTCAGAAAGGTGAGCTACATAACAGAGACTAAAGCTTAATATAAAAATACGCTGTGTGGAAAAGCAACTGACAAAATTGAAAACAGACAACATTACGAAGTAAGATTAGGTTCAAAACAGTAGAAGACAATAACTACAGCAAATCAAATGCTTTATACAGAACATGACGTTCTTAACCCATACAATTGATAGCATGGTTTGATAAATGCGATCGTATCAGTTGGCTGAAGTCTTAACACACTCAAAGATACAGAGGAATGGATATTATTTAATTACTGCCAATAGAACAAAGCATGATAGGTTGGCTGACAAAGAAACAGAACACGTCATTTCCTTTACTTTGAACCAATTATGATTTCTTGAAAACACCAATGATAATGCTTCCAAGGTCACAATATAAAGAATATTCCAGATACATTTTCCAATCATAGAGCTAAAAAACTAATCTTGTTTGGCAAATTAATACTATATGGGATTACTATTAAAAGAGAGGCTTAGAAAATGAAGAAAATACACCGGACTGACAATAAACAGACACCCATGGCGCAACATTTATGCCCATGCTAATGACCAAGTTCATATGAGTAATTTAATTTACATTGGCAACAAAAGTTTCCAACAAAACCCCAAAAGAGAGAGAGAGAGAGAGAGAGAGAGAGAGAGAACATAGAACAAACTTATTAGCCTTAATCAGTAGCATCTTTTAGTGGGATGGAACAAAAAAAATTTGCTTAGTTATCAACAAGGAGAAACCACAACCAGCATCTCTTAATCATTTACTAAGTTCAACCACCTGTTTCTACCTCTAGTTTATATGTATTCACTGTTCTCAATCATCAGGTTACAGATGAACATATATTTGCCTAGAAAATAAATCGAAATAAAATCTTAAAATTCCCTAACAGAACATCAAAATGTTGATGCATGATGTGCCACTGAACAACAGGGAAAAAACTGCAAATTTATAAATCGTAATTATCGTAATTCAACTATGAAAAACATTTCTTAGCTCAACTACTCGCAGCAGTTTCATAATTTATAGAATAGATCAATCAAATCCAGAATGCATTAATTAACTAAATACTAAAAAAAAAGACAACAAAATCAAGAATAATTAACTAAATTACTTAAAAAACAACAAAAAATAGATTAATACACAAGTTTCACTGCATGCAGAACCAGTGAGTCTAATGCTTAGCAACTAATAGGTCTCAAAAGTTACTACAAATCCCATCAAATAATACTAAAAATTTTCCATATTTTCTTCCATATCTTCAAATACAACTAAAAAAATACACATGCAAGATCATTTATAACAACAGTTCAATTATAACTATAATTATTCATTTATTTAATTGCTATTTATTCATTTTACCTCAATGAAGAAAACTGGTGAATCTGCAACGCACCCTTTGGAGAAAATGATCACTTATCAGTACCTCAACAAAAAATATTACCAACAAAAAAATAATGCTAAAATAATCAAATTTCAAACAAATTCTTAACCCCCAAAAGGAAACCTACATAAAAAGAAAAATCAAGCCCACTAATTTGATTTACATAACCAGAGATTAATGAAACCCATGAATTATTCCACTAATAAAACTCAAAATCGAGCTGGAAAAAAGGCTATAAAAATGTGAACCCACCCACCCAAATCTCTGTCTCCAAATTAATCCAATACGGGCTCTCCAAAAATGCAAGAAAATATGGACAATTTAGCAACCCTGTGATCTCTTGAACAAGAAGGCAGAAAAATACAAGATCCACCTACAAAAAAGTATAGAGAGAAAGCAAGAGAGAGAAAGAGATGTATCAGCTGATTATGGAATGTTGAAAAAGAAGCCAAAATGGTAAAAGAGAGAAAGAGGGGAGAGAGAAGGCAGGGTAAAGATTAACAAGATGGCAAATGAAGAGGGAAGTTAGCTGAGAGAGATGTGGGCTAAGAAACACCTCTCTCACTCACTTATTCATTATTAGCCTAATTTTTTAATAAAATTAGTTAATTATAATTAATTAGTAGTAGTATTCATTCTAAAAATGACACATTTGAGGAATATTAAAAGTGTAGCTCAGTAGGAATATGATGTCTCTTGCATGTTGATCAAATTTGGCTCATGTCTAAATAAAAAGAGTAAAAAATGTTTCTCTCTCACATAGTACACATAGTCAGTGAGAGAGAAGGGGGGAGGGGATCATATTGTTAATTATGCCAGTGAAATATTAATTAATTGTTATTTATGAGGGAACAGAGAATGGGGATTTGACTTTGGTCTAGGGGGATAATTAATGGTGAGTAATTATTAAGTGGTGTCTAATAATGTTTAGTAAAAATAGAAGATGTATATCATATGGGTGTGGGAATTTAATGATTTAGGGGCGAGAGTAAAAAGTGTTTTAAGATTATAAACATTGGAACAAAGAATAAATATGGAAATGCAGTTAAGATAGTTTTAACATGGAAAATGCGTAGTTATGATCGTGTTGTCTTTTGTTTTTACAGTTGTTATTTTCGTTCATATGTAACTTATTAGTAGTAATACATAATAGGGTAAAAAAAAAAAAAATTACTCCATATGATCTTTGGGAATGAGGAAGGAATGTGTAGTTATGATCGTGTTGCCTTTTGTTTTTATACTTACTATTTTGATTCACGTGTCACTTATTAGTAGTAATACCTAATAGGGTTAAAAAAATATACTACATATGATCGAGGAGGGGAAGGGGGGAGAGGGAGAGGGAGAGGGAGAGAGAGGGGAAGGGGGAACTATTACGAGTATTGAGCTAGTATTGTATAATACTATGTATTATAGATTCTCATTATTTCTGGCCAAAAAAATAATTATTATGGTAGATATTTTATTGATATATTTTTTAATTGTTTTTATATTTTAAATATATCACATATAAAAAGTTATTATCTAACTTGTCTCATTTTACTATGAAAGATTTCCTAAACACTTTAGGAAAATCGTACAATAAGTCCTTTACAAATATAGTTTTTATTCATTAGCCCTTCAATTATGAAATGATGAAAGTTAGTCACTCACATTGGAGCCACGAAAATTTTTTATCTCTCAGCATATGTCCATTAGTATTTTAGACGAGTAAAAATTGCTCGTGCTCATCACATGTCCATTTAACTACTCGCATATTTTGAAACAAATCCAGTGAGAACCAAAATTACATATTTTCAAATTTTTAGGGACTAAAATTCATCATTTTCAAGAAAGATTTGGAAATCTCTAAAAAGATCTTCCATAGAAGATACAGGAAGAGGCGGAGAGACAGATTGTGGTGGCACTGCCACTGGAAATTTTGCTAGCTTTTCTAGGTTAGTATAATAGAAACAAGAGAAGAAATTTTAGAATTAATGGAAGCAAGTAGCAGTAGTAATCCTCAACCAATACCTTCAAATTTTTCTGGAAATAAGCCTATATATACTACTGGAAATATACCTAGAAAAAGAATAGACCCAACAGAAATAGGAAATATTTATACACCACCTTTACAGATAATTCCATATAAACCTATAGGACGTAGAGATCCTATGGAGGCTCCTTATACTCATCAGTATGGAGAACAACCATTTATATTAAATATAACAAACATAGATTTTTTCCTCAGAGATGGAATAATTATTTAGATACTTGGAAAAATGCTATGGCTAGTGATTATATAAAACATTTTGATAGTAAAGATGCAGAAGAAATGTTAAGATATTTAGAACAATATTTAGGAGAATCAGCCAAGGCTATGTGGCAAGAATGGAAGGATAAAAATCCTAATGAATTAGCTGACATTAATTTCTATAGGAACAAATCCTTTTAATTTTGGAAATACAATACACCAAATCATAACAGGAGAAAATCCAAATTTTGGAAATATAGAACAACAAAAAAATGCGTTAATAAAATTAGAACAATTAAATTTAAAAAATTGGTATTATATAAAACCCTTTTTAACAGAATATATCTACTATGCCTCACTTAGTGGAAATACTTGGAACATAGACATTGGTAATAAACTTTTTAATAAATTACCAGGAGCTTTAGGATTAGAAATAAGTAAAAGGTTTAAAGAAGAAATAATAGATAAAAGAATGGATACAAGAATAGGAATATCTTTTAGGTCAAAGAGTAATGTTCATAATAAAAATATTAGTAGAAAAATGTACTAATATACAAATAGGTAGACAATTAAAAAATGAAACAAGTTTTTGTAATCAAATTTATACTCCTCAATATTATGATAAACAAGAAAAACCTAGATATAAAAATAAGAAATATCAAAGACAAACACAAAAAGAAAAATTATTACACTAAACAATACTTCCAACGTACTTGTGTGTCATTCATTTCTTCTGTAAGAAAATTTAATCTGTATCAGGATATTCCTGAAAGCTTATAGGTTAGGAACTGTCTCTCCGGATCATTTAAGTTCACTGTCCTAAAAGAATTAATATGGCAAATAAAAAGGCTATATTAGTAAATAATACGATCAATAGTTTCTGTATCGCTAAGAGTTGTATCTACATCTAGATAATCTAGATCTATTGTAAGTTTTGCCCTATTATTAGAAGAACAAAATTTAGAAGAGAAAAATGAAGTAATAAACCAATTTTTTGAATTTAACCAAAAGAACTAGATTTAGAAGAATTTATACATGAATTGAAAGGAATAAATTTTATGTTTAAAGCAAAAACTAAAATACCAGAAATAGATTGTGACCATAATTGGCAAAAGAATAAAGGATTAGATTCAAAACCTTGTTTATTTTGTGACTGGTACCCAGCTAGAAATAAAAGAAGTAAATGTAATTTATGTTTTAATGAAGCGTGTATAAGTTGTGTAGAAAAATATACAGATTTTAAATTTCAGGAAGTACAAAACATAAAAAATTTTCAGATAAATGAAAATGCTTTTGATAGAATAACTAGACTAGAACAAAGAGTCGCTAACATAGAAAAAGAAATTTTTTATAAAAACCTTCATCTGTCTGAATAACAAGAAAATATAAATTTAGCCAATTTGGAACAAAAAATAAAATTTTGTAACCAAGACAAAAAATTAAATTCTATAAAATTAGAAGTTACTTTTAAACATCATAATAAAATAATAGGAACCAGTGCAATATATAGATACAGGATGCACAACTATAATTGTAGACCCAAAATTGATAGATACAACTAAAATATTAAAATTCAAAGACCTTATAAAAGCCACACAAATGGATGGAAGTATAAATGAATATAATTATTATGCAAAAAATTGTAATATAGCTTTTTTGAATAATTGCAATAATTATAGTCAATATTATTTCATGCCATATGTATTAGTTAAAGAAATCTTAGAAAAACATGGGGAAGGTGTAATTATAGGATTAAAATTCTTATTAGATTTAAATGGAGGAATAATTTTAACAAAAGAATATGTACAGATTTTTATAAATGTAACTAATTTTCCTTGTAATCCAACATCACTCCCACCTATTCATCCAGATTTATTCCTTTTAAGTCTAAATAACAAAATAGACAAAAAATGTATATAATGCCAAAAAGGAAAAGAAGGATGTTGTAATAACATAACTGTTTTAGAACAAGATTACTTAAAGCCAATGATTTAAATGCTTCTATTTAATTAAGGAGAATCACATATAGACACTTTACCATTTATAGGAGAAGACCCTATGTCTAATTATCTGATAAAAATAAAATTTATTGTGTATAAAAGTTAAAAATCCAGATTATATAATAAAGACTGCAAAAATAGAAGCTAGTCCGCAAGATATAGAAGAATTTAAGATGCACATTAAAGAATTATTAAATTTAAAAGTAATAAGACCATCAGAATCTTCACACAAAGTCGAAAAATATAGTTAGAAAACACAGTGAAATAATTAGGAGAAAAAGTAGGATGGTAATAAATTATAAAAGATTAAATGATTAATACTATAGATGATAGTTATGATATTCTGTCTCTTAAACATTTTTGATAAATAGAATACAAGGTAAAAAGATTTTTAGTAAATTTGACTGTAAGTTACTTTGTCTCTTTTGAATACATCCAGACAGTATAAAATGGACTTCCTTTACATGTCCAATTAGGATTATTTGAATGGTTAGTAATGCCATTTGGATTAAAAAATGCACCTAGTATTTTCCAGAGAAAAATGGATAATATTTTCTTAGAATATTCCCAATTTGTACTAGTATACATAGATGACATATTAGTCTTTTCAAAAAATGAACAAGAACATATAGGATACCTTAACACAGTTTTTAGAATTTTTTATCAACATGGCATAATAATAAGCAAAAAGAAAGTAGAATTATTTAAAACACACATAAAATTCTTGGGAGTAGAAATAGGAAATGGTCAGATAAAATTACAAGATCATATAGCAATAAAGGTATTAGAAATGCCTGATAAATTAGAAAATTTAAAAGCATTACAAAAATTCTTAGGACTTATAAATTATGCCAGACCATTTCTTAAAGATATTGGGAAAATTGCAGGACCATTATATTCCAAAACAGGAAAAAATGGACAAAGATTTTTTAATACAGAAGATATAAATTTAGTAAAGAAAATAAAAGATATGATAAACCTAAATATACCCTCATTACAATTAACCCTAGAAACAGAATATTTAGTAATAGAGACAGATGGTTGTGATTTAGGATGGGGAGGAATCCTCAAATCAAAACCACATAAATACTCTCCGAAAAACCAAGAAAAATTATGTAGATATGCTAGTGGCACTTATAGAGAAAAAGGATATAAAACTAGTTTAGATTGTGAAATATTAGCCATAATATATGTATTAGATACTTTTAAATTATTTATAATTTCAAAGAAAGAATTTACAATTCGAAGTGACTGTGAAGCAATAGTCAAATACTCCCAAAATATGAAAGAAAAAAGTAGGCATAAGAGATGGCAAAAATTTTCATTAGTAGTAGCTGAATATAATATTAATTTTGAACATATAAAAGGAAAAGACAATAAATTAGCAGATGAATTATCTAGAAAAATTTATAATAATTAATAATGTTTGTTAATTTTTACAGGCCTGGATCAGACCCAAGAGTCCAGCTTAGGGCCCCCAGACCAAGTTTTATTTCATCTTCATTTTCAAGACCTGCTGAATCCAGTCAGCAAACCCATCAGACATTTATAAGTTTAGATAATCCATTTCATTTTCCCAGCATATTAAAACAGACTCCTAGTGGCACAGAAAAAAGATATGATTTTAATGGACATAGTTTATGTGCCATGCTACCTCATAATTGTTTTCGAATATTAGACACTTATAGGAGTATAAATGAGCAACAAAAAGTAATTTTAGATAATTTATGGATTTCATATCAGAGAAAAAATAGTGGACATTTTACTAATTCTTTAAATGATTTATCTGCTTATTTTAATGGACTAAATGATCTTTCTAAATTTGAGTGTTATGCAGTTTTTCATGGCACTCCAGGCAATGTAGGATTGTACAAGACATGGGTTGAACTCCTCACTGCAATAAGAGGAGTAAAAAACCCAAAATACAAAGGTTTTAAGACAATTACAGAAGGACTTGAAGCCTGTAGATTTTACTTAGGGAATAAGTTCTCATATTTCAGACCAAATTAATACCAGACCTATTATTCAGACAGATGAAGGTAATCAAATAAATTTTTGTGATCACTGTGAGACCCTTGTAAAAAATTTTAGAATAATAAATGAAAAATATAGGACCTTAGAACAAGAATTTTCTGATAACAAGACAAAATTATTTGAATTAGAACAGAGAGTTCAAGTTTTAACTCTAGAAAAAGAAGACTGGAAAAATAGATACTTAAATAAAAAAATTTTGAATAGGGCCAGTGTATGTTGGGTTTACAACTGACTCTTATTGCACATCTCTTATACATTTTTAGATGTGTATAAGATACACATACCCGACTTATGAACTATCAGGCTACAGGGTCTAGTAATTGGCTGTCTCTTATTACACATCTGGATTAAGGGTAGAGACTTGAATTCACCAAGGTCTTGCTCTAGAATTGTCTTCGTAATAAAAAGAAAGAAGACATTACGAAGACAATTCTAGAGCAACTTCTTGGAGAATTCAAGAATCTACCTAAAATTCCACTTAGTGGAATAATGACTCAGACAATGACTCAGACAAAAGAACAAGAACTAGAAGACAAAGACAAAGACTTGACTGAGACAAATTCCACTCAAGACTCTACTCAAGAAAAACAAAATCCATGTGATCTGGAAGACCAGGTGTCATCCACTGATGGAGTAGACAGCATCGGATACCAAAATGTGGAGACCACACTTTAGAAAAATTTAAAAATTATGTAGACATCTGGTAACAATTATTGTACTTTTTTAATCAGCTTTTAGAAAAGCAAAAATAATGTAAGGAATCTTTTACTTTATCTTATTAGATTAGTTAACATCCGGTTTTGAAATCCGGAATTCATTCTATAAATAGGACCATTTCCTCACTTGTATAGATATCGAGGAAATTATCAAGGCTCTCAACTAGCTCCTCTTGTAAACAATCTCTCATACTTAAAATATCAATCAATTTCTTCATTTTCTAAAAATCTTCCAGACTTCCTGTTCATAGCTTTCTTTCTCACTTTTTCTTTGCAAGTTTTCTTTTTAATTTAAGAAGAAAAAGACCAGGGGGAGAGGCCGAAAGGTCTCGAACCCATAAAAGTTCAACAAGTTAAATTCAAAGGACATACTCAGACAAGAACAGGACTTCAGGCACCATGAGGTATGTTGGAAATTTTTAGATGAATTTTTCTTTCTATGGTTAAAATCTGGGTTAAAATAAACCTTGTATAGAATTTCTGAACAAAAGGCTAGGGCCTCGAAAGTACCCGTCAAGGCAATTGTTGAAGCCGTCAAAGGGGAAATGCCCGTATGATGAGTTCCAGAAAACCTCTATACTAGGGTTGTTATATCTCCAGATACTATAGATTGTAATGCATATGGGTTGGTATGAATGGTTGATTTTATGATGCTTGTTTTCTTGTCCTTTCCCGAGTCGGTCTAAGAGTCGAGAATCTCATCAAACCTCCTCCCTTCTCGTGGTTATTTGGTGGTGCCCGTAAAATGGGAATCCATTTTATTTTTTTTTTTTTGCATTGATCACAATTCTAGCCTCAAATTCGGCCAGATATGACTTGAAAAATATCTAAATGGGCTTGTACAACCAAGTCGCTTCTTCCTATTTTTCATCAAATCACAAACAAAAATTCACTAATTTTATATCGAATCTAAATCTGAACAAATAAATCATGATGGTGGTGATATGAATTGAGCACGACTTTAACTACATAAACATGAATTTAAGTTAGAAAAGTTTTAGTTTTAAGCATGTGGGCTCATCACAATTTCAATATCAAAATCTTAATTAAACTTCATGAAATTGCAATTACAGATCTTATAAACATGTACTACATTCTGATCCATCTAAAATAACACAAAACATGAATAATCAAAACGGGTCAAAAATAAAATAAAAAATGATAAATTTTGGAAGAGAAGGGGCAAAGAAGATTTGTTCCTAAAAATGATAAATAGATTTTAGTCTCTAATAATTTGAAAACGTAAAATTGTAGTTCCCAACAAATTTGACTGCCCTTAAAAAAATGGACACGTGATGAGCACGAGTGTTTTTCTATCCAAAATATTAACGGTGCATGGTTGGGAACCAAAATTATACGTGGTTCTAATATGAGGGATTAATTTTTCATCATTTTAAAATTGAGGAACTAATAAAATAAAAGTCACATTTGTGAAGACCTAATTATACAATTATCCCAATATTTTATTAAATTGCATATTTTTGTTTTACATACATTATATTTTAAAAAGTTACTAAAGCAATATTTGAATGACACTTTTATTATCAAAATTTTTTAAACACATTTTTCAATCATCTTTTCATCTCACATGCATTTTGTTCTAAAAATTATTACACTTTATTTTAAATTTTATTTAAATAGGATATCAAGGTCTCATGAGTTGGGGGTAAGATTTGATAAAGATATTTTAATGAATTGGTCAATGTGTTTGAAAGAAGTCCATATTAAAGCCATTGGAAATCTTCGACAAAGTAGGGCAAATCCGTGGACTTCTGTTACTTATCGTTACAAGAGGAGATGATTAAGTGTGGAAGTCTGCTTCTGAGGATATTTTTGTAGCATGTTTTCTGTATACAGATAAGATAATGTACTCAGCAATCCCGTTCTTGCTATGAAATCTCTAATTACACAATTGAACTTCATTAATTGATTTCTTGCTTATTCCAAGATTAAGTCTAGCTTAAAAAATAAGAAAATTCTACAATTTTTTTTAGGAAATCATTCTTTAAATACTTGTACAGTACAACACCATGTACTTTAAAAACTTATATTGTACAAACTTTTAAAACCAAGAGAATGATTTTCTAAAAGAATTGTAGAATTCCTCAAAAAAAAAAAAAAAAAAAAAATAGTTTATGCTAGTATTTATTTTACTACTTGTAGGTCTTTGTAATATGTTTGATTTGGAATCTATTTGAGCATATTGATGCCACTATATTCAGGTCTTTGTATCTTTCTATGGTATTAAAAAAGGCGTAATAACAACCCATATTCCTCAGTTCAAGTTTGGGTAAAATAGGTGAATCCCCTAAATTATGTCTCTTCCCACTTTTCTCTCCCGTTCTTTCAATTGTAATATTTAATTCTCTCTAATTTTTAATTTCATTCAAATGTATTTTAATAGGTTAGTTGTTCCTCAAATAATTAAATAAAAACTAGTCCTCAGTCCTCACCACTACAATTACTCTTGAAGAGCCAAACGCACTTTAATTAGTAACCCTTTACCCTTTCCTCATTGAAATTTTATAGAACAAATGAAGTGCACTTGTTTCTACAGCCACTAAAGGCTTGATGACGCTGAACACAATCTCTAATTATAATGATAGCATATATTTCTATTTCGTCTCCGTTAGACCGTTAATAAGCCAGGATCAAAAGGGATTTGTTAATACAAGCGGTTTTGGCTCAAGGGCCAAGTATAGTAAGCATTGAGGATAGGAATATATCGTCTGAAGGGGATAAGTAGGAATACATTTGAATAAAACTCAAAGGTAATAGTTTAGTTTATTTAAATTTAATAAATTATGTACTTATGTTGGTATATAGGTATGAAGTCCAAGTGATTATAAAAGCAATCTAATTTAAATTTTAAAAAAATATTATACTAATAAATTATATAATATAAGTCTGAAGTGCAAATGATAATAAACAATAGTACCGAAATGAGAGATACCATTTATATGGTACTCAAGCAGAATACATTTTTCAATATACTACGAATGAATTAAAGAAGTTAGTATTATAGGTAAATTGCCAATGTCTAAATTATATTTGTCAATATTTTTATCATTTTATCCTAAAATTGGTATAGGAAAATGGAGTACAACTCATTCAAATAATTATACAAACATTGGAGGAAAAATCATTTATCTTTATTATCCCAGTACCGGAGACTATGCATGATGATAATTATTCATTTGTAGTATCTTTTGTCCTTAAGGTTGATTGGGAAGAAGAATGCATGTCTCGTTCGGGAAAATATCCAAACAATAAAGTTTAATATTTAAGTTGGTACATAAATCTCGCATAACTAATATTCATTTCCAATAATTTATTTTAATTCATTTACTGCAAGACTGAACTCTGAATATTTTCAAATGCTCATTTGACAATCGTGTCGATTTATCTCTTTTTTAATTTCTGATATTATATAACCTAATACTGTTGTCATTTTCTTTTGCTCATCATTTATACCATCAATTTATATTCTTTATTATTTAAATTTTACAATATTTTTGCACTCGTGCTATAGGCTAGTATCTTACTATTAATAAAACACGAGGCCTTGATATGTCAAATTCAATGTTATTCCTAATATACCTTTAGTAAATTACTACATAACTACCTATATTATTGTAACTTTCCTTCCTATTACTCCCACCGCTCCCAACTTTTCACCTTATCCATTCTTTTTTTATTTTTGATAAATTAAATTTTAAGAATTTCTTATTTTATCTTGCTTCTTACAAGTATATAAAACCTAACCCCAACTTTTTGACAAATTTATTTTATTTTACTTCTTACTATATATGAAGCACAGATGCTCAAGTGGGCGAGGGGTAAAAAATATTGAGGTAATTATGTAAGAGACATCTAGGGAGTTTCTATGAAAATAAGGTTGATTACAAGTTCGTAACTAACAATTTTGTGACTTTTGAAATCAATGTCACAAGAAGTAGAGGGGTAGAAACATGTTGAGGCAATTGTGTAAGAGACACCTAGGGAGTCTCCAAGAAAATAAGGTTGATTACAAGTTTGTAAGTAATAATTTTATTATTTTTAAAATCAATGTTACAAGAATGAACACAACCTTTTTTTTGAAGCGTATTGAATGTCAAAACTTGATGACATAATAGGTTGTAGAATTTTTAAACTAAAAATAGTATTGTATTTAATCTTATTTCTTTTTTCATATACAGAGTCATTTTATTGTACTACATGCATTTCCGTGCAATGACCGGGGTCATGTCAAATTTACATATATTTACTCTGTTTTACCCTCACCGAAATATATTATTTTCCTAATAATTTTTGTATGTGCGTGGGATGGGAAATAACTTATATTTATTTTAATTTTATTGGCAAACTAGGATTGTGTGAGAAAAAGTAGTGTGTCTAGTATATATCAAAGCAAAAGGGTGTTTGTGAGAACAACTAGAGGTTGACAAGTCGCAAGGTAAAAATACAACAAATCTAGGTAAATAATGGAGGTAAAAGAAAATTAATTTAAATTATTAATCATGCAAATTCAAATTGCTCACCTAAATCTTTTCTTTAACTACTTTTATTTATTTAAAATGGTTACTTTGTGCAGATACCTCTTATAATTATTAATATTAAATGGCAACTTAAAATGATGTCATTTATAATAACATGTGAAAATATATATTTCTGGATTTAAAAATCTCTAAACTTATAATATGTAAAAGGTTGTCACAAATAAAATTTATTAAATACGAATAGATTTAACCTAATTATGTAAATATTTTAGTAATATCATCCTTAAAATCTTATTACATTCAAGAAGGAATAATTTTATCAAAAACTCAATAATATACTATATTGCAAAATGATAACAAAGTTTTAAAATCATTATTCTTTGCATACTTTCAACGTCATTTTTAAATGACGATGTAATTATATTACATTTAAAAGTAACTTTAATAGTTTGCCTTCTCCATTTACAAGTATGCTTTTGATTGCTATAAGTGTTCTTTTCACTTTCCAATCTAGAAAATAACTCCTACTTTCTTTTATTATGTGATCTTTACAAATTATTATGAGAAACCACATAATTTTAAAAAATTATTTTATGAATAATATAATCCCATCTATAGCACAAGTTGAATACTAGTTATAGTAGGTAAAATACTAAAACAAACTACCACGCTTTGTGAGAAGTTATGGAAAAATATTACGGGTAACATTATTTTTGGTTTTTCTTTATTCTTTTTATTTTCTATTGATCGCTAACAAACTATAGATTTAAAATTATATCTTAATTTTTTTTGGACTATGTGTACACTATTAAGTTCATTTATTTCCAAATAATTACTATCATACACATATCTAATTTTCAAAATGTAATCACCTTTTAAATTAATTTTAATAATTACTTATAGGAAAGAAGCATAAAGATTTTAATAAAATTTAATAATAATGGTCCTAAATCATGTTCTTTGTTTTAATTTCTGGCCTTGTAAATTTTTTTGATAGTGTTACTTAGTTTTATTTGGTTTAATTACTACAAGTTTTAGACCATCATTATTATTTCACTAAAATCATTTTTACAAAAATTACACACAGATATATATATATATATATATATATACTATTTAAAATAATATAGTATATATGTATATATATATATATATACTTTTAAAATAACCTATGGTATATATGTATATAAATAATTTTTTATCTTTCCTTCGCATAGCATGTATTTTCAAATTATTATATTAAAAAATTAAAATTTTAATATTCATCTTCCTTTACATCATATATACCTGTATTAAAAAATTACTGTAATAAACTGCTCTACTAACTCGATACTTTTGAATTTATCTTCACATTATCAAGTAATTTTTACATAAGAAAAATTTATTGATACACATTACTTAAGTACTTTACCATTATAACTACCAAATAGTCAATGATTATAAAAAATAATAAGAAAAAGTATGATAATTTCAACTTTGCTTATAAAATAGCAATATGCTTTTAAGCTCAATAATACATTTTATATAAGTACCACAATTCACTAAAATGAATAAAAAATGTATACATTTTAGGAAAAAAATTACAAAACTTAAATTTTGTTCAAAATCATTCAGTAAGATTAGATGATTATTCTAATCATAAGAGGTAACAAACTTATTAATCAATTGAATAACTTACCGATTTTTAATTAATCATTCAGTCTAAGCATTTTGATTGAAATTCAAAAGGTGATAAGAAAAACTCATTTCTACTTAACACATATCGATAAATGAAATGAGAAATAATATGCAACAGTTTTAATTTACTTATTTATATTAACAACAGTAGATATCATGAAAATCAATTATTACTTATATTATTTATATATAAAAAAAAATAAATAGTGTAACAAATTCATAATATCTACATTATTATAATTGATTTTGGTTTTTTATTTGATTTAGTTGTTAAAATTGCACGCCATCATCATGATTTTACCAACATTATTTTATTTTACAAGTAAATATATTAATATGTTTACCCGTACTATAGGTAGTACTATATTAAAGCAAAACCCTTTTTTGTGAGAGATAACCAGGAGATAACATATATTTCAATCCACCATTAGTCAATTAAAGTATTAATATAGTAGTTCATAACTTAACAAACTAGATAAAATTTAAATATTTGAAACTTGAGCCCTAAATTCAAGATCCTAATTCACAACCACTCCCTTTCTCTCTCCTACATCCTCTTAACGATTATGTAAATGGATAAACCTAACTAACTAATTCAATTCCAATTTAAATTCATCTATATATAGAATATATATATCCCATTCTATTTGATTTTGAATAAAAATCAAATTTCATCCTTATCACAACTAATATCCTAGCCATTTATTTCTTTGAATAAACTCTTCCATTTATTAATCACAAATGGTATTTTATTGCAAATAATCATTATGTTGGTTTAATGTTCTAAACACTATCATTCATTGGTATTTTGACTACAAATAATCATTATATTGGTATTTTCATTACAAATAATCATTATATTGGTCTATGTGTTAAAAATAATAATCTATAATATGTAGCTATTATTGTAACATGTCTAATATAATTTTCAAAACATAATAACTTTTAAAATTACTTTTCAATATTTATTTATAAGAAAGAAGCATAAATATTTTAAGTGCATGTTTAATAGGAAGCTATGAAGATTATAGTCTATAATCTCACAGACAATTTTTGACGTTTGTCCATTCACTTATATCACTTAATAAGTTGCCATTCTCACATTTTCTCTTTCCTAACTTTTAGGCACAATAACCACAACATATTTTAGATTCATTTGTGGTGAACTATTACTCTATTTACTAATCATGTTCTGACTTGGTATTGTAAAACTTTAATTATTGTTTCTTTAAACTTTTTATGTTTTTCTTTAGTTTAATTCATAAAAGTTTTATGCCATCAACCATTGTTATTCCACTAATTATTTTGAGCAAGTACATAATTTCAAGAAGATTATTATACTAAATAATCTCGAGCACAAGTTGAATGCTGGTTATTAAAGAAAAAATGGAATCTATACTATATGTTAAAGCAAATGCTATTTTTGTGAGAAATTATGGAAAAATGACGCTTATAACATGATTTTTTTATTTATTCTTTATCTTCTATGCTTAGCACGGGTTATTAAACTAGTCTATATGTATAGTATAGATTGTTAGAAGATATGCTATGCATGCAAGAGCTATTGAATCAATGAATTATTTGCAAGTATTTGACATCGAATTAGAACTTCTTTCTAATACATTGCACAAAAACATATATATAATCAAATTACTTGATTAGACACATCTTAATTCTTTTTTGGCATGATTCTACAAAGTCGATGGTATTGCTTTTTCTTTTGTGTGTGTGTATGTGTTGCAAAAAAGCTCAGTTTCATGCCAACTTCGTATTATACTTATGTTTTCTTGCTTGGTTATTTACTCAGTATAGGTAGATTAAATTATATGGAATTTGTTAGGATATACATTCATCTGTTATTCATTTAAAATCCAATAGTCAATACTCTCATATCTCAATCTTTGGGTGGATTTGCTGCGCTTGATGGTTTTGATTTATGGAATTTAGGGGAGAGTTTGGCATGGCATTTTGGACTACCAAACAATGGATGGCAAAATGCTCTTATCTGAGGATTGAAAGTTCAAACATATAGTTTTCTATTTTAATTTTATATGATTGAGTGTCTTAATTAAATAGCCTTTACCAGACACTTTTTATTTGGGTTTATTTTATCCATTTCGTTTATGTTTTTTGTGTTGAAATATGTTGGGACTTTATTGTAAAAGCGATTCGTTTAAATAGAATAGCCAATTACTATCTTATTAGAGATTTTAAATTTGAATTTTATTATTACGTTTTAAAATAATTTTAATTTTATTCTGTCACACTTACATTACAAGCATGCATTTTTTTTTAATATATATATTGAGGCATAAAATCAATTGTAGATTTCCTTTTCATCTAAAAATAACTTTCACTTCCATTTTATACTACATTCGAGTTGTAATATTTATATTTTATGTAATATAATAAAATTAAACTTATTGAGATTTTTTTAATCAAAGCATCATTCAAAATTTTGTTCTCAAAGTCTCATTTAAGATTTCTTATTTTCTTAGTGTTAGTTGTGTAATCTTTCAACAGTAATTTTTCTAAACAACAACAATTTTTAAAAATTAATATATAAATTAACATAAAATTTGTGACTCTCCGTGCATAACGCGGGTTATAAATGCTACTATATTCTTGGGATATTAGATTTTGGCCCTCAAATTTTTTTATTTCTAAATCTAGTAATGCTACTTCTCTAACAACACCTATATGTCCAATTTTTGCCCCTAGCCCAAATCCTAAGTCCACCAGTTTGTACCTCTAGAAGAATTGCAAACACCCAAAATAAGGAGGGGGCTCCACGTATGAGAAAATTAAGCTGCATCATAAATTTACAAATGTAATACAAACAGTGTACTAAAAACTACTGTGTACATAATAAGAAGGTGTTAATTACACTTTGTTCCCTGAATGCTGAACCTACATTCCAGTTGTACTTTACCATCTTAATCAAAATAATACACACTTTCCTTAATCTGAAATATTTCATTATATAAATAATTTTAAAAGGTGATGTGGATATTTGATTTGACAAAAATGTCCTCAAAAAATTTGTGTGCAAATTTATTCTCTTTTTATTTAATTTCAAATGATTGCGCATATTCCCTTTATTTTTTGAATTTCGGGATTATGAGAGAATTCCATGAATTGCCAAATTTCTTTCCAATCAACTTATATATTATTTTATATATTATAAACTAAATATAGAAAAGAGATTTTTTTCAACTTTTTCTATTCATTTTCATTTTGCATGAATTAAAAATGTTAAACATAAATTTATTAAATAATTTTTTAATTAAATATATTTTATACTATAATATATATTCCGTTTCACAATTAATAATAAGGTTCAACAAGAATATCTTTTAACTAAATAAGTACATTTTTATTTTTTTTGTATGACATAAAAACACATACAAACTTTTTATCAATTACAAAATGTGTATAAATAAAATATTTTTATATAAATAAAAGAATTTTACTATTAATATGTTTAGATACTGCAAAGAAAATAAAGAAAAAGTAGTTGTAAAAGTTCTACATTTTTGTATTTAGTTTTACAATGAAGAAAATTAATATATAAATTGATTAAGAAAAATGTTACACTTCAAGAAATCCTCTTATTATTACGAAAAAAAAGAAGCATTATATAGAAGCATTAAATATGATGAATAAAGAGAAAGTAATTTGTCCATAAAAGTTTGGATGGTAATAATGTTAAAACAAATGTCCACATCATTTTTTTTTTTTTTTGTAATTAATCTTTCAGAGAGAATAAAGTGTATATTGTTTGAATTCAATGCGTAAATTGAAATTAGAATGTAGGTTCAGGGATAAAGTATAATTAATCCAATAAGAAAACAAAACGCAAGCATTGAATTTAGTAATAGTTAAATGGCCCCAATAATGCATTCTGGCATATTTGTGGAAGAGCATTGATCACTTCTAATCATGTTAACCATACATTTATGGATTAATAGTAGTAATGCACTCAAATCTAGTTTTTTTTTTTTTTTTCTTTTCTTTTTGTGAGTTTACTCATAACTTATTAACGTATATACATTGGATGATTTTATATATGAAGGAACATAATTTAAACATTTGAAACATACAATTTTTAGAACAGTACAATCCTATTAAATTGTCCAATACAAATACTCTTATTTTGTTTTTGTACATATCTAAACAACTGTAAACTTCAGCATAATTATATTATTTGTGAATCTAAAAAATATTTCTACCAAAGTTGAAGACAAATTAAATTACTCGATATTCGAATTAAATATTTTTACCAGAGTTGAAGACAAATCAAATTATACGATATTCAAATCAAGTTTAACTAGATAAGAACTCGTTCAACATTAGTTTATCAATTAATCAATCCAATCATGCAAAAATGTAGCAGTTGTCAACTTTTCAAATTTTATTAAAACTCAATATAAAATTTGAAATTTAAATATAAACATTTTAAGCTATTTAAGCTCATCCAATTTAGATTGATAAAAATTTATTTGAATTTTTCTCAACTTAAATAAATTAAACTCTGTCAAACTTGTTTAAATAATTTAAACAAGTTTGAACAACACGCTACCATTGTAATTTGTACACCTACTCCTGAAAGTCAGAAACACAATATTTTCTTAGTGAGCATTATTTGATAATCTCTAGAAAAGAAAACCAAGAAGGCCTCAAATAATTCTTCTTTGTCATCGTGTCACTTAGCAGCTAGTCCCATTTGGCCCTTCCTTTAACCTAGCAAAAATTTAGGAAAATGTTGTTTGTGTTGGTTTGCGCCTTCTATTTCTTTGTAGGCTTGCCATATTTGCAAACATTAAAAATCATAAAATGACTGCCAGAAATAATAATGTGCTTCCATTCCAACTGCAACGGTAGACCTCTCTTGTATCTAGATGATTGCTGAAATTATTTTCGTTCCTGGATTTCTAATGTGAAGAAGAAAAAAAAATTTACAGAATGATTGCACTTCCACATTAGATATTCAACTTAATGTATTTATTGGAATCATTTTTATTTCATATAAAAGTGTTGATGAATTCAAGACTTTAGGTTATAGTAGAGTCAGTGTTGTAAACGAATTTCGATATATAAGGGTGTAGGAAAGATTAACTCCGTAAGATTAATCTTTGGGTTAAATGCAAAATACTCCCATGAACTTTTACCTCAGTTGCGACTAGTTTGCCTTTCTCATACTTATTTAATAAGCACCTAACCCTCTACTTTATGATTGGGAACAAAAGTACCCCTGCTATTTGAATTACTTTTGTATTTCTTTTACTCTTATTTTTCTCTTTTATTAATTTCTCATTTTTCTTTCTTTTTTTTTTTTAATTTTTTCCGTTCTTTTTTGCTGATATAAACAATTATATTACTATTACTAATTAAGTAATCATGAGATCTATTTTTTATACATTTATCTAAGTAATTTATTTTTGGATTAATCATATTTTCTAATACCAGAATATGCATTTTTATTGTAATATAGAGTTTATGATTAGTTATGAATACAAAAATTAAAAAATAAACAAGTACAAAAAATAACAAATTGGTTAAAACAAAATAAAAATTATTCTAAGTATACACATAAAAATTCTACGAGTTAGGTCCTTTACACATCATATGTAGGTTGAGTTTACAGTATTTGGCCACTATATTATGCGACCATAAATATTTTATTTGATGAATCTTGTTAAACCCTTTTTTTTTTTCCATATACTTACTAACTTTACCATACTTCTGGCCCTCTGTTAATCACTATAATATTTAGTTGTGTTTTGGTGTAGTTGTGATAGAAATATAAAGTTCTATCAAAACTCCTATTATGTAATTTTATTTTATATTTAAAATAAATTTCTTAATATTTTGACTTATCCTTTTATTTTACAGTTTATTTATTTGTTAATTATACTATTAGTATTTGATTAAAAACTCTATATTTTACTTCAATATATGTTTTTTGTATTATAAAGCATCTATGAATTTAAAAATTAAATCACTTATATACATATAAAAAGTATATATTGTAGTTAATTAATTACAAAAAGAATATGTAATTGTTTAGTACTGGGGAGGAATGGGAAAGGAAAAAAAGGAAAAACAAGAAATAAAAGAAATAAAAGTGAAAAAAGAGTAAAAAATAAAAAAAAATAATTAAAATAGCAAGGGTAGTTTTGTCTCAAGACATGAAAGATATTAAATAAGTTGAGGGGGCAAACTACAATTGGTGCGAAAGTTCAAGGAGGTTTTCTACATTTAACCCTTAATCTTATAGTAAAATTAAATACCATCATGTAGCTGTTCCACCCAATAGTTTTTCTGTCTTCACAAAAAAGGGAAACACGAAATGCTAGATATTTATCCATTAGTAGTCCTTAAAAGAGATTTTGAGGATAATTTATATAGTAATTTACTTTCTCCTAGACATACTATTTTTATGGTATTTATGCTACATACTATAACTTTCGTTAAAGAACAATTATGAATTGTAAAAGAATATGCGTTCTTCTTCACATGCATTTTCGAAGTGGAATTTATTGAAAAAAGATTAGTTATTTAGGAAGATATCATGCAATAATTAAGAATACAGTATATGTATTACATAAAAATTGATCCATGTTCTTCTAAGATAATCTAGTATGACCTTTTATAAACATATATAGACATAATTGAGCTCAAGAATCCAAAATTTATCAAGATGACTCTACTTCAAAAGGTAGATTTGACATCTTAGTTCCCTCTTCCCTCATAACTTGTGACCAAATATTTGATTCGGTAAAATTGAAAAAGATCTACCCTAGTATTTATAAATTATAACACTTTAAATGGTTAACAAAAAAGGAATTTATTTAACTAAAAAGCTTAAATACTATACTTATTAGATGAATATTTCCCTTAGTACTTTTCATGATTTACTTGACAAATTCCCTTCGAGAATTTTGTAACTTTAATGTCATTATTCAAAAATTTCAGTTTCAAGTGATGAAGGATCATCTATTGAAAACATTTTTACCTAAAATCCTATCCTACCCGAACAAAATTGATTATCAAATTTTATTATTGAATTCCTAATGTGGAATTTTAATTCATCAAAGGTCCAAAGACAAATATTAAACCAACTTAATGAACCTTCATACAAAATTGTTATATCACCTCAACGATAAAAACTAACTTATAAATATCAAAGAATTGAACAAATGAAAACAAATACCAAATTAAACTTGACATAATTCCACTAACATGTACAAAAATTCAAAACCAAAAGCTAAAAAAGGGAACAAGTGTTCATCTTTAAAAGGTGAAAAGAAATTGTAAAGAACTAGGAATATTTTATCCTAAATTTATGTATCTTTAAGCAAAAAAGTCAAAAAGCCAAAAATAGAAAATAAGAATGACATATTAAAGGAGCCCTCAATTTTCTTGTTATCCAAAATCTCCATCCCTGCATTAAATGAAGGCCTCGTACATAATGTCATATGCTAAGCTCAGCAATAGTATTCCATTATTTAGACTTAAAGAATTTGGCCAATTTGACAATTTGCTTTCTTTTCAACTGTCCCAAACTGAACAAAAAATTTTAAAAACTTAGCCCATATAGAAATAGTATTATTTATCTCCAACTTTAATGCTTCCACCTAGAGCTAAAAGCCCATAATATTTGTCCCATAATCAGATCAATTATTGGGTATTTATTTGTTTACTTAGAAAGCTACAATGTAGTATGGAAGTGTTAATTAAGCAGTTGGGGATCTTGGAAGCCATTCATGCTTATTCTAACTGATAATAGTTAAAAAAAAAAAGTTGTTGACAAATAGATTCTTGAACCTATATGTTAGTAATCTATATATAAACCCTTTTCGTTGTTTACCTTATAATCAAGTTAGTTGACCATACACAATCAATGAAAATTTTTGTCATATGTTTTACTCAAAAAGATTAGTGAAAAATGTGTTATCAATAGATGCTTGAAAGATTTATTTGCTTTCCTTAGTAGGATTAATAGTAGCCTTATTGCTTCTACCTGGAATTTCAGTTACATTTAGCTTTCTTTCTTGCTGATATAGTTATGAACCTATGTGTTTAGTCGAATAAGAATTTGGAAAATAATTTATAAAATCGCGAATTTAAGAACATTTGTCAAACATAATCCACGTGGAAAAATTATATTAAATCACTAATCTCTGATTTTAGATAATAGTCAGATTTAGCTCCTTTTTTGGTGGATTCAATGTACTCTTTAACACACATTAATAGATTTGTCATTTCGTTAAGAATTTGACTACACTTGTCTAATTATAGGCATACATGCAGAGAGTCACATAGTTTGCCTTTATTCATTGGGCCTTCCAACCTAAAACATGTAACAAGATGAATCATTTCCTGTATAGGCTGCCCATAACCTAGTATTTACAGATAACAGTTAACTAAATGATGCCTTTTGGTTATGTGAATGTTTTAACTAAGTGGATAATTCCAACACCTAACTTCTTACATAGCTTTGCTAGCTTTTGATATCAGAAATGATTGCTGTTTTCATTTGTTATTTCACTTATCCAAAAGACAAATGTTGTTTCTTTGATTATAGGTAGCTTCGGCATGGTGCTACTATCACTACATCACCTGGAAGTATTACATGCTGCAGCCTATTCCTAGTTGTCTCCTGGTTTTTTTCATCTAAACTCTTAGCATTTAAAAGTCTGTGTTGAACTTATAGAGGTCAAATAAAGCTGATCATTTTTGTCACTTGATCTTATTGTAGGAGATTCTACAGCTATGAATGAGACATTATCTACTTACAATTCTGAGTGTTGTACTAAGATTATGTGAAAAACACTAAGGTTCACTAATTTCTATTGATAATAACTGGCTAACTGCAAATAGGACAGACAAGTAGAAAAGAGCTAGTGAACGTCTACCAAGATGAGAGCTTTCTTAGAGAAGTGCTGGGTAAAAATTGCATGCAATTGTTTTTATAGATTAGATTAGTATTGCTAAAGCAATATGATGGATTTGTGCAGCACTCTCGAAATAGATATAATAGGTAGCCAGACATAATTATGTAGCTACATTGGGTGAACTTACTGCTTAGATATGCATTCCATTATAATCAAGAATATGGAGTCAAGCAATTAAAACATCCTCTTGTAGGTTGTCTCATTTTGTGTTCAATGACTAATCTTTCCTTCAGATGCCTTATACTCTTTGAGAAAGCAATTGCTTTTTTATTTTATAATTATTCAGGAGAGAAGTTGTAAAATTTTAATCAAAACACTACAGATTTATATCCTACGATACCATAGATATTCTAGACGAAAGAACAGCAAAAGTACCACTTCTCTTTTCATCTCCCCGGAACTCTGTAAATGATTTGAATAAAATGATATAATCTTCTTATTTTGTACAAACATGCCATTACTTTCACATACATTTGTGCTCTATTCAGTGATTTCTACATGCTCAAGTGAATATCATTTACTTCTCAGGAAATACTTATTTAGCAATATTCAGGATAGTAAAACTTGAGGTAGAGGAACCTAACAATAGACCAGAAGTTGAAGCTAAAATACAGGAGAGAATAGGAAGAGTTAAAGACCACATTTTAATATAGGAAATAACTTTTTGGAATTATATGTCCAAAGCCTAGATTAAAAGGTTTAGTACTATAAAACAATTTTGACTTCATATATATTTGCTTATTTGTGTACAATTGATTAAATGAAAAATAAAGAAAATTAGGGAAATATTTATTGAATTATCCATATTGAGTCAAGTAGTCTATAGTGGCAATATCTCTGTAGCTTTTTTGTTTAACTCTTCGTCTCTGATATCTCCCTTTATCCAAATATCCATTACTGTGCAGAAATCCTATATTGTTGCCAAATATTGGATTTGAAAGTAATTAGTCCCTTGTTATTTACCACAAAAAGGAAAAAAAGAAAAGGAAACAATAGTTTCTTACTTACACATAAATTAGTAAGTGTTCCCAAACCCACCTCTTATATCTTCATGATACTTTTATTAGCTTACTATGTTTAGTGCTTGACTAAAAGAAACTTGTAAATTCATCCAGAAACAAATCAATGACAAGTAACATAATATTAGATATCACATATTTCTTCTTCACTTGAGAACAAACCTGGAGAGAGAGAACTTTGCCTACTTTTAGAATACCTCAAATCTGTTCCTCCATGCTGGGATACATAAAACGAATAACCATTAAGAAAGATTAAAAGAATCAAGTCTTCCTTGTCCATATCTTAGAAGCCTCAAACAACTTACTAAGGTTCATTAGCAAACATTTTTGCATTATTAAAACTAAATTGACAACTGGTTTATCCTTGAAAAAGTAGAACTAAATCTTGACACACATTTCAGCTAAAAATATGTAAGATCCCTTTTATTGAGGCAATTCTGTCGATCTTGAAGATAATTTTCCTGATTTCAAATATTTTGTTATCTCTTCATAGTAACAATATATTTTAAGTCATGTATATCTCTTAGCTTTTGATTGGTTTTTGCAAATTGCATAAGAGCACGTTATTCTTTTTAATGAAATCAATCCTTTTGGAAAAGATTAATATGGTACCAGAGCAGGAAATTTAAGAAGATTTCTGCATAACAGACAAGAAAATAAAGATCTCAACCTTAATTTTTCTTTACCATGCACCTTACACTCTTCTGATAATCCTAGTTTAGCACTTGTTTCTCTTACTCAAGAAAGACAATTATTCCACATGGTGTCGAGTATTGACAAATTCCCTAATATGAAACCAAAAGCAAATTTGTCTTTGTGGAAGAGACTCATAATCTCCTAATTTTGTTACCTGAATCAAAAACAATTCCGTGGTGACTTCTTGGATTTTTAATTCTCTTCATCCATCACTTCACGATAGTGTTGCTTTTTATTTTAACATAGCAAAAGAAATTTGGTATTATATATATATATATATATATATATATATATATATATATATATATATATATATATATTCAACAACAAAGATTCTTCTGCACAATATTTGCATTCAGGGAGTTGTGAATATGATCCATACTCATCCCAAAGATCCTTTACTTTAGTGTAGTAAACAACAATTAGTTGTTGTTTACTACATTAAAGTAAAGGATCTTTGGGATGAGTATGGATCATATTCACAATTTCCCGAAAGCAAATATTGTGCAGAAAAATCTTTGTTGTTGAAAGGGAGAAAGAGAACGTTCATCAATTTTTATTGGGTTTGTATGATCGAAACAATATAGATCACTCATAGATCAACTTAACATTGAGCCTTTACCAACATTGGCAAAGGCTTATGCACTTGTCACACAAGAAGAACGTCAATAATAGATCACCATCGCAAAAAAGAGTGTCACTATTGAAGGTACTGCATTTGTTTCTAGTAAAAACACAATAAAACATATTTGTTCTTGCACTGTGATAGGTTTACGTGATTCAAGCGAACTTTACAAGAAGACTCGGCAAACCAAGGAGACTTGTTTTGAAATAAATGGCAATCCAGATTGGTGAGACAAAAATAGAAAGAAGAATGCCAAAAATATGGTAGCCAATAATGCACAAATGACTAATCCGACAGATAACAATACAATGTCACCAATTACAGGATTGTCCAAAGAGCAATATAATCAACTCATGTCACTACTCAATCTTGAGCACACTAAAAATCAGAATCCTATGGCTAACTTTGCTGGTAAGGTAATTTCTCTATCCAATAAATTCATAGAATGGATTCTAGATTCGGGAGCTTTCGCTCACATGTCAAAAATATCAAAAGAATGGTACTCTTGTTTCTTCCACATCTTATGGAGAGGTAATAATTCTTAATTCATCTGCTCACTTAAATCAAGTTCTTCACATACTCGAGTTTACTTGTAATCTTATTTCCATTAGCAAATTAACAGCCTCTTTGGATTGCACAGCTAATTTTTTTTCTTGCCTTTTGTGTCTTATAGAACCTAGCCATGAGAAAGATAATTGGCATGGGTGGTCTCAAGAATGACCTTTATTACTTCCACAGTCCCACAAATCCTATTGCTTCAGCCTCATCTATACAAATTAATAGCCTTGTTTATCGCATTAGCATTTTGGGCACTTAACTTCTCAACGTTTATCTTTTATTGACGATTTCAAGACTTTAAATGTTAGTTCTTTCCAACATGTTTGTGATGTGTGTCATCGGGCCAAAGATGCTCAAAAACCTTTTTTTTTTTTTCTAATTCAATAAATCTAATGGACCTTTTAATTTAATACATTGTGATATTTGGGGAACCATATTGTGTTGCTTCTTGGTCTAAAGCCTATTTCTTTTGAAGAATTGTTGATGATTTCACTAGAACAACTTGGTTTTACCTTTTGCAACTCAAATCTAAGGTGTTTTCTCTTTGAACTTCTTTTCTTATCATGATTCAAAGATAATTTGGTCACTTAGTTAAACTTATTCACAGTGATAATGGTACTGAATTTACCAATATCTATTTCCAACTATATATTTTACAAGAGGGAATTCTCAACCAATTTTCATGCATATCTACCCAACAAAATGGGAACATAAACATCAGCATATTCTTGAAGTTTCTAGGGTTTAAGTTATCAAACTGGTTGACCTGTGAGTGTGTTCTAACCATTGTCCCTCGTACCCCTACCCCTTTGTTTTCATGCAAAAGTTCTTAAGAAATTTTGCTTTCTGCTAAACCTAACTATACCCTCATTTAAGTGTTTCTAGATGTTTGCGTTACGCCTCTGTCCTTCCTAGATCCACTGATACATTTCAGACAATCGAGCTATTTCATATGTTTTCTTGGGATATCCTATGGTAAAAAGGGTTACCAATTATACAACTTTAGCACTCAATCTATTTTTGTATCATGGGATGTTACTTTCATGAAACTATTTCCCATGCAATACCCAATCATTGAAATCTATTGTTAATGAATCATAGACAGTAACACCAATTCTGTTATCAATAATAGACCATGAACCTACTTAAACTTTCTCCCAAATCATAGAATCGATCACTCCATCCACTACTCCCTACAAACAGCCTCGAGAAAATTTTCATTCCATCTTCTCCTATGCTGCCAATAGCTGCTTGCTTTCCTTGTACAAAAATTCTACCCTTTTGGCTTTGTCCATGTCAACTAGCCAAGAAAAGATAAAGGTCCTCCTTCTGCCACCCTTGATGAAGCTTTCTCAAGTATCACTTGCCCATTAGCCCTCCATGTTGCTTATGATAAGTTTTCGACTTCTCATATTTGTTTTCTTGTAGCATCACATGGACACTTACATGATGAGCCTAAAACATAAAAAAAAGACTATCAAAGATTTTTAATGGCAAGATGCCATGAAATATGAATTGGAAGACCTTAAACAAAATCGTAAATGGACTTTTGATAACTCTAGTAAAACTAGAGTTATTTTCCTCTAAATTATAGCATTTTGATAGTTTAAATTCTGAAATTGGATAAGTAATTGAAGATTTTAGTTAATTTCTTTCATATGTATTTGTATTTTCGTTCTTGAATTAATTATGATAATTTTGTGTTAAATTTTTAGCTTAATTAAGTGCTTAATGGTGTTAATATTATGCAGGTTAGAAGCTGGAAGGAACAAAGCTCAAGGGACCAAATTGCAAAATGGATGAAATGAAGAATGCTGGAAGGAGAGTCGAGATCGTGGTCTCGACTTTTCCAGACCGCAATCTCGACTCGGGAATTGGTTTTACTATTTTAGAGTTGAGATCGCGGTCTCAAATTTTCCAGACCGCGATCTCAACTCGCTGAGTTCTAAGGTGTAAGGGCAATTTTGTAAACTTCCAGCCAAAAAAACCCCCTAATTTTGCCTTGTGTAATGCTACACTATTTAAGCTAAGTAGAATTAGTAAGTAGAGAGTAGTAGATAGTTTTAGTTAGTTTTTAGATAGATTAGGATAGCTTGAACTACAAGTTTACTTTTTCTAATAGAAATTTCACTTTACTTTCATCTTAGATCTTCTTTTAATTTCTTGTCAAGTTCAAATTTTGATTAGATAATTGTAGTGGGTTAATCACAAGCTTCACGTAGATATAATTTTTATTTACTTTCTTGTCCAATTTATTAAAAATTTCTTTACTTTCAAATTAGGGTTTTTAGGAAAATTAGGGTTCTTGTTAATTTCTTACTTTCTATTTAAGAATTTTCAAATTCTAGCTTTAATTTCTAGTTAATTCTTAGTGGGCTTTCTTAATTTTAATCGAAAATCCAAAAATATTTAGATTTCTAGTTTAACTCTTTCTAATTTATAGTTCTAGAAATGAATGCTTTTAATATTCAAAGTTTCTCTTTTGTAGTCTTTTTAGTTGAGTGATTTACTTGTTTTAAATTTTAGTCTTAATTTGATTAAATTAGGTTAGAATTAAAATCATAGTTTTCATTGGAATAGTTCTATCATCTACCAATTGATTTTACTTAACTACACAAGCACCCTTAAACCTGGGTAATTGCAATCGACAATCCTTGTGGGAACGATTCCTACTTCCCTTTACTACTAGTTGACAACCGTATACTTGCGGGATGCCATCTAGCTAGTAATAGGGTTTAGGTGTTCCATTGAATTATAACTAGGTGTGTTAAAGAGGCATCAACACTTCAACATCTTCTACTAGGAAAGAAAGCCACAGGCTGCAAATAGGTGTATTAGATTAAATATAAATCTGATAGGTCTATTGATCGGTATGAAGCATGGCTCGTTGCAAAGTGGTATACTCAAATTTAAGGGTTGACTACACTAAAACTTTTGCCACTGTTGCATGACCATTGTCTGCTGTACATAGTTTACTTGCCATTGCGGCTGCCAAAAGCTAGATAATTCATCAACTAGATGTAGAAAATGCATTTATTCATGGTGATATCATAGAAAATTTATGTGCAACCACCTCCTGGTTTCTTGTCATCTGATGAGAAAAGGTTTGACGTTTCCAACATTCTATATATAAACACAAAGAGACATCTCGCCAATGGTTTTCCAAATTCTCAGTTGTTATTCTTAAGTTTGGTTTCACACAATCTCATGCACATACTTCTTTATTTATCTACAACAAAGGCACCTTTTATAGTCATTCTTGTATATGTGGACAATGTCATCCTTACTACAAATATTTGCTGCTTTGTATTGTACAATATTTGGCAACTTGGTTTCACATGAAAGATCTCAGTACTCTGAAGCATTTTTTTTGGTTTGGCGGTTACTTAAAATTCTGATAGCATTGTATTATCTCTTCACAAATATGCATCATATATATTGGTAGAAATTGGTCTGGGGCAAGGCTTCCAAGCTAAGCCGTTCTCCAATTGAGCAAAATCACCGTTTGGCTTTAGATGATAGTCCAATACTTGATAATCCAATCCTATATTGCGGTTGATAGGGCATCTTATTTATCTTACAATCACTTGCCCTGATTTGTTATTCTGCAAACAAACCCAACGTTCCTTGTTCTAGACCTGACTAGTGGCCAATTCCTACCTTTTGCATGGTGATTTGACATTTGATTGAGGAACGGGTAATTTATCTTACAATCCCACAACCTAATTTGTTATTCTATGAACATTCTTTCACAGTTCCTGCATAAACCTCGCCAAAACCATTAGCAAGTAGCCCTCAGTGCTCCATTAACTTAAACAGTCTCCCAGACAAGGAATCCTATTACAAGGCAAAAATGATTTACAATTGCAAACTTATTGTGATTCAACTTGTTGCCCGATCACAAGATGCTTTCTCATTATTATTTTTTTATATTCCTTGGTTCTCTCTGATTTCATGAAAATGCTGTCCCTTAAGAAATAGGTGACTATGTCTCGTTCCTCTTATGACAATCACTTCCATTATTCTTGTTAATCACTAACTCACTTGTCAAACCTAGCAAAACCCTAATCTAGGTTGATTGAGATTAGAAGATACACATGCATCTTGAATCTTTACCAAGCCAAAAGATATGTTAAAGGCTAAAGAGGTTTTTGGAAGGAGCGATTGAAGGTTCCAGGAGGAAACCCTAGAGCAAAGGATTTTTCCTACTCATTTTTGCAATAAAGGCCATCTCAGGCCAATCATATCAAACCACATCACATTGCATCTTTAAGAAGTTTTAAGCTTCTTTGGCTCAGAAAAAAAACCTATATATTCAACCTACACATGCTTTATACTTAAAAGCATTAAGTTGAAAAAAAAAATCATCTATTTTGTTAAACAGCCTGTTAGATTTAGCAAATGCTTAATAGGCAAAACTATTATTTAAAACCCGCGACACTGTCATAAGTCAAGTTCCTCGAGATCTCTAATAAACATGTAGCCAATCTTGATAGTAGCCCTATGTCATCGATTAATGGACTACTATCATTACTTTACCTTCCACTTTTCTCTCCACTAGCCGAAATAGGGTTCGAGTTTGATATCTTTATATCTTTATTATATATATATATATATATATATATATATATATATATATATATATTACTTCTAGCAAAACAACATATTCAATTACTTTAGCTATATATACCTTCGTCAATTGGTTTGTAAGATATAATATGCCAACACAACTCAAATTGGTATGTCAATTTTTTCATATTCCACATTTTAGTATAATGTAAATACCAATATCTAATCATTGTCAAAATAGGAAAAGGAAAGAAATAAAATCTGCTAGCATTGTACTCAAAATGGTTAGAGGTAAGTTGTAAAATCCATAGAGTTAAATGAACTTTTAAAATTTACTAGATACTAATGATTACATTTAAACCTTTCAGCACAAAAGAAATCATAAGAGAAAGGAAGGATGAACCAGTACACATATCCAGTAATGCAAAACAATCAGCTAGAGTTCAAAGACTTGGTTGAGTCTGAGTTGACTCGGCCAAGTCATAATTGGAATTGAACCCTTCATTTTGAGAAGGATCTGCAATATATTAGACACGATAGACTCGGTGTTGACTTGGAAAGACTCAACTAATTTTTGACAAGTCTACATACTGAGTCACGAATTTAGTAGGAATCATTTGAGTCACGATTGAGTTGGATCAAGATTCACCAAAATATTTATAAAAAAAAAAAGAAAAGAAAGAGAACTGGTTGTGCAAGCAAAATTAATTCTACAATCAACTTTATCATCAATACCAGGACAAAAGCCATTAAAGGAGATTGCCCCTACCCAAATCCATGGCACCATTGAACAGACTTGGTAAAGGTTGAAGAAACTCTAATCACCCTTTATATTTTTTTGACAATGAATGAATATACTCCCTTTTTTCCTTTGCTTTTCTTGATTTAGTGTCTACAGTAATGTGTAAGTGGGGTGAATTTTTTGAATTTTTCTGGTTTGGGAGAAACGGTAATTCAAGGAAGGAGTGAAGAGGAAGTGGTGACTGAGATGTTAGCAAGTGATTTGGGGTATCGGATTTGGTTTGGTAAAATGACAATTATATATTCCTATTTATGTTGAATTTATAGTAGTGTGTTAGCCTATTTGGGTTAGAGTGTTGGATAATTGAGTATTGGACGTGGTCTGAGGGTGAGCTTTGCTTAGAACTTTGAGTTATATCCCACTACTTGGAAAGGCTTATCAAAGATTGCACATTGGATTGTGCCTTGGATAGGCCAGCTAAACTTTTGAGATCCAAAAAGTAGTACTTATTTTTTAGTACTTTTGAGACATAGAAACAGTTTTATTTATTTCTTTTAAAAATATCCTTAAATATAGCAATTTAGTAATACCACATCACTTTTTGTTCAATAATTTACTATAATACCTATTTAATTTAGAAAAAGTCACCCAATTTAAGCAAGTTTAATTAAATAGTTGTAAATAATAATTTTTTTTTTAAAAAGGCAACACACATATGGTAGTGTGCTTAAAAATTAGAAAATCAATTGTTTATACTAATGACTAGATATTTTCAATGGGTTTGGAATGACAATTTTACACTCAATAAATATCTTTTCTCGACAATTTATATGTTATATGCATATATTATCCGATACACGCCGAGATCAATGTGGACCAGTGATTGTAACACTCGAGTTTGGACTGACCTAATAACTTTTGAGCAGAGATAACGAGCTCAAAATGTTTAAACCAAATTGTTAGTACCCTAGAACTCAAGGTTTTATAAACAATACAATATCCCTTCTCCCTTTCGATGTAGGACGAGGCATCACATTACCCCGGGTTTGCGTTCTCGCAAAGTCCAAAGTCGAGGTCCAATATCATGTCACGTACACTGTACATCACAACCTAATACTACTGGCCCAGTCTCATCTCATGTATGAGGCATCACATTTGCCCCTCTTTTAGGCTTTGCGTCCTCGAAAAGGGCAACTTATAAGTTGGTGAATACCATGTCACATACACTGCGTAGCTCAGCCCAATACCACTGACTCAATCTCACTCCATGCAGAGACTGCACGAGGTTCACTTTGATATGAACTGTAACACCTTGGGTCTAGACTGGCCCAATAACTTTTGAGCGGAAACAACAGATTCAAAATGTTTAAGCCACGCTTTTAGTAGCCGAGAACCCAAGGTTTTATAAATAATACAATATTTCCTCCCCCTTTCGATGCGGAACGGGGCATCACACTGATGTTCGCGACCGCGACCAAGACTGCAACTTTGAACCTTTCAATTAGAGATATTAAGGATTAACAAACGAAAATGACAAGAGATATCTTAACACATCACATTGCATCTTTAAGTAGTTTTAAGCTTCTTTGGCTTAGAAAAAAACCTATATATTCAACCCACACATGCTTTATACTTAAAAGCATTAAGTTGAAAACAAAAATCATCTATTCTGTTAAATAGCCTGTTAGATTTAGCAAATGCTTAGCTTAACATAGGCAATACTATTATTTAAAACCCGCGACACTATCATAAGTCAAGTTCCTCGAGATCTCTAATAAACGTTAGCCAATCTTGATAGTAGCCCTATGTCATCGATGAATGGACTACTATCATTACTTTACCTTCCACTTTTCTCTCCACTAGCCCAAATAGGGTTCGAGTTTGATATCTTTATATCTTTATTTTTATATATATATATATATATATATATATATATATATATTACTTCTAGCAAAACAACATATTCAATTACTTTAGCTATATATACCTTCATCTTATTGGTTTGTAAGATATAATATGCCAACATAACTCAAATTGGTATATCAATTTTTTCATATTCCACATTTTAGTATAATGTAAATACCAATTTCTAATCATTGTCAAAATAGGAAAAGGAAAGAAATAAAACTGCTAGCATTGTACTCAAAATGGTTAGACGTAAGTTGTAAAATCCATAGAGTTAAATGAACTTTTAAAATTTACTAGATACTAAGCTAGAGATAATTGATTACATTTAAACCTTTTAGCACAAAAGAAATCATAAGAGAAAGGAAGGATGAACCAGTACACAATCCAGTAATGCAAAACAATCAGTCAGAGTTCAAAGACTTGGTTGAGTCTGAGTTGACTCGGCCAAGTCATAATTGGAATTGAACCCTTCATTTTGAGAAGGATCTGCAATATATTAGATACGATAGACTCGGTGTTGACTTGGAAAGACTCAACCGATTTTTGACAAGTCTACATACTGAGTCATGAATTTAGTAGGAATCATTTGACTCACGATCGAGTTGGATAAAGATTCACCAAAATATTTAAAAAAAAAGAAAAGAAAGAGAACTGGTTGTGCCAATTTGCAAGCAAAATTAATTCTACAATCAACTTTATCATCAATACCAGGACAAAAGCCATTAAAGGAGATTGCCCCTACCCAAATCCATGGCACCATTGAACAGACTTGGTAAAGGTTGAAGAAACTCTAATCACCCTTTATATTTTTTTGACAATGGAATGAATATACTCCCTTTTTTCCTTTGCTTTTCTTGATTTAGTGTCTACAGTAATGTGTAAGTGGGGTGAATTTTTCTGGTTTGGGAGAAACGGTAATTCAAGGAAGGAGTGAAGAGGAAGTGGTGACTGAGATGTTAGCAAGTGATTTGGGGTATCGGATTTGGTTTGGTAAAATGACAATTATATCTTCCTATTTATGTTGAATTTATAGTAGTGTGTTAGCCAATTCGGATTAGAGTGTTGGATAATTGATTATTGGACGTGGTCTGAGGGTGAGCTTTGCTTAGAACTTTGAGTATCCCACTACTTGGAAAGGCTTATCAAAGATTGCACATTGGATTGTGCCTTGGATAGGCCACCTAAACTTTTGAGATCCAAAAAGTAGTACTTATTTTTAGTACTTTTGAGACATAGAAACAGTTTTATTTATTTATTTTAAAAATTATCCTTAAATATAGCAATGTAGTAATACCACATCACTTTTTGTTCAATAATTTACTAATGTGGCCTAACTAATACCTATTTAATTTAGAAAAAGTCACCCAATTTAAGCAAGTTTAATTAAATAGTTGTAAATAATTTTTTTTTTTAAAAAGGCAACACACATATGGTAGTGTGCTTAAAAATTAGAAAATCAATTGTTTATACTAATGACTAGATATTTTCAATGGGTTTGGAATGACAATTTTACACTCAATAAATATCTTTTCTAGACAATTTATGTGTTATATACATATATTATCCGATACACGCCGAGATCAATGTGGAACAGTGACTGTAACACCCGAGTTTGGACTGACCTAATAACTTTTGAGAGGTGATAACGAGCTCAAAATGTTTAAACCAAATTGTTAGTACCCCAGAACTCAAAGTTTTATAAACAATACAATATCCCTTCTCCCTTTCGATGTAGGACGAGGCGTCACATTACCCCGGGTTTGCCTTCTCGCAAAGTCCAAAGTCGAGGTCCAATATCATGTCACATACACTATACATCACAACCTAATACTACTGGCCCAGTTTGTATTGTCTCATCTCATGTATGAGGCATCACATTTGCCCCTCTTTTAGGCTTTGCGTCCTCGAAAAGGGCAAAGTTGGTGAATACCATGTCACATACACTGCGTAGCTCAGCCCAATACCACTGACTCAATCTCACTCCATGCAGAGACTGCACGAGGTTCACTTTGATATGAACTGTAACACCTTGGGTCTAGACTGGCCCAATAACTTTTGAGCGGAAACAACAGATTCAAAATGTTTATGCCACGTTTTTAGTAGCCCAGAACCCAAGGTTTTATAAATAATACAATATTCCCTCCCCCTTTCGATGCGGAACGGGGCATCACACTGATGTTCGCGACCGCGACCAGGACTGCAACTTTGAACCTTACAATTAGTGATATTAAGGATTAACAAATGAAAATGACAAGAGATATCTTAACATTAGACTGTACCTAATATACATGATTAGAGAATAATAAAACCTCAATAGCAAATCGAGACTCAAGACTTTCAGAAAGTCCTTTGCGAATCATACATTAAGCCTTCGCTTTCCCACTCACTTATGCTTGTTGTGCCAGCTATTCCTATCACTACCGCTTGGGTTTTTATTTGCTACCACTGAACATTGATCACTCTTGTTAGTCTTTTTGTTCATTCTAGTTTGGAGCTTACATCTCCTTATCTTGTTTTGCATTCTTAAGCCTCGTAGGGCACGGACTTTCTACTCAATCTCCAGTGATTCTGACAACCCATTGCCACAATGAAACAAGGGAGTGAAAGGTCACTTTGCATGGCTTGTGGGTGCCTTTGTCATTGGGGCCAAAAATATTCTTTGCTTGGAAGAGAGAATCCCTTTTAGGATCATGGCTTGAAAGATATTTTTGAAGCTCAAAAAGATCCATTTACAGGCCAGGGCCATAAAGATTTCATTCTCCCCGTAAGATCAATATCCCATAAAGGAGTATTAAAGTCCTTACGGGAGGCCTGGTAAATGATATCATTCAGAAACAGATGCGTTGAGAAGGGGACATGACCAATTTAAGACCCGGCTGGATGGGAAAGGGGCTTCCTTTATATATCCCAAAAGGAACTCATAGGCTACAAGTAGCCCGAATCTTGTATGTGTTCCTAAGAAAAGGAATTTGTCCATTTTTTGGGGTCACAAAGGGTCTTCCAAATCCTGACAACCCTTTCTTCACCTCCACATACAATACAATCAGGCTTGACATCCACGGAGAACTGATTATGTACACTAAATCGGTGAAGCATTCTCTGTGGAGGCTCCATATTTTTATCATCCAAGTAAATAACCTTGGAAGATTTTCAGATGAATCCTTGCCCATTTTCCAAAACTTTGTTGCATCTACTTAGTGAAAATTTTGCGTCACTAGATGTTGAAACAAGCCAAGAGATCTCAAATGCATGGTTACTAGATTCACAAGTACTCTCTGGTACGTGGTATGGATACAGGTAGGCAGTACGTCACTTTGTAAAAATATAATATGCGAGGAGTAGACTTAATCGATACGTGATACGGTTGATTAATGTTAGTTGACATAACCATAATATAAATTTTTATATAAACATAAATAGCAAAGAAATCATTATATAATGCCAATAGAAATGTTGAATTAGTTCAAAAATATAATATTTCCTTGCAGAACACAAAACACAACGCAAAACAATGAAAACATAAGCATAAGAGTTTAAAAGAAATTCCATTCCTCAAATTTTCTTTCCCTTTTATCTCTTATTGCTTCTTTACGTTGTCTTCTTATGCTCTTGGTATAAATTGACTCAGTATAATTTTTGTTTAACTTAAATTATATTGCATGAAAGTATGTCTTATACCACAGATAACATGACAATAATGATCCTTCAAAGAGAAGACAACAATAAATATTGGTAAATTAATCATAGTCTTTCATAACATATCTAAAAGATACAAAAATATGTCGTGTATAAATTATAGAGATTTGGTAAATTAATCATAGTCTTTCTTAACATATCTAAAAGATACAAAAATATGTCATGTGTATAAATTACAGAGGATTTGTTAAAATATTGTGCTTTGTTTAATTGGTTAAATTTTTGACAAATTAAGTTTAAAGTTGGTATGTCAAATTTGGCACTCCATAGGTGTACCATAGTGTTCCAAGATGCAAAAGTACCGCAAATCGAAATACATAAACTGATGCACAGTTCGTGAGGTTACCTATTAAATCTGGAAACTATGCTCAAATGTTAGACAACTAGAGAATAAATAGGACATGCATGAGAAATCCACTTTGCAATATTTTGAATATTAGAACCCATATTTCTAGTTATCTAATACATATTAATGACACCATCTTCCTTTCTTGTGAATAAAAGCTTTCCTGTGTGACTACATGCCAGAGAAAAAGTATTCTCAATATAGGCATTATTGATAATAGCAAGTTGTACCCCATAATTAGTATCCCAAATATATGCATTTGAACCTTCTGCATTGGCCGCACAATTATCATGCGGGACAAGGCTCCAAACCCAATCTCCATGTACCAAAACATTTAAGTAGACATGTCAAAGTAGACCTATCCCAAATATGGATAATCAAACTTTCTCATCTATACCATATTAATCACTGTACAAAGACCTTTCGAATCTAACTTCCAAAATTCAAAACCTAGTTTATCGTATCAACCTCAACCTCAGCCCTAAACACAAGAAGGACAATAAAGACAAGGATCCATTGATGGAACTAACTAAACAAGTCAAAGTTCTATTTCCACAAAGGTTGAAAGGTGATGACAAAGTCAAAAAGTTCAAGAGATTTTTGAAAGTGTTCAAGAAGTTCGAGATCAACATTCCTTTTATGGAGGCTTTAGAAAATCCAGCAAGCTATACCAAGTTTATACAACAAGTCCTCTTTTCAAAAAGGAAGTTGCATGGGGATGAAATTCTTTGCCTAACGGATAGGTATAGTGCAATGATCACAAAGAATTTACCTATAAATTTAAAAGATCTTGGTTCATTTTAAATACTACGTGATATTAGGGGCATCCATTTTGAAAGAACTAAGGTCTTGAGATTGTTGTCTGACTTTGGTGGTTCAATTAATCTTATGCAATTTTCAGTATATAAAAAATGCAATGACGGGAATTTGAATATTACTAGTATCTCTTTGTAACTAGCGGATTTGAGTATAAAGTTTCCAAGAGGGATAGTGGAAGATGTGATCATCAAAGTGGACAAGTATACCTTTTGGTGAACTTCATTGTGTTAGATGTGGAGGATGAAAAAGAGATGACCATCATATACTCAAAAGACCATTCCTAGCCACCGGACATTCTCTTATAGATGTCCAAGAGGGAAATTTAGTTTTGGATACATAATGAAATTGTTGTTTTTAATGTCTTTGATTCTCTTAAACTTTCCTCTACCTATGAAGATCTTGTGCGAATTGATGTGATTGATGAATTGGTTAATGATTTTTGTGGGTACCACATGACCAAATCTCCATGAGAAGAGGCTCTTGTGAACTCAAACAAGGTTGATCATCATGATGAGAAAACATGAGAATGTCTAAATTTTTTTACAAGTGAAGAGAAAATGGCTCAAAAAAAGAGAATGAAAGTGGTGATGAGGACAAAGGGGGTCTTTGAACCCCCTAAGGTTGAACTCAAACCTTTACTTTCACATTTACAATATATGTATCTTGGTGATCATGAGACTATTCCCATCATTGTGAGAAATTAGGAAAATAGATTGATGGGCTTAAAGTACATCACAGTGCCATTGCTTGGAGTATTGATGGCATAAAAGGCATTGGGCCAGCCATATGTATGTATAAAATTCTAATAAATAAAGGGTATAAACCAACTAGGCTACCTAAAGAAGATTGAATCCAACAATGAAAAAGGTTGTTAAGAAGGAAGTAATGAAATTACTTGATGCTAGTATTACCTATCCAATTAGAGATAATGAATGGGTGAGTCCAACCCAAGTTGTCCCAAAGAAGTGTGGTTTTACCGTAGTAATTAGTGACACAAATAAATTCCTTGGGATGGCAATTATATATAGATTTTAGGAAGTTAAATGAGACTACCTCTGAAAAGATCACTTCCCATTAATCTTTATTGACCATATGTTAGAGAGGTTAGCAAACTTTGCTTACTATTTTTTTCTCGATGGCTACTCCATGTATTTCAAAATAGTAATATCACCAGAGAATCAAGAGAAAATTATATTTACATGCCCTTATGAAACCATTGCATGCAGGCATATATGCCTTTTGGGTTATGTAATCCTCCAAGCCTATTTCAAAAATGCATATTTGCCATTTTCAAGACATGGTAGAGAAATCACTGAAATGTTTATGGATCATTTTAGTGAGTTTAGTACTTCATTTGATGATTGCTTGTTAAACTTGTCAAATGTGTTGCATCATTGTGAAGAGACCAATTGGTCTCTTAGTTGGGAGAAGTGACATTTCATGGTACAAGAGGATATAATGTTGGTTCATAAGGTGTCATCAAAGGGGGTAGAAGTAGATAGAGCAAAGGTGAAAATTATTGAAAAACTAACCTTGCCTTGTAATGTGAGGGGGTAAGGAACCTTTCTTGGACATGCAGGTTTTTACCATAAATTCAATAAAAAAATTTCACAAATTACTAGACCTCTTTGTTCCTTGTTGCAAAAAGACTGTGTGTTTAACATTAGTGATGCTTTTTTTTTTTTTTTTTTGAAGTCCTTTAATGTGTTGAAACATGCTCTTGTTACTACACTGATTATTGTTGCCCTGAATTGGTCATTACTTTTTGAATTGATGTGTGATGCTAGTGATTATGCTATTGGGCCTATTTAATGTCAAAAGGTTAACTAAATTTCACATGTCATTAATTATGCAAGTAAGAACTTAAATGAAGCTCAATTGTACTATTCAACAATTAAAAAGGAACTACTTCCCATAGTGTTTGCATTTGATAAATTTTGGTCCTATTTGATTACGTTTAAAATTGTTGTCCACACGACCACTTTGCCTTAAAATATTTGTTTTCTAAACAAGAAGCTAAGTCTAAATTACTACGATGGATACTTCTTTTATAAGAGTTTTATTGGGGAGAATTGGTGGACAAGAAGAGAAGTGAGAATGTGGTTGTGGACCACCTTTCAAGGATTGAAGATCAAGACTTATTATTCAGGAGAAGGTTCTCATTCCATAAGAGTTTCCGGTAGAGAAATTGATTGTGATCAAGGAAAATCACTAATAGTTTGTTGGCTTGGTTAATTAAATAGTTTAAAGAGTGGTGCCAAGTTCCTTGAACCAAAATCAAATAAGGAAGTTCTTGTAAGAGGTGAAACACTATTACTAGAATGAACGTTACCTTTTGTAGCAGTGTAGTGATCAAGTCCACAGACTGTGTGTTTCAGAGAAAGAGATAGAGAATATCTTGGCACATTGTCATTCTTCTCCTATTGGAGGTCATCATGGAGCTCAATTGACCACATCAAAGATGTTGCAATTTGGTGTGTATTCGTTACATATCTTCAAGGACTCAAGAAGTTTTACATTTAATTGTGAGAATGTCAAAAAGTGAGTAACATCCCGAGAAAGCATGAGATGCCATCTCAATGGGATCATGGAACTTAAAGTCTTTGATGCTTGGGGTATAGATTTCATGGGACTCTTCCCGACCTCCTAATCCAATAAATACATATTGGTCGTTGTTGATTACATGTCCAAATGGGTAGAGGCAATTGCTTCACCAACAAATAAGGCTAAGGTGGTCATGAGATGTCCAAGAAAGAACATTTTCTCTCATTTTTGGGTGCTGTGAAAAATCATAAGTGATGGAAGATCTCATTTTAAGAATGCTCAATTCGAGTTTTTGATATCCAAGTATAGGGTGAAATATAAAGTTGCTTCAGCATATCACTTCCAAACTTTGAGCCAAGTAGAGGTGTCCAATAGAGAATTAAAAGAATATTGGATAAGACCGTCAACAATTCAAAGAAGAATTGGTCATAAAAGCTAGATGATACTCTTTGGGCATACCGTACCACATTCAAGACGCCAATTAGAATGTCTCCATATCAAATGGTATATGACAAGTCTTTCTATCTCGCGACAGTGGAATTAGAATATCCAGTATATTAAGCAATCAAGAGCTTTAACTTTGATTGGAAAGATGTATGTAAAAAGTAGCTCTTAGACTTGAATCAACTTGATGAGTTTAGGAAATATGCCTTAGAGATCTCAATGATATACAAAGAAGGGACCAAGTTTTGGTGTACAATTCAAGGCTTAAATTATTCCACAAGAAATTCAAGTCATGGTGAGAAGGTCCGTTTGAAGTGATTCAAGTTTTTCGACATTGGGATGTGGAGTTGAAAGGGACCACCACAAACTTCAAGGTCAGCAAATAGGTGAAAACTCTACCATGGGAACTTGAAAGAAAAGTGTCTCTTATGCATCCGTCCAATGTGTTGACAACTAAAGCTCAACCATGCCATAGTCAAGCTAATGACTACAAACAAGTGCACTTGGGAGGCAACCCAAGCTTTTCCTTTCCTTATTTTATGCTTTAAATTGATTTTAGTTTCATTAGTTAGTTAATTGGTTAATTAGAGTTTACTTGGTAAATATTAGATCTACTATAGTTAATTGCATATTTTTAAGTGTTTTGCAGAAATAGAAGTGAAAATGGTCTCTAAATTGTTGTTTTAATGTTTATAAATGATGAACAAGTTTTTGGAGAAGCAATTGGAATAAAGTTGAAAAGTGGAAAAGTGTACAAGGGTTTTTCTACGGTTAAAGACAATACCAAACGAATTGATACTATTAGAATTGACTCTGTGGTCCAAAAATGAAGAAGAAAAATTCAGGACCATGGCATCAAACAAAGGGAATTTTACAGGAATTGACACCGTGGTCTCAAAATATAGTACAAAATTTTGGGACCGCATCCAAAACTCTTAATGGGCAACCTAAGTTCTTTTTTAGTTTGCGATACAAGATTTCAAGGACCAAAATTCGGGACTGCGGACCGAAAACCTCTCTGCCTATAAATATCAACACTTGGTCAGATTTTCAGCATAATTCCCTTCTTGCAATTGCAGCACAAACCCTAGCCTCCATTCTTTCCTTCCATACATGAAATTTACCCTTTTTATTCAACAATTTCACTCTAATTTCAACCCAAATATCAGATTTTAGCCTCCTCTCTATTTGGAATGCTACAATTCACAAGGGGCATTCAAGAAGAACCATCAAGTGTTAAGTTCAAGGTTCAAAGGGGGTCAATTGAATTCGATTTCTTCTGATAAAATTGCACTAATTTCATTCTTGGACCATAAGTTTTCGTGATTAATTGTTCAACACCTCTTTACTATAGTTGTTTAAGAAGAATTTTGAACTATTTTGCTTGGCATTATTTGTCGGGAATTTGGTTTGATTAAGGTGTGCTTGTTGGGTTAATTGAATTGTTTTGGGTGAATTGTGATTAAATTTGGACTGTTAAATGGCTAGAGATAAGGATAAGGACAATGTCATTGCTATACCTTTGGCCCCTAAAAAAAGAAAAATCGGGGAAGGACAAGGTCAATCCAATAAGAAAAATGGTAATTTGATGTGAATATTTTCCTCTGTTAGCAAGAAAGCTGAAAATTGTTCAAAATCAGTGCTAAACATGCAGTAATCTAGGAGCAGGGCTTTGATTTATCTAGTGATTGAGGGAATTATGAGACCATCTATTGGGAAATTGAAATTCTATTGAGGGAGCTCTATTGGGAGTAATTTGATACAAAAGTTGATCCAGGGTACACTAATCTTGTTGAGGAATTTCACTGCAATTTGTGTGATTTGAGAGAGGGAAAATGCATGGTTAGGGGCAAATAGGTCGACTTTAAACTTCTTAGCATTCCTAACAGTGGCTACTCAAATCTCATGGACATGAACGATGAGGGGCCAAATTATGAAAGCATAAAAAACTATTTGCGCTATGCTGGCGTATCTTGGGAGGTTAATGCTAGAAGGAACAAGTATTTCAGGTTCCCTAGGAATGACATCCAGTTGTTTCTTAAAATATGGTTTAATTCAGAAGCTATTGTATTTAGGGTTCCAACACTATGAGCTTTGTTCAAAAGGACTCTTTGAACACAACTTGTTTAGTTTTGCTATCACGGAAGGGTTATCTGTTGATTTGGAAAAGATTACTAGGGTGGATTTTTTGAAAAATGGGCAATCACAATGACTGGGTTTTATGTTGCCTAGTTTTGTTACTAAACTATGCCTTGATGCAGGTTGCCAACTTCTGCCTAGCAAGCCGATGACATATCCAAGGGGTCATATTGACGGCCATTGTGTGCACAACATGGTCAAGGAGTTTAAGAGGCACCATAGGAGAATTAAGCAACCGGGTGCACCACCTCCACAAGTGCCTCTACAATCTCCTTCTGTCAACATGCTGGTTAGATGTGTCTATAATCCTCCCCAAACTAATTAGGAGCGAAATGAAATGCATGGCTATTGGATCTATAGCCAAATGATCCTACACAATAATCTCACTCTCATTGGTTAAGCCGTCCAAGTCGCCTCACTCAATCATTTGACCAACCCATGCCCACTTACTCTTTGGCACTATAAGCCACAATGAGAGCAATGGAGTATTTCTTCCAACCACAAGATGACAAAATGCAAGGTGGACAACAAGGTCAACATGGTGAAAAAGGATCCAATTTGGAAGCGAATTTCAAGGAGAGCCAAGTTGGTAGAGGTGGTGAACGGTTTGACATCGATTCTAGTGATGTCGAGGAGGAACCGCCCATGAGAAGACTCTTCTCCCTTTATTTACTTGTTTACCCCGATTTACTTCCCCCGTATTTCATATGATGCTTGGTTGATTGATGAGACATTTTCATTCGCATTTCCTAGTCTTCGAATTGTTAGCTTTTTTAGTTTATTTAGTTTGGTTTGAATTGCTAGTTTTATTTATTTTGCTTTCAATAATTATCTAAGGCCAAGTAGTTTATTTTCTTGTTGTGAACAATTAGATATTATTCTTATTGATGGTTATGTAAGAATTGCTTGACTTTGACTAAATGGCCTCTAGTTAATTAGTTGTTAAATTGATGTTGCTTTCGGTTGATTGAGATGAACTTTCGGCTGGTTTTTAGCAAAGTAATGTTTGTTATATTTATGTGATTGCATTGGGAGTTTTAAGTGATTCTTTGGGCCAGTTTGGCAAGACTCACTCTGGTTGTGTTTTTTAGATGCTTTTAGAATTATTTATTTTATTTTGCTTCTTGTGATATGGGTGAATGGTAGGAAGAATGGTACTTATCATAGAATAATATGAAAAGTTTGGTGGTGTAGTTTGTGTTGTTTTGTTTTCGGAAAGGTTTTAGTTATGTGAATAATTGTAATTGATGGCTAGATAGAAAAAGGATTAAAAGGTTACTCAATGTGATATTTTGACTTGTAATAACACATGATTTATAATATTTGAATTAATTATTTTCGGTTCTAAATGGTATGATATACTATTTCTTTTGTGAACAAAAAGTTCAAAACTACATACTGGCAATGTCAAAAAGAGGGTGCATCTTTTGCTTCGAAAAATAGTTTATTTGAAATATCTTTTGTTCTTACCCAAAATTATTATTTGTTGTCAAACGTATATCTTTCAGGACAATGTTTAAGTGGTTGGAAATGAGTTAGACCAATTGTGTGTTTGCATTGTGGAAGTTGTGTGTGTGTATATATATATAGGTGTTTAGTTCTAGATATGGTTTTGGGTGCTTTTCATTCCTCTTTCTTGGTTTAGATCGCGTTTAAAAAAATATATATGTTGCTCTTAAGATTAAGGTAAGTAGAGAAATCGGTATCTCAAATGTCGTACCATCGAAATATGCCATTAGAGAAGAAAATAAGACTAGTAGAAGAATCAGCATCTCAAATATCATGCCTTCAAAACAACCACTAGGATTGTTTAAAAATGATGCAAGCAGAAGTAAAGTGTTCGAAATGAGCCTCTTTCCTTTTAAATATACCAACACGTTGGGGGTGAGACATTATGTACTACCTATCACTAATATCAAACAATAAAACATATTTTGCATAAATGGGAAAATTTTTGAAAACCTTTTTGATTAAGGACAATAGTTAGTAATTTGAAATTTTTAGTTGATAATTGAACTATCTTTTTGAGCAAAATGAACAATTGAGATGACTACTTGAAATGCTTCAATTTTCGTATGATATTTGAGGTTTTTGAGGAGATACCAATTGATCCAAAGTATATTCAGTTGTCAATTGTTGTTATGTGCAAACTAGTGGTGTTTGTTGTTAACTTGTTCTTAGTTCCTTCTTTTTTTTCTCGAGACTAGCAAAATGCTAGGTTTGTGGTGTGATAATTCTAGTAAATAGAGTCATTTTGTCTCTAAAAGCCATAGTGTTTTGATAGTATTGTTCCTGATTTAAGTGTTTGCGTGTGAGTTTTTCTTAATTTTATTCTTAGTAGTATTATTATTAGCATTAGAGTAATATTAGGCTTCTGGTAGTATTTTTATGCTAGTTTTAATTATATTAGTACTTATTAAGTTTTGGAGTTTCATTGTAGGGTAAATTTGGAAGTGGGTACTAGCCTAAAAAATAGCCAAGCTATAAATAGAGAAAAATTGAAGACAAGAAGTTGCTCATAGACCAGACTGAAGTGGTCTGGACCACAGCGGCAAACTTCTATGAGGCACCACTTTTCACACCACATTCTAGAAAGGCCAACGGCCCTAGTCCGAGCAAGACTCAGACCACGGTCCTAAAATTAAAGAAGGGAAAAATGGGACTGCGGTCCAAACGGAATTCCCAAACAAGGGAATTTGGCCAATTTTGGAAAGGTTGTGAATTCTATAAATCACCCTATTATTACACCTAGAACATATAGTAGATAGTCTACCTAGTATATAATAGATAGATAGGGTTCTTAATAGATAGGATAGAACTTTCTAAAATTAGCCTCCAAGTAAATTTTAGCTCTTGTCTTATATTTTCAGCATTTTAATTTCGTTAATCATTCTCTTTGTTTTATGCAAGATTAAAGCTTTCTTAGATATTATTTTTGGCCTTTTTACAAGCTTTCCATACACATAAAATTCTCTCAATTTCATGGTTGTTTGTCTATTTTGCTAGAAAGGCTAGTAGTTAGTAATGTTCTTGTTGTTAGTGCTTGTTTGCTCTAGTTTTAGTTATGTCATGCTTTTATTCTTCTTTGTTGTTTCTTTCTTTAAGTATGGATAACTAAAAATTCCTATGAGATTGAGCTAAGGAAATGTAAATTCTACCTATGTGTGGGTGATTCAAAGTGGATGAAATTGAAATGATGGACAATTGAGTGGTAGCAAAATGATTTGAAAGCTTGGTAACAGGGAAAGGGCCCTTCCTTGAACCAATTTAGTGGATTTAACACAACAAACGAGTGTTGAGTGTTAAATTGATAGACTAGTTTATTACTTGATTAGAAAGGTTAGTAATCGAGCCAAGATGATAGCTTTTCTAAGTGATTCTTAGAACTCCACGTTGCAACTTAGACTACAACCATGTGCGCGACCACGGGATTGGTTCCTAGTTGTGAAGGAATCCTCATTTGGACCTAATGATTGGTCGCCCTTTAGAAGAACCCACCTTGTAGAAGGAGTCTATTCATAGATACCTCGATCCCCCTTTATTACTTGTTGATAATTAATTTGTTTATTTGTTGTATTTACTTACTTGCCTTATTATCTTAGTTTAACCTACAACTCAAATTAATTGTCTAGATAGTATATATTTCCCTTGAATCCTACATATTATTGTTGGCAATGCTCGTGGGAATGATCCTCTAACAACTAGATACATAGGGCTGTAAAGTAACTCAAATTACTCAATCCTTGAATCCGAATCAGTTCAGCAAGTGCTCGTTCGAGTTTGGTTCTTCAATAATCAAGCTAAATTCGAACAAAATTTAGTGTTCATTATTTTTTGTGTTCGGCTCGAACTCGATTCAATAATTTAAAATTTTTCAATGTACATGTAAAAATTCCAAGCTCCTCGAGCTTGATTCAAGTTTGGCTCGATAAAAGTTCATTTGAAATAAGCTCGAAAGATAAACGAGCCAAGCTTGAACAACATTTTAATCTTGTTAAAATAATTAAACAAACTTGAGCACTAGAGTGTTGGGATACAAGACTCTGCCAACTTGTTTATGTTCGTTTACACCCTTAGCTACAAATCTTTCCTGTATACTTGTAGGCGTGTGGATTGTAGTCTAAGTGTCCCAAGAGGTTTTATTGCTTGAAGTGTGCATTGCTATTTTAATAACACTTAGAAAACACCCATCACTATTCAAAAGTTAGGGAGTCCTTTAAATAGTCAGATCCTCAAGACTAATAACTCACAAATTACAAAGAAAACAAGGCACGAAATAGATAAGAAAAGACAAAGAATACTCTCCTAAAAATATGTTGGCAAAAAATCCTTGGATCGCCGCGACACTTGATTTGTGCACGAACTGGACACCACGATGCTTGAGTCTATGAATTCGTGGCAAACAAGATGGTCGCGACACTTGGAATAGGCCTAATTTTGAATGTTATGACACTTGAGTCCCAAAAGTTAAGTCTAATTTTGCATTTCAAGCACGTTTCTCTAGCTTCCATACACTCAAGGCACCTGCGTAAAAATTAAAACAATACTCAGAAAAAAAACAAGAAATTAACACAACTAACTAACTAATTAAAAAAATAAAATAACAAAAATAAAAGAAAACAGGGAAATAGTTCTAATTTTAAGTCTTTAACTTGACTTTCCAATCAACACAAATATTAGGCAAGTCAATGGAGCGTGTCCAATCTACTCCTTCACTACTACACATCTTCCCAATGATAGTCATTGAAACTCACAATAGATTTCCAAGCTAGATTTCCCCTATCATCGAAGTCCTTGGACTTTCTTTTAAATAGCACATCTACATATTCAAACCTCTGTGAACATTTTCTTACCTCGAACGGACAACCAATCAGAAAAATATGTTCATCAAACTCCTTGCACAACTTCATTGCCGTTTCTATGAGAGAAAATACTTTGAAGGTGGTAGATTCTTTTTTATAACACAATTCTATCTTCCCATTTGGAACATCAATTAATTCCCTTATGGTAGTTAGAAATGGTCTTCTAAAAATCAAATGTATACCATCATCTTCACCCAGCTGTCCAAATAACAAAATGTGTAGGGAAGATAATTTTGTTCACCTTTTCGCAAAGACATAATCAACAACTCCTTATGGACTCCTTGTTTGCTTTATCAGCCAATTGCTAACACATAGATGTTGGCTTTGAACCTTTTATCTCTAATTTGCTATAAATAGACAAAGACATTAAATTAATACTTGCACTTAAATCACACTAGTGGGTAAGCCACACATAATGTGTGTGGTAAATAAAAGAAAAATATATAAAAGAAAAGAGTGGAAGTCATTGGAAGTTAAAATGGTTTATTGATTTTTTAGTAGAACAGCTAATCTTGAGTGGTACAATAGGAAGAACATTAAATGACATTACACCAAATATGGGCTCTTACTTTATATATAGTATAGATATTGCCTTATTAAAAGAAAACACCAATAATCCAAGGAATAAAGAGACTTCTTGGATCCTTAATTTGGGAGGCAAAGTTTTTAAAGAACAATGCTACATTCTTCCGTGAGCATCACTTTTATAATACCATTCTATTCTACCTTTCTTTTCTTCGAAAGGATCTCTTTCTTGAATTTTGTATAACTTGGTATCAACTCAAGCACATTTGCAAAGGGAATGTTAACATACAATTTCCTAACCATATCAAGAAATTTCATAAATTGCAAATCTTATCATGCTTTAAAACAACTGTAGGGGGTAGGAAAATTTGACACCCAAAGAAGTTCATCGGATTTCTCTATCTCACTCACATTTTTCTACTAGGAATGACATACTTGGGAGTAGACTCAAATAGTTCAGGTATCATCCTAGAAACAAGTTTACTCATCTCAATATCTTTTTCAGTTAGCACTTAGCTGCTCTTGCTACTTTACCAATTTGCCAATCCTCAAGGTAATTGAATTAGCTTGCTCCTTAGAATTGTTCATAGTATTTCTTGGAAAACTCCCTTGTGGCCTTTCTACCAATTGCTTAGAAAACTGACCAACTTGCATTTCTAATTTTGATCGAAGCACTTGTTTTAGTCTAGCACATCTAAAAGTTCCAAATCGAATTTCTTGTCTCATTTATGAACCTGGCCATCATGTCCTCCAAATTAGACTTCTTCTAAGGTTGTTGCACTAGAGATAGCGGAGGTTGATACTGCATTGGTGAACATTGCTATCCTCAATTACTCCAAGAAAAGTTAAGATGATCTCTCTATCCTAGGGTGTAAGTATTGGAGTAAGAATTCGTATTAAAACTATTCAAAACATAAGTAACATTCTCAAAAGAAATTGATCATTATTACCTGCTTTGCATTCATGATTAGGGTGATTTTTACTTTCATGTTCATATTATCAATCTTCTTACGAAATGCTTCAAAGTGTGCAGTAAAATCAAAAAACTATTCCAAATTATGTACACTAGCAGCTTTCTTCGGCTATGCTCTTTCACTCCACCATTTGCAGCCATTGATTGCCATCTTCCCCAACAGCTCATAAGCATCTTCAGGTGACTTTCTCATAATAGTTCCACTAGTTGTTGCTTCTACCAAATGCGATTCTTGTAGATTGGGTTACACTGTTATAGAAAGTTTAAACTTGCAACCATAAGGGCAATCATGGTTGGGTACCCTCCTCAACAATTCTTTAAATCTTTCCATTCCTCATGCAAAGACTCCAAATTTTTCTGCACAAAAGAAGTAATTTCATTATGTAATCTGGCAATTTTTTAGGGTGAAAAATACTTGCCTAAAAATTGTTCCACAATAGCATGTTTTCACTGACCCCGGTGGTAGAGAAATCAACCAACTCTTGACTCTATACCTAAGTAAGAATGAGAATAGTCTCAAGCCAATGACATCATCTGACACTCGGTTGTAATGGAATGTATCACAAATTTTCAAAAAATTAAACAAATGTGCATTAGGATCTTCAAGAGGTGACCCACTAAATTGGCATGACTAAACCATAGTGATTATAGTAGGTTTAATCTAAAATTTATTTGCCTGCACTGTGGGTCTCATGTACTTGAATCGGCTCCCGTCATAGTTGGTGCAACAAAAATCTCTCGTTGTTCTATACTCCTTTTATGCTATTTGCCTACATACTACTTCCTCTTCTTGTCTACGCTCATCTTCTGCCATCGTTTCCTTTGGAAGTGCAGTTACCCTAATCTGACTAATCGATTTCTCAATTTTTAGATCAAAATCTTCAAATATTAAACCTTTTCTCCTGGTCATAAACCCAAGAAAAAAAAACTCAAGATCAATAAAGCACTACACAATCAGCTTAAATGAAAAATAAAATAAAAATTCTCACATTAACAACTAAATTTGAAACAAAAAGTGAATCAACAATAGTCCTTGGCAACGATACCAAAAACTTGATAAGTGCTAATTGTACTAGCAAGTACACTAGCCATTCAATTAATAAAGCGATTTTTGTGTAAGAATATCATTTCAACGTGGACTAAAAAAGGCAACCACAATTGAATTTTGAGAGATTTACAGTTTTGGTTCTTTATCTTCATGTAATGTGGAAAAGTAGTCGCCATTGTATTCATAAAACAATTGATTTTTGGTCTCCAAATTTTCATTTTTGCATGGAACGAGGCCAACAAATGGAAAAGTACAAAATCCTAAAGGTTTTTATCATGTGCACTACACGTGATTGTTAGGATTTGTAGGATTTTAACAGCCATGTACAATGCACGTGACCAAAACTGTTAGAATTTTGTACTTTTTCGTCTATTGTCCAATTTCTTGGAAAAATGAAAGTCTACGAAAACTGCATTTTCAAACACAATACGGACTAATTCTCTGCACTATGCAAAGATAAGGGACAAAAATTGGAAATCCCTCAGCAGTTTTAAATCAAGCAAGATGTCATCTAAGAGATAGAAATAAAAGAGTGATTTTTTAAACTATAACCAAAGTAAGTGTAGAAAATAAATCAAAGCAAGTATAATAACGTGAAATTAAATGCAATCAAGTAAATCAATACGTCAATTAAAGAAAGCAAATAGAATTAAAAGGTAATGAAATAAATCAATGGATTGAAGTTAAATGAAGTAAGTGGGTAGGTAGTTGATTTCAACTCACTAACATACCCAAGACATATCATTTAGTCATAGCAATTCAATCACATTACATAAAATTGTCAATTTACTTATTCTTCCAAAGTAACATTATGAACAACACAACTAATTATGAATATTCTCTTAAACCATACATAAAATAGTCATGGCATGCATTATTCATCACACCATCAAATCAATGAACCAATCTCTCTTTTCAAATGAATTTTAGAATAAATCATTGATAGAATAAAGAAAAGAATTAAAAATTACAATATGCATTCTTATGAAATAGAAGATTAAATCTTTAGTCATAAATCAAGTCACGTAATTTAGAATTAGCTACATCAATCCCAAATGAATAAATCTACACCATAACTAAAGAATCAAAAGACAAAGTTTCTATAATGGACATCTTGAATAAACAAGGAAAACAATAAATCATATGCCCGAAGGATTGAATGTTGTAGAGAGAATTGATGCTTGAGCCTTCTTACTGATGCTGGATGAACCCTCGAACAAATCTTTAGAAATCCTCTAAGAGTGCTCAAGTAATCTACTAAAGAGAATAAATGTAACTATAAAAGCTGAAAGTTAACTAAAATACCACTACTCTACTATTCTCTAGAAGACAAAAAAATATAAGAGAAGACATGTTTGTTGACCTACCAGAAGTATTGTATTTATAAGTCGAAGATAGCCCTGGAGTTTTGGGTAAATTTCAGCAACATTGAGTTTCATTTGGACCTAAACACGAGCTTGAAAAAGAAAAGAGTCAAGAGCTGCCTTATTATACATGTCAGCATAATGCTGAGGCACTTTGATTTAGCCTTGGCCGCAACACCGAAGTTCTGAGCTCTCGAATTCTTAGTACTCCCATTGCATTTGGTAAGAATGCTGCAATAACTAATTCCATTTTGCACTCTTCAACTTATACCTAATTCTCATTTTGTATCCTAAACTTTAGTTCTCGATACTTTACACCCTGAAATCTCAAACTCATCCCAACTTTAGCCCTTTTATTGCCGTATGAAAAATTAACGTAAATTTTTCGTGTGTATGACAGATTCAGCAAGTTGTACAACAACATTTTTTAGTACAAAAACAAAGATTTCGTTAACTTTTTTTGACACAATTAAAGAAGGGGCTAAAGTGAGACAAATTTGAGAATTGAGGGTACAAATTGTCCGAAACAGAAATTCAGAGTGTAAAGCGAGAGTTGATATAAGTTGAGGGGTGCAAAAGGGAATTAGTCCAATGCTGCAGTACTATAACCAGAATATATGTTCTTCCATTTTAGCATTTTTCATCGCGCATTCTTTGCAAATCAAAACACACAAATATACTTGAAAATCACAAAACACTAATCCTATGAAAAATAATAAAACATGCAATAAAACACTAAAAAAGTACTCGAATCATAGAAAGAGTCTAGACCAAAAGGAATGGAAAATAAATCTATTTATAGAGTTATCAAGGGGCTAGCTGCCACCCCTATCCCCGGTTCGTCAACCCTTATTGGAAGATTGCCATGGTCTAGTAAAGAAATAAGCGCATTCTAGTGGGTGACTTTTCAATCATCCCATGATATATGATATTTTTTGCAGAATAAGAGTTTATATATATTTTTGTAAAGTTCATTTTGAGTATTACGAGATAGGAAATTAGAAGAGATTAGTTGACAAGTTGCAATTTATGTAAAGATATAGATGGAGTTTCATTAAAGTTGGTGAGTTGCAATTTATGTTTTCAATTCAACATTTCCGATGCTAATTAAGTTATTAATTATTGAAAGTTTGTTTTTGATATTTCATTAAATGTTTCGTGTTTATTATTATATGATATAGACATATTATATTTGTGGGGGCAATCTCATGGGTACAACGAATGGAATGTACTTGGCCAGTGTAGGCCATGGCATTACAGTTTCGGATGCCTGAGGTTATAGAGAGAAAGGTTTCAAATGCCTTTCAAAATTAGATGAAAAGATAGAGATGGAAAAGAGATATCTACAATGTTGAGGATTTCTATATAAACTTTACTTGAAAGGGTGTCTTTGAAAGTCTCTACTGAAACCTTTATCTTTCATCTACTTGTCAAGATCAAGATTATATAAGAAGAGAGAGGGAAGAAGAAAGTGAGTGACAAGATTGAGATTCATGATCAAAATCATGTAATAAGAAAGAGAAGGAGAAGAGTGGAATAGGCAGAAGATCCTAGGGTTACATATTTTGATAACAAAATTTTAGTACTCAGTTACAAAATATTAAACACTAAAGATTATTACTATTATTGAGCTCGACTTTAAATTATTTACATAAACAAGCAGCTCAAACTCAGTCATCAATGTCAAACTTGAGCCGAGTTCTGACCAAGCAATTCACTGACTACTAAAGTTGTTTGCACTGATATATTATACTGTATGTGAGAGAAATATAATCTAGTCTTGATAATCATGCTATAAGTAATATACAAGATGACAATATCAAATAAGCACTTTTCCTATCAAACTTTTAAAATGCAAAATTTTGATAGCACTTATCTATTGATGTGTTTTCTATCATGTGTTATCCATATAAATGTTGTTGGTTCAGTTGTTCCTATAGTAAAAAGAAATACTCTAATGCAAGTCGCAAGAAAGAGCAAACAACAAAAATAATCATTAAATGAATACCTAGTTTGTTCACTCAACTATTTGTTTGCAAACAAAGTCATGACAAATTTTAAACTGATGATTTTGAGAAACTCCATCCTTTTGACACGTTAAGGCAGACTTTTTAGGGGTAAAGTCATCAAATATGCTTCAAGCTAAAATTTTGCAAATTCACCAAACAACTCACCACCACCTATAACCTTCCTGAGCTTCTCTCCCCTACTTCCAGTAGCTCTTTCAAACCTACAATACAAGAGAGCTCCCCACAACGTACTTCAACAATATGGGCTTTAAAATAAAGATACAAGGATAGTCATCAAATTGCCTCTAATCAAAGCCATAGAGCAAAACCGAAACAGGATCCAGGTGCAAGTTGATAGAAGAATGATATTGGAGTAAGCTCAAATCCAATGACACTAGAATCATGTACCAACTACTCAATTAGAGGATTTTCTTACATTAACCTCTTTATTTATCTTTGTACTTTCAAGATAGGATATAAGTATAGTAATAGTTTTTGATTGAAAATTGCTAATTTTGGCAAAGATCTTGAAAAAGAAGTGGAGTAGGAGAGCGTTTTCTCAATATGGATAGCTAATGAAGCCCAAAAAGATTTAGAATAGTATCCTAATACTTGTAATTTTGTTGAATTAGGAATATATTTCTATTTTTTGGGAAAAAATCCACAATCTGTCAATAGCAAAAATTATGTTTTTAACTAAATTAATTTGGCTCCAATATTTTTTTAAATCCCATTTCCAAAATGGTACTCATTCCCAAAATGGTACTCATTCCAAATATATCCAACTTCTTGACACAAAAAAATTCCAATAAAGTTTTAAAATAATGATCTTTTGGGTATTTTCCAATCCTAAACTACCCGAAACCCATCCCCACAACCATTTCTTGCACCCTCTTAAGCTCCCTCAATCCCCACAGCCTCCCAACCCTTATAAGTTTATTAAACATGATTGGATATCAAGCTCAAAGTCTTTGAAAAATGTACTTGAAGTCTTTCAAATGTTGGAGAAAAGGAGTTTTCTACTAAATGCTGGCAAAGAAACAAAATTTTCAAATTATACTTTATTACTAAGTTTTCTCCATTTTTTTGGCCCATATCTATTATCTTTTTGACAACTTTACCTCTAAAAACCAATTTTTCATCTTCCATACATTGTAAAATAGACATATTGCTTTAGTTGGTTGAAAACACGTTTTGCAAATTTGAAGTTGAGTAACCAAAAACCAAACTAAGTGTTACTAGTTACACTTTACTCGAAATAAAATAACGGAGAAATTTTTTATTATTATTAGTAGTGCATGAGGCACAAATATATACGTGTGCGGTTTTAAAACATTAAAAGAAAGAAATAAAAAAATTTTGTATAGGTTATTGGTAGTGGGTTAGTATACTTCAATGGTAATTATTCAAATATAGTTACAAAATTTTATCTTCCAATGTAGGAGTATAATAGGAAGTTCATAAAGTAACACACCAAAAAGCCACTCATACTTTATGTATAGTAAGACAAAAGCAAAGAGGCTCAAAGGTGGCTCCACTATGTAAGGGTTGTCATTTTTATTTAGTATTTTTGCTTAAATGGTCACCCAACTTCTTGCACAGTTAAGGTCATTCCATTAATTTACTCTGTTAAATAATCCATTTAGTCAAACATGTGACTTTCACGCATTTATTTTAAGTGGTAAAAATTGTCCAAAAGACACTGAGGTTCACTAAGGTTTTTAAGTGTTGTAGGGTCAAAATAGATAACAAAAGAACTAGAGGGGTTAGATTGTAAATTCTGATACTTAGTTTGAAAGCTAAAGAAAATATCGTCTTATCCATGCATTTTTCACTATTTTACATTTTTTTTTCTATGTTATCTTATTCTTTTAATCTTAGCCACAACAAATAAACTTTATAAACATTATCAAAATTCATTTTCATAACTAGCACCGCAACATAAACGAAAGAATTAAACAAGAAATGCTACAAGTATGCTTGGATTGAAGGTAAATCTAAAACCCACTTTTGGAAACCCATATACATTTTTTACCTCAATTTTTTCCAACACTTGCTTGAGCTAATTGACTTGACTCACTTCATTTTGCTCTTCATTTGACCTAGAAAGGATAGAATTAAGAGATTGATTAGCACATTTCTCTTCAACAATGGGAATATTGTCATTATATTCAAACACATCAAATTCAATTGATTCATTTTCAACTCGTAAGATCAACTTCCCTTTGCACATCAATTAATGCATGAGCAGTCGACAAGAAAGGCCTCCCTAGAATCAATGGAATCTCACTCTCTTCACCCGTATCTAGCACAAAGAAATCAACGGGAAATACCAAATTTTCAACTTGTACAAGCACATCTTCCAACAAGCCATATGGTTTCCTCTCGGATAAATCCGCCAATTGGAGTGTACAGGATATTAGTTGGCTTGACATTGTTGATCCCTAACTTGTCATAGATGGCCTTTGGCATGATATTTATGCTTGCCCTCAAATCACAAAGTGATCGATGCCCCGTTTTTCCTCCAACATTCACCGGTATCATAAAACTACCGGGATCCTTATGTTTAGGGGGCAACCGCCTTTGAACAATGGAACTACATTGGGCATCAAGGCATACTTTCTCATCATCATCCCACTTTCGCTAACTTGCCAAAAGATCCTTCATGAAACGAGCATAGTTGGGCATCTTGGTGAGGACATCAATCAAAGGAATGTTGACATGAATCTTTTTCAGCATATCCAAGAAATGGGTGAATTGCTTCTCTTTTTCCTCATTTCTTGGATCAATGAGTCTTTGAGGGTATGGCACTTTTATTAATGGATCTATCTTCAAAGGTTCCTCCACATGCTTCTTCTTGGATACCTTGATCAAATTCTTTTGCTCCTTCTTGGCTTCATCATCAATTACTTTTTTTTTCAACCAACTTGTTTCAACTACCTTGGACTTTTTCTCTTTGCTTCCTTCCTCCACCTTTTTCTTTTCTTTAGATTCAACCAATTCTTTTCCACTCCTTAAGGTTATGGCATTGCATTGCTCCTTGGGGTTTGGAATAGTATCACTCAGAAATGCCCCAATAGGTTTGTCATTATTCAACCTTGCCCATTGCCCCAATTGAATCTCCAAATTCCTTGTTGAAGCTTTCAAATTCTCATAATCTCTTTTATGCTCTTCCGCTTTCCTATCCAATTCCCTTCTCAAATACTCGGCTTCTCTTTCCAACATTCTTCACCCAAATTATCTCTAGGAGCATATTGATCATGGTACATGGGTTGGGAAGAATTTACATAACGGAAAGGAGGTCTTTGTTGTTGGTTTTGAAAAGAAGGATTGGGGAAATTTTGATATGAGTTGGAGTGGACATTTCTTTGATGTGGCGGTTGATAAGGTCTAGATGAGGAATTCGGGGCTTGAGTGTGTTGGGCATTTTGTTTAGGTGGAGGATTTGGTTGGTAAGGAGGATTGGATTGGTTGTTGGTGTTACTCCAAGAGAAATTTGGGTGATTCCTCCAAGATGGATTGTAATTGTTCCCACAAGCTCCGTCTTGGTTCCTTGGAAATGAAGATTGATTAGCCACATAATTGATTTGATCATTGGCTCCATATGGCAACTCACAATTCCCATTGGCAGGGCCGCCTCCATAAAAATCACATGTCATGCTTGGTTGAGTTGGAGAAGAAGTAATAGCATTCACACTACTAGGTTTCCCTAGATTCTCCAACGCCTTTGCCATGTTATTCATCACATTCATGAACATGATTTGTTGAGCTAAAAGGGCGTCTTGCATGTTTCGATTCAACGCTCCACTACTTGCATTGGCTTGATTAGCTTGATGTTGAACCACCGGTGGAGTTATCGGTCCATGACGGTAGTGGTTGTATGCCATCCTATTTAACAACTCTTGAACTTCTTCTGGAGTCTTATATGAGATAGAGTTAACTCAACCGTCAGCGGAGGCATCTACAATGGATTTCGTCTCTTGAAATAAACCATTATAAAAAGTTTGAACTTGAAGCCACAAAGGATTGGCGTGATGCAGGCATTTTCTTAGCAACTCTTTAAATCTTTCCCCAGCTTCCCTTAGGCTTTCACCAACATCTTGTTTGAACGATGTAATCTCATTCCTTAATTTTGCGGTTCTTGCGGGAGGAAAGTACTTCGCCAAGAACTCTTGAGCAAGTTGGTTCCAAGTGGTGAATGTTCCTTGGGCATGGGATTGCAACCATGACTTTGCCCTATCACGAAGAGAAAAAGGAAACACCCTCATCCGAACACAATCCGGGTGTACTCCATTAAACTTAAATGTGTCCAATACTTCTTCAAAATTCATGAAGTAGGTGTAAGGGTACCCATTTGGTCACCTCCAAACATGGCATGGGCTTGGAGCATTTGAATTAGGGCGGGCTTGATTTCGAAATTGTTGGCTTGCACGGGCATTCGTGCAATGCTTTGAGTTCGCCCCATTAGGTCAAGCATACTCCCTCAATGGCCTTCCATTCCCATTCAGGTTATTTTCGTTCCTATAGCCACCCATTCCATTATTTCCACCTACCTCTTCTTCTTCGTTCTCCATATTCACATTCCCTTGATGAGCATTAGCATGTGCCATTTCTATCCTTTCTTGCTCTTGTTGCACCCTTCTCAACCTTCAAATTTGTCTTGGCTCTTTCTCCCTTTCCTTGTCTAAGCAAATGAATGGCTCTTGAGCTCCTCTTACCATGCACTACACAAAACCAAAATAGTCAATTGAAGTTCCAAGTCAATTCCACAAGACAACCAAATCAAAAATAAAAATCAACAAAATTAAAAACTAAATTAAAGTGCTTAATCTACACGACCCATAAAGAGCTTGATATTGCCAAAAACCGAAGACAATCCCCGGCAACGGCGCCAAAAACTTGGTGCCTCTTTTAAGACATCTAGTTATAATTCAATGAACACCTAAATCCTACATCTACTAACTAGATGGCATCCCGCAAGTATACAGTTGTCAACTAGTAGCAAAGGGAAGTAGGGATCATTCCCACAAGGATTGTCGGATGCAATTACCCAGGTTTAAAGGTATTTGTGTAGTTAAGCTAAATCAATTGGTAGATGATAGAACTATTCTAATGAAAACTATAATTTAAATTCTAACCTAATTTAATCTAATTAAGACTAAAACTTAGAACAAGTGAGTCAATCAACTAAAAAGACTAAAGAATAAAGAAAAAATTGAATACTAAAAGCATTTCTTTCTAAAGTAAAAATTTGATAAAGATAAACTAGGAAATTAAATATTTTTGGATTTTTCGATTAGAATTAAAGAAACCCACTAAAAATTGACTAGAAATTAAAGCTAGAAATTAAAAATTCTTAAATAGAAAGCAAGAAATTGATAAGAACCCTAATTTTCCTATAACCCTAATTTGAAAGCAAAGAAATTTTTACTAAAATGGATAAGAAAGCAATTAAATCGTAGAGACAATTATATCTACTTGAAGCTTACGAGAAACCCACTACGATTATCTAATAAAAATGTAAACTTGACAAGAAATTTAAAGAAGATCTAAGACGAAGATAAAGAGAAATTTCTATTTAGAAAAGGTAACTTGTAGTTTAAGCTATCCTAATCTATCTAGAATTATCTAAAACTCTCTACTCTAAACTATCTACTCTTACTCTACTTTCTACTTTTTCAAAAACTAATTCTACTTAGCTTAAATAGTGCAGCATTATACAAGACAAAAATCAGGGTTTTTGGGCTGGAAGTTTACAAAATTGCCCTTACAACTTAGCATTTAGCGAGTCGAGATCGTGGTCTGGAAGTTTTGAGATGTGATAAGACTCTAAAATAGTAACACTAATTCCCGAGTCGAGATCGCTATCTGGAATAGTCGAGACCGCGATCTCGACTCTTCTTCCGGCAATCTTCATTTCCTCCATTTTGCAATTTAGTCCCTTGAGCTTTGTTCCTTCCAGCTTCTAACCTTTAATTTTTAACCTGCATAATACTAACACCATTAAGCACTTAATTAAACTAAAAATTTAACACAAAATTATCATAATTAATTCAAAAACGAAAATATAAATACATATGAAAGAAATTAACTAAAGTCTTCAATTACTTATCTAATTTCGGAATTTAAACTATCAAAATGCTATAATTTAGAGGAAAAAAACTCTAGTTTACTAGAGTTATCAATGGCATCCTATGGTGACATGATCAACAACTTTGGGTCATTTTGCCACGGACAACTAATTAAGAAAACTTTGAAATAGGTTAAATCTCTCTGGAGGCAAAAAATTTACACCTAGGTTAAGCCTCTCTAGAGGCAAAAAATTTATGCCTAGGTTAAACTCAACCTTTCCAGAGGTGAACTTTTATATCTAGTTTAACCTTCTCCGGAGGTGAAAATTTTATACCTAGGATTAACGTCTTCGGAGGCAGAGGATTTACACCTAGGTTAAACTCCTTCGGGGGCAAAAAATACATCTATTCATGGGTTAAACCCCTCCAAAGGCATAAAATTTATACTTAGGTTAAACCTCTCTAGAGGTGAAAAATATATACCTAGATTATAGTTGGTCCAAAGACCAAAGCTTATCCTTCCAAGGGCGAAAAATTTATACCTAGGTTAAGCATCGTCACAAGTCCAAGGCTTACCCTTTTGAGGACCAAAAATTTATACTTAGGTTAAGCTTGGTCATAGGCTTCCTCCCAGGAGTGAGGAAATTTTACTTAAGCATCAAGATAATGGCTCGACGAACTGATTTAGTTACTTGAAAAATGTTCAAGTATCTAAGAGGGGCAAAAGCGCATGGAGAAACACTTGAAGCCAGACAAAAGCACAAGATAGCAAAAGAAAGAAAATATCATATATACATGGAAAGCATGACATAGGTGGAGTTGGTACAAGGCAAGCCCTAACTCAAAGCCAAGTAACAAGTGTAGCTAAGGAAAGTAAATAACATAATATTATCTGAAAGTAGAAGCTCATAGTATATTTAGGAGACCCGAGCTTTAAAGTTTCCAAAAAAGAAGAATAGCAAAGCTAACTACTAAGCTAAGCTAATGGTGTGGCAGAAGTGCTCGATTAAACTCCTTCCCTCTCCTTGATGACCTCTAAAGTAGCATCACTGTTATTAAATTTAACATATACCACTCCATCCTAAGACGGAGCCCTTGATGTACTAGGGTGAAGGGAAGTAAAAGGAACTATGCCTTGAAGCAAGTGTTCAATATCCAAGATTGGATGCTTTTTCCTCACAAAAGATAATGCTTCATCATACCCCGAGTCAAAGTGCTTCAAGCTACGCTCCTCCAACATATCATCATACTCCTAGCTAGAACAATAATCTACCAAGTGTTTCTTCAAACGATCTTGCTAGTCTTTAGAGTCAAGAAATTCAATTATCGACTTTTTCTTGCTAGCCTTAAGCTCAGTCTTGTGAGACCCCCAAGTCTTTTTCATTTCTTCCTTATGAGATTCCCGAAGCTTCTTAAGAACATCTCATCCCTCAACAAGACATTTTCTTCAATATTCCTCTTGTTGTGCTCAAAAACTGCACGTAAAGTAGTGAAATGTTTATCCTCAGCCATTATTGCCTCATTGAGCTTGCCCTTCAATTCTAAAATTTTGGCTAAGTGTTGCTCTTGATCCCCGTGCATATGATAGTGAAGGTTTCCAATATAGAAAAAAAATAGAAAAATGTCAGTTCTAAACATGATCCATAAGATAGAAAATTTTTCAAAGAATAGAAAAACAACTTACTTGAGCGATGTGCTTATATATTGCATCGACGTCAGCAACACAAGTGGAGCTCAAAGGTTTCCCAACTCTCTTCTGTCACTCCTTTGGCAAGGCTAAAGCTTCTACCAAAGGCTGACTCACCTCCTCCAGATTTGAGTCATAATACATTTCCCATCGAAGAGCATAAATTTTGCGAGTGGATGAAGAGTTCTCAGATCGAGCCAAAGTGGAAACCCGAGGTGAAAGAGGAGCAAGAGCTAGCCTTAAAGTGGGAACGACTGGAGTAGGAGCCTCAACTATAGGTGATAGTGACAAAATAAGCTTTGAGAGGCCCTTGGGCTTCTTCCCGTCTATGGGTTGACCAAGGGCTACTTGAGATGATCTCTTGGAGCTCTCCGTCACAATAGTAGACCCCTCAGTATGCTCTAAATAATCCTTATGTCTAGGCCTCCTTCGCTCCAAAGCATAGACACAAATGGTACTCAACATAGTGTCTACTACAAGAGCAAAATAACAAGTTAATTCCATGATAAAGAGAAAATTATTGTTACATCCAAAGAAAAACACATATGCCAAAACATGAAATAAAAGTATGCGTGTGCAGATTAAGCTAAAAAAATGGAAGAATCAAGAAGAGTGGGGCTCAACCCCGCTAATACTAAAACTTTCCTATTAATCAAAACTTTCCAATTGTGTCTCTTGGCACTCTTAAGCATGCACAAAGAAGCACTGTCTAGCTTGTCAAGAGCGATAAGCTCATTGGCTTTGGGGATTATTCAAGTTAAAGTTCCATGTAGGGATTTTCCAGTCGAGTTGTTTGTTAAATCAAGAAATACTCGCTCCTCCAATCTTTTGACCTATGAGTCATACTTCAAGCAAACTCATGTTAGTCATCCAATTAAAGGTTATCCCAAGCCCCATGGATATGATGTGGAAGAACTTCTTGAAAATAGCAATGGTTGGCTTAACTCCAAAAATTGCACAAACAATAACAAAGGCATTGATGTTTTGGATATATCTAGCATGAAGTTGCCCAAGCCCGACTTAGTAATACTCCAACACTTTGCGAAGAAAAAAAAAGAGGTAGTAGGAATCTCAACCCTATCTCTAAATATGCCAAGTACACGGATGTATATATCCGGAAGCGTCCATACAAGGTCATGGTTAGAAGGAAGAACTAACTTTAAAATAATTAGGAATGTGAAATCTCTTCACCCAATTCCCTCGTGAGTTTTTGTCGACAATTGAAGGAGATAATTCCGAAAATACTCACGAATATTCAAGGTCAATGTACGAACCCTTGGATGTGCTATCCTTCTTTTGTCGAGAGAGAAATAAGACTTTTTTCCTTTTCTTTGGTGAGGGAAAGGCCATGACTTCTTCACTAATATTCCTTTAACCCGATTTAGATGTAGAGTTTCCATTAAAATATTCATATTCAGTCTCATTTGCGGCCTGCTCACTATGATCCTTTTGTTCGGGTTCATTCACATATTTGAAATCAACAAAGCAACTACCCTCAGGAAGCCCTCACGGAATGAAGTTGTTTAACCCAATGCTAATGTGGATATTCAAGTGGCATCCCCGCAAATGAAGCATTAGTGCGATACAAATTCGCCCTAACTTTAGAAGTTGAAGAACCCCCAATCAAAGGTCTACCTGTGAATAGGTTTCACGAAGCATACTCAAACTAGACCCTATCTCAACTTGCAAAGTTTGTGCTTCAACAAATGCAGCTGCATTAATAATTTGACTTTGTACATCAGATGCCCGCATAATTGCATCTTACTAGATACCATAGCTTCGATGGTTCTCTTAGTGCACTATTCATTTGAGGCATCAACTTCTAGTTGATACGTGCAGACAAAGGATGGTATGTGCAGCTACATGGTTTTTCCTTTGAAAATGTGCAGCCCTATCATCAGCAACAACTATCCCCATAATTGAAGAAGTAGCCGTTGGGTTGGTCTCCGCTGCTTCGAGGTCCCTTGGATTCAACTGTGTCAATGCTAGCGAAGGCTTGTTGAAATTAGATACCGCATCGAGCTGTGGCAATGTGCTCAACTTCCCTCCAAACATCTCAGCTAATTGCATAGACAAACATGATTTTTCTTCGACTCTAGCAACTGTGGAGTTAGGTTCATTATTCATGGAAGCTTTGCACAAATTTCTAGACCGATTTTCAACCTTAGAAGCTGTCCCCTTGATTTGCTTACCTACTTTTCTAGCTGTGGGAATATTGGTCTGTACTTGCATGGTTTCCAAATTCTTCATCCCCAAAATTAGCTAGGCATTGTCCTTTTTTTCCCCTCATTCTCTTTCAATCTTTTCCTTTTCTTCCTCTTTTCATCCCTCTCTCTCACTTTGTCTATGTCAATTTCTAAGTGAAGGGGACCGTTCCCAAGCCTAATATCTCTAATATCTAAAGTGTCACAGCTACTTGAATCTTCATCATCAACCAAACTCGTGAAAAATGAAGATTTTAAGAATGCAGACCAAGTGTTTGATAAAAAACCAAAGAGAGAAATAAAATGGGAGTAAGGAAGAAGAGTAACTTACTTGGAGAAATTGTGTTGTAACTGTGAAAATAAGAGCCCGAGGGTGCAAGTCTTAGGTTTGGAGAAGTTTTCAAAATAACCCAGGTTGTATAATTTTTGGAACCTAGGTTTTGGTGTCACTACAACAAAACTACCTATTTGTGACACATAAATGCATTGGAAAAAGTCAAAAAATTATCAAAAAAAGGCATTTGCGGCACTATTGCGGAGCAATATTTTTATGTCGCCAATGCATCCGTCACACAATTTCTAAAGAAAATGGCAGTTTTTAAAGTTTAGAAAGTTCTATTCTATCTACTAAGAACCCTAATCTATCTATTCTATACTAGGTACACTATCTATGATACATTTTAGGTGTACATAATAGGGTTATTTACAAAATTTGTAGCCTTTTCAAAATTGGCCAAATTCCCTTTGTCTAGAAATTCCTTTTAGATCGTGGTCCCTTTTTTACTTCTTTAATTTTAGGACCGTACTCTGAGTCTTGCTCAGACTAGGATCTTTGGTCTTTTCAGACCGCAGTGTGAAAAATATTGCCTTGGAGTTTGGCACTACAGTTTGGACCACTTCAATCTCAGACATCCCTTTAATTTTTCTCTATTTGCATCTTGGTTTTTGACTTCCTAGTTCTTCAAGTTGGCACCCACTTGCAAATTTACCCTACTATAAAACAACAAAACTTTTTTTAGAAAAAGGATTTACAGTAGATCTCCATCTACCCCTTGGTGACTCGAACCCATGACCTAGGTTACAGTGAGAAGTGTAGTTTTAGCATTTAACTTACACTTCATTATCTAAAAAAACCCCAAAACTTAATGAGTACTAATATAATTATAAAACTAGCTTAAAAATACTACCAAAACCCTAATATTACTCTAATACCAAGTATAAAATTAAGGACACATAGAAACACATAAATTGAAAAAAATATTATCAAAATACTATGACTTTAAGAGATGAAATAACTCTATTTACTAGAGTTATCAAATAACAACTTTCAAGATTTCTATACCCTCTTTACTTGAAGCATTGTAGAGGGTTCAAAATAAATATTAGTTAGATAGATTTTGTTTTGTTTTATGTTATTGTGTTCCTTGGTGTCATATTAGTAATTCATGTGAAGGCATTGTGTGCAATCAAGAATTTGGGGTTCATTGCTTTTTCTTTCTCTAATAATTGTGTTGAGCATAGGGCGCATATGTTCAATATTAATAATGAGGGGTTTGGAAATTGAAATATTTAAAAACGGACTTCTTAGAGAATATATATTGCATTCATTTGCTTTTCAAGCTAAATATCGTGTCTTGTGTTCTAGTTAACTTATATATTTTTTGCAACGGTTTAAATATGTTTCAATTGATGCTTAGTTTTATATTTTGAGAATTCTTAAGAGATACAATATGCTTTGATTATTGATCCCTTTCATGTGTGATTTTGTTATTTTTCTTTGTTGAGAGTATGTAAGTTTTGTGAGAGTCTTAATGAGTTGTGTGTTATTCTTTATGAGTGTTGTGTGTTCATCAGGCATTTACTTGAGATTTGCCTTAACTTGGTAAATGAGTTGGGAAGATGTGAAAATTTTGCTTTTGGGACATATATATAAAATTTAAATCATGGAAATGATTTAGACCTTCTTTGGACCGTTTGAGGCTAAATTGCCTATCTTTTGTTATATTATTTCTAGTATCCCCATTTAAGCCTAATTGGCCTATTTTCTTTGTTAGCTACATGATTTAATTAATTATTTGTTTTTATCCTTTCTTCTACCCATCTCCTTATCTGTTGTTTTTACCCTTTAGTAGAATACAACTTATGTTTTTACCCTTTAAGTAGAGTACAATTCTATGTGATTGTCTCTACCCTATTTGTGTGCATTACCCTCTTCTAACTAGTTGAATCTACCTTTTTTGAATGATTAGACTATCGCATTACTCCACAATTATCATTAATCTTTCTGTAATCTTTATTTAATCTCTTTCGTTTCTCCTCTTGTGTTTTCCTCTCTTTCTACGTAAATGCACCATTTCATTTTTTCTTTCTTGCCAACATTATAACCTACATTACGATAGGATGCCAAATTAGCTTGGATATTCATCACAATATACAAAAATTATATAACGGGTAAAATTTTGTAATTTGCCATCTTATATGCTTTTTGATTTATAGGTCCTATATGTTCTAAAAGTATACTATAAACACATATGTGGTTTTTTTCAAAGATAAAGTGAATAAAAATCATCTAAACTAATGGTTTGACAATATATGCAAGGCTCTATATGTGAGTGTTTAACGAAAAGAGTAGTAGTAGCATCAAAAACTATGAATTTAAAGTGAAAAATATTTAAATATACTCTACTTATAACTATTTTGATTGAATTTTTAAATGTTATGAAAGAGTGTTTAAAACTTAAGGGACAACTTGAGGAATAGAAATCATTAGATACACATATATGTGAGACAAAGATCTATTATATTCCTATTTTCCTAATGAAAAACATCATTTCTTCCTCCAAAAATCTTATATTTTCTAACCAAAATACCCTTATTGCTTATCTAACTTAAAATAAAAAACTTCATCACCACAACATTCAACCACTACCCTCTCCTTCATAAAGCAACCCTTCCCCTCTATCCCCACACAGTCCCTTCCCCTCTCCCTCCCTTCTTCCCTCCCTCCGTACAACTATTCCCTCCTCCTTTCTCTCTTCTCAAAGCCCTTGTCTCCTTTCTCTTCCTTCCCACAGCCCTTTCATATTTTCCCTTCACACCCGCAACCTAGAATTTTCCCCATCTCTCCTCATACCTATAGCCTCCTCCCATTCCCTGTTAGGACAAAACCATGTAGAATTGGGAATGAAGTAACCTTGTTGTCAGTTTGAGGTGTAAAGTGTCATATCTTTTAAGTAATTTCCCCCTACTAGTTTATTGCAAGGTTGTGGCAAAGCATTCTTAGGATATAACAAAACTACCCAAAATCTTTAGGCAACAACTCCAAGAAATTTTCAGAAGAATAACTCTAAATGAAGTGAAGTTAAGAAAACAAAGAAAAAGAATAAGAACAAGTGCAGAATTTTTTGTTGTAAGTGTATTAATTCTTCACACCACCAACATGTATATAGATTTAGACTTTCTACTAGTCAATGGACATGTCTCATGGTTTGGAAGACACAACCATTTATAAAAATTAATTACTACTTCAAGAAATATATCTCTTTATGAAATTTAAACTAAACATTGCAACTCTTTGTTAAATTTTTGAAAAAATGCTACTCTTAATGAAACCAACATTCAAACATTACAATTCTTCTTTGACTTGTATGATTCAATCTAAAATCCAATATTCCCCTACTTAATTTGCACCAGACAACATTTAACTCACTTAAGCAATAACTTTATGCATGAAGGAAGGTATTTTTCAATTTAAACTATCCATTAGTACAATATCCCAAAGTATAAAGAAATTTAGTGACTTATTTGTCTTAAAATAAAATTTCATGTTTTGAAACCGGAGATATTTGACACAAAAAGTTACTATCTTTTAGAATATATCACAAATAAACAAGCACGTCTATGGTCATGTACTCCATCCTAAGATTCATGAACATTACAAAGGTTATTTTAAACTCTTTGTTAAAAGCGGTACCACCTCTTATGTTCACATAAGAAAAGTCTCAAACTTCATTAAGAGTTATAATAAACTCATCATCCTTTAATGTTATATACTGAATAAGGCATCTCAGTGTATCCACCACTTATTATTGGTTTGTTATTACCTATTAAACCTTAATTTTAAGTCATAAGTCCAAAATAAGATTATGTTCTTGCCGTTAGTGGTATTATATGAATGATTTCAAACCCATTCCCAAAGATGTAGACTTAATTGCATCTCTTGAGAGTGCTTTAATAAAAAGATCTGCCAAGTTGTCACTTGACCTTACATATGTAATCGTAACTAACCATTAAAAAATAGTTGTCTAATATATTCATGTTGCAAGCTTATATGCCTTGATTTTTCATTGTAAATCTTACTTAAACCTCTTAATTTGCTCACTACCACAATGCAAAGAAATAGGCAGCCTCTATTGTGGCCACAACTCGATATCATATAACAAATTTCTTAGCCACTCTGCTTCTTTGACTGTAACAGCCAATGCTATAAACTCAGATTCTGTAGTGGAATGAGTTATACAAGTTTGTTTCTTAAAAATCCAAGGGATTGCTCTTCCTGTCGCTATAATTATCTAACCAGAAATAGACTTATTGTCTTGCACTAGTTATTTAACTAGTATTGGTATAGAATAGTATTTCCTTTTAATATAACGGGAAATCATTATAGAATAAGTCTTTTGTCTCCTCGAGATAACTAAAGGCTCTTTCTATCCTTTTCCAATGTTATATTCATGGATTACTTGTATATATAGAAAGCTTACATATCACAAAGGATATATCAGGTCTTGTGCAATACAGATGCCATACATTAAACATCCAACTGTACTTGCATACTCTAATCACAAACCTTCTTATGTTTTCAGTTAGTTTAATTTAAACATCATATGAGGTGTTTGCTTCTTTAATATTCAAATGTTCAAAGTTTTCTAGTATATTTTCAACATAATAACATTGACAAAGAGCAATACCCCTACTATGTATCTTAACTTCGATATCCAAGATTGTATCAATCTCATTTAGGTCTTTTATTTTGAATCATGAAAATAGATACTTTTTTGTATCATTCATTCTCAACATGTTGGTGCCAAGGATTAACATGTCATCAACATATAAATAAATAGTTACACCATATTCTTCTATTCTAAATTTAGAATAAATGCATTTATCGACACTATTATGTAGAAAATCATATTCTAAAATTGCAAATCAAAATTTTCATACCATTGTTTGAGAGCTTGTTTTAAACCATGTAGTAATTTAATGAGTTTACATATTTTTTTCTCATTTCCAGGAAGAATGAAGCCTTCTGATTATTCCATGTACACATCTTCCTTCAAGACTTCATTTAAAAATATTGTTTACACATCCATTTGGGGAACATATAGATTATCAATTGAGGCCAAAGCTAGTAGCACTTGAATAGATGTGATTCTTGCCACAGGTGCATATGTACCAAAATAATTTATTCCTTCCTTTCGTCAGAAATCTTTAGCCACTAACCTTGCCTTAAAGGTTGTAATGAACCGTTAGTATAATATTTCCTCTTAAATACTCATTTATAGCCAATTGGTTTGGAACTTGGAGGCAAATCTACTAAGATCCATGTATTACTTGGTAATAATCTATCTATCTAATCTTTAATTGCTTCCCTGTCCAAAATATTTTACCTCTAGATGCCACTGCTTCTTTAAAAGATTTTTGATCTCTTTCAATATTTAGCAATATGAGAATTTTGTTTGTTACTTCATTCCTATTACCTTCAATTAAGAATACAATAGCATGAGGGGAAATAAAGTCAGGTCCTAACTCTTTTCTTTTCTCTAGCCCTTTGACTCCTTCTAGGCTCAATAAAATATTGTGGTACAATTCTTTTATGATAGATGATGAATTTGTTATGTTCTTCTTGTGCTTGTGAAGGTTCATTAGAGTTACTCAGAAATTTGTTTTCTAATAACTCTATATCCCTGGATTCTATTTTAATATTAGAATCCAAATCCAGTAATCTGTATGCCTTTGAATTCAGCATATCTTACAAAAACACTTTTTAGGGCTCTTGGACTAATTTTTGTTCTTTTTGCATCATTTCTATAATAGGCTAGATAAACAACCCCGTACCTTCAAATAATTCAAATTTGGTTATCTTCCTCTCCATAATGTCTCATATGGAGAAACTTTATTTTTCTTGAAGGTATTCTATTATGCAAATGGCAAGCCGTTAGTAAAGCTTCCCCCCACATATTTGATGGTAACTTAGCATTGAGAATCATAGAATTTACCATATCAACTAAAGTTTAACTTTTTTCTCTCTACTAAAATATTTTGTTGAGGAGTATATGGAGCACTTGCTTGGTACACAATTTCATATTCTTCACAATAAGAGGAGAATTTATTTAAAAATTCTCCCCTTCTATCACTTCTTAAGATTTTAAGCCTTTTGTCTTTTTTATTTTCAAACTCAGATCTATATAATTTGAACATGTTAAAAGTTTATCCTTATTTTTCATCAAGTATAAATAAGTGTACCTTGAAAAATCATCAATGAAAGTAATGAAATATTTATTTCCTCCTCTAGTCAAAATTCTATTAAGTTCACATATGTTAGAATGTGCAAATTCAAGTAAAGTGGTATTCTTTTCTACTTTGGGGAAAGGTTTCTTTCTTATTCTTCCCTTTGCTTAAATGTATATTTCACATTTATTATGATGTTTATCTTTATAAGTAAACAAACCATATTTTCTCATAAATTTTAAAGATCTATAATCAATATGGGCTAGTTTACTACGCCATAAAGAAAAAGAACACTCAATGGTATAAAACTACTATTATTAGTAAAACATAATTTGAACATATCATTACAAGAGTATCCTTTCCCTACAAATATACCATTCTTTGACATGATTAACTTATTTGACTCAAGTACTACTTTTATACCCCTTTTACATAACAAATTTATAGATACTAGATTTTTCTAAATTCTGGAACATGTAATACATTCACAAGTAGTAATTTCTTTTTAGAAGAGAATTGGACTTTAACACTTTCTTTTCCAAACACTTTAGCGGTATCATAATTACCCATAAATACATTTTTTCCATCATCAGATTTTTTTTGGTTTTTGAACAATTGCTTATTGTTACAAATATGAGAGGTTGTACCTAAGTCATACCACCAAATAAGATCATTAGATTTGGTAACAACAGCCATATGTACTTCGGTGACCATTCCAATATGCATGTCAAAAATTATAGCAACAAGATCACCAACCTATTTTTCTTCTGCCGCATTTGCTTCTTTTGCATTATTGGGATTTGTAATTTCTTTCTTTTTTTTCTTTAGAAACTTGCAATGACTTTTAAATTGCCCTTTCTTTCCACAATTATAGCAAGTTTCATTTTTCTTTGAAGAATTGAAATTATTAGAACTTGTTTCATTAAATTTCCTCTTACTATCAAAATTTTCTAGTTTTTATTAGAATCACCATAATTCTCTTTAGAACTAGTGTCTAAAGCAAATTTCTTTTCATGGGATCGGGATTCTTCCTCAATTCCTAATTGCTTTGTGAGTTGATCCAAAGTGAATTTTTAAAAGTATAAAGCAATTTCTTTCTATATTTATTCCAACTTTGTGGTAACTTTACTATAATTGCTCATACTTGTGTTTCATAAACAATCACCTTTAAGTCCTTTAGTTTTGAAGTTCATGCACTTGATCTAGTATGGACTTTTAATCAACCATAGTAAATTCAAAGTATTTATAAATTAAAAATTTATTTGGACCTTACTTTTCATTGTTGTACTTATTTTCAAAATCAATCCAAATCTCCTTTGAAGAAGTCATTGTTGAAAATAAGTCATCCAAATGATTGGATAATACATTCAAAATGTACCTTTTGCACATGAATTCATCATCATTTTGTTTCTTCCTAACCTTTTTGACTTCATCACTCTCATTGGATCTAGACTTGGGAATTGTTGGCAATGAAAGATCAAGTACACACACAACCCTTAAAGTAGTGAGAAGAAATAGCTTCTTATCTCACTACCTAGTAAAATTTGTTGTATCAAACTTGTCTAGTTTGACAATTTCTTGATTGATAAACTTCAAGGAAATCTCGATAGACTCCATTATCAAAATCACTTAAAAATTGTTAGAACAAAACCTTATGGAATTGGGAATGAAGATCTACCCTTATTGTAATTTTGAGATGTGAAATATCACTATTTTTTGAGTAATTTTACCCATAATAGTTTGTTGCAAGATTGTGGCAAATTACTCTTAGAATACAACAAAATTACCCAAAATCTTTAGGCAACCACTCCTAGAAATTTTCACAAGAATAACTCTAAACAAAGTGAAGTTAAGAAAAACGAAGAAGAAAAAAAAGTGCAGATTTTGCTGCTGTAAGTTTATTAATTCTTCACACCACTAGCATATATACAAATTTGGAGTTTCAATTGGTCAATAGACATGTCTCATGGTTTGGAAGACATAAATATTCATAAAAATTGGTTACTAGTTTAAGAAACACATCTTTTCATGAAATTTAAAGCAAACATTATAACTCTTTGTTCAATCTTGAACAATACAACTTTTCCTGAAACTAACCAAATATTACAACTCTTTTTTTAACTTGTATAATTCAATATGAAATCCAACACTCCCCAACTCACACTCATGTCCTATCCTCCTACCCTACAAGGCTACAACCCCCACACAGCCCCAATTGCTCATAGGTTTTAAGTAAGTTTGCCAAATATAAGAGAATTGAATTACGGGAAAAAAGAGTAATTTCAAAGAAAATTGTCAATTTAGACAACTTCTATCTATCTTATATTTTGGGACAAATTATATGGAGATTTAAAATATATGAGAGTTAATGGGTCAAAGGAATATACAATGTAAGGATTTGCTGTAACTTATCCAAAAATAAATATAGCAAAAAGGTTGAACTGCATTTTTTCTACTTTTACTTTCCTCGTAATGCAACGGCTCGTGGGTGGATTACGCAAGGATACATTTCAAAGAAAATACTGAAAACACTTGAAAAGGCCATATGTTTACAGGGAAATACACAAAAAGTACAACATCATCTTGAACTAAACGGTCTAAACAATAAATTATAAAAATTATTGTTAAACATTAGTTGTGTAACTCAAGAATCCAGATGGAATAAATTTCAAAATAGGACCTTAATTAAAAAATAATCGCCAATGGAGTACATATATCTGTGTCAAATCAGAAGAAACTAATAAAAAGAACAATTGCTAAGCCCACAAGGAAGTGTCTTTGCGAGGCTGTAATGCTTTGTCCATCATTGCCATTGTCAGGGGATGTAGGATTTGAAGCTGATCCTGCTGGTGACAAAGCACATGTTTGCAAATGGGATTGAGAAAGAATGACAAGAATGCAGAGGACCCAAAGAAATTATTTAGCCTTATTGTTAATATTTATTTTTCCTTTTCTTTCTTTTTCTTTATCTTATTTCCTCTTTGCGGGAAACTTTTATCCTCCCATTGATTTCTTACGCTAAATAACAAAACTAAAAAGAAATGTATCTTTGTGAACTAAATTCCAGATTCAAATTATATCTGCCAATGGGAGGTAAAAACTACTATATTAATATTATACACTGATTTTGCAAGTCCCTTTTCTTATTCAGAGTAAAGCTAGATAAATGTAAATGCAGGAAAAAAAAAACCTTATAAATTCTCACCAAGTATTACAATTATAGAATTTCATGACTGTATGTACTTTTTTTATTTATTGGAAGTAAAAACTTTATGTCCTGCACTTTACAATTAATATCTTTTACTTGCTCTATTTCTCTCCACTATGACCAACTTGCTTTGTGCGAAAAAAAAAAAAAAAAAACAGAGATGGCATCTGTCTGGCACTTGATTCAGGTTTGCATGTATGATCAATGTGACCTTTGAGATAATTTAGCTACCACTTTTTTGTTTTATTAGTATGGACATTATCTGATGGGAAATTAAGGTGTAATTTTGCCACTTAACGCTTAAATGAAAACAAAGGTAAAAGTACAATTTGCAACTTAAATTGTTTACTATATCTTTTTTTAATTGTTTACTATATCATATAATCTGCAACTAAACTTCTGAATTTTTCTTTTCATATTCACCTTGACTCTTCTTTTCAAATGTTTTTCAAAATTTAATAAGTTGGTATGAACTAAAAAGCGCAATTTTGGCAGACAAAGTGTCTTATCTTAGTATATCCCGTCACCTCTATTTGGACAATCAATATTTAAGATATTATTTATAATAATATTTGAAACTGGCATTCTTCCAATTTTTTTTGGAATGTAATATGTGTGAGGTAAAAAGTAATTTAAAAATGTGTCTAAATAATTATTATAAAATATTATTCAAAAAATAACAAATAATGTAACAATCCAAATAGTATTGAAAATTTGTTTTGAGCATAATCTTCATGTGATTATGAAAGCCATCATCATAGATTAGATGGAATTGTAGGTCAAAAACATATACATGAAATTGTCAGATTTCTAGTATGCAATTAAATTGGCTTAATTTGGATAACTCATGTTTTAATTATAGACTAATATTAAAGCCTTGTCCATATTAAAAATATGAATTTAGACAGCGCAATTAGGAATATAAAGATAAGATGTAAACAAATAACTTCAGTGATTCTTCCATGTTAGCTATATGAAAGTGAATAGACACAAAAATGTTAATGAAAGAAGCAAAATTTCAAAGACATATAGGAAACTTTACCAGTTGGACCACCCGCAGAAGCTGGAACAGGAGCACCAACAGGGACGCCAAGAACTGCAAAACATAAAGGGGAAAAACTTAGAAACACAACGTATGATTTTGAAGCATTTTTAATGCCTTCTTTAGGAAAATGGTGTAAGGGCTTACCCAAAAAAGAAAAGAAAAGGGAATGCATCCAAATGATTTGTCAACTTGAAGTGTTTGTGGTCAAATTTTTGGGTTTTCAAAGCAAAATGTTCATAGTGTTTTGTTTCCTTTATTTTAATTTGAATTCAATATAATAATGTTTAGAACATGTATGTGATTTCTAATTATTTATGCCAATTTCAATAGTTTTCGAGTACTTTGTTTTTTAAAAAAAATATCAAATTGATAAAATTGCTGACTACCAAATAAGTGTGCTTAACATAAAAAAGTCACACACAAGAATTAAAAATAAGTATTTTACATAAGGAATTTAAGTGATGAATTAAAGGAAGGGCACAATTATAAAATATAACTTATTAAGCATTCATCTACATAAAGTTATCAAACAATAAAAACCAATTTAATATTAAGACCTAGACATTCAAAAGTTTCATTTTATTACTTAAAAGTACGTCATTTAATTGTTTCAATGTTCAGATTTTATCATTCAGATTTCAAATTTCAAAGTTGAGTGTTATTAAACAGATACTTGGACTTCACATTAAAAATAAATGCAATGTTTTATTTGAAACTAGATTTGATCCCGTTCGTTGGATGAGAAAAAAATGAGGATTATCATATGCATTTTAAATTTTAATATAAGTTGTAAAAATATAACTGTAATATTAAAAATATAATGATGATAAATTTTTTTAATTATATACTTTAGCAACTCTTATTTTTAAGTAGGTAATAGTTTATATAATTAACTTTTCAATAATGGTAAACTAAAGAGATAAGAATGCCATTGCAAAGTATACCTAAAAGACACATCTATTATAGCTCTTAAAATTCAACATACTTAAGAATAAGACAGCCCACCTCACGAAATCTTAATATTCACCAACTATTTTCTATGCCAAAAAAATCATTAATAAAATTTATTTCTTAAAAAAAATTCTAATATGATCAATGCAAAAATATCAGAACTTAACAACCAAAAGATTCAATAAAAAACCTCCATTCTTATAAAAGAGTATCTTCCCCCCGAAAAAAAAAATAAAAGTTTCTCCTTAACAAATTCTAGTACCCAATCATATTTCACCATTCAAATTTCAAAATTGGGTGTTACAAAAATTATCAAAATGTCTTCTCAAATATATGCAAATATAATTGATAAATATATAAGTAGATCTGGTGTTTAACCTATTTGTAAATCTTGTGATGTAGATTAAAACTTATGAAATATATGATAATAATTGATTTAAGTAAAATTTTATAAAATCAAATCATAATAGCAAAATCTACCAATGAAGTTAAAAACCAAATTATCTAAATATTTAGCAATTCCTATTTAATTTACCCCAAAATCCAATTCTTGCGTATCAGCATATGTCCCCGAACCCTTATAGTACCGAACTTTTTTGTGTTCTTAATTACTTATTGATATTTATTATGTTATTTGCTGATGTTCACGTCAAACCAATTTTTTATTTTTTAATAGTTTTATCTCAAAGACTTGTAAATATCAGAATAGCGGTCCTGTTATGCTACCACAGACTGTACAATAATTTCATATCTAACTAGTCTTTCTAAAAAGTGGATCTGCAGAACTTTCTTGTAAAAGTAGTAGAAAAAAGAACTATTTACTGAACAACATGAAAATATACATAAATATTTTAAATATTGACTTTACTAAAAGCAAAAGTGATTAAGTAATCCTGAACTTACAAAATTCTTGAAAAATAATTTTATGTAAAGGATTCAAATTAATATCCAAAAAGCTTCAAAAATTTTTTATTTCAAGCTCAAATTTCCAACAAAATCTATTAATCATGGTCTAACTTCCTTGTATTTATTTGTTTTAAGAATATGTGGAAAACATAAAAAGATAGATGTGAAGAAGAAGAAAATATACCTGAACACAAACTAACAGGTGGTGTATGAACTTTACAAAGAGCAGGAAGTCCAAGGGCTTTGGTGATATCAATAGGTACTGGAGATTGATTAGGATTACCAAGAAGCTCACACAAACAAATAGGTTGTACAGTTATCAAAGTTGCAAGTTCAGGGCAACATCCTTTATCAGGTTTAGTCAAATTACTTCCCACTTCCACATATGTCAAACAATCTGACAAGTTAAGCAAGTACGGAAAGCAATCCAATGCCGGAGCCGGTGCGCCCGAAAACGGCCCCGGAGCAGCTGCCACTGATGATGGCCCCGGTGCTGCAGCGGGTGCAGACTGAGCATTTGTTCCTGTAGGAAATAATGCTACCAAAATTATGGCTGCAGCTACAGTTAATGTGGCTGAAATGGTAGGAGTTTTAGGTGTTTTGGCCATTTTTGTGATGTCATGCCAAGCAAACTCTTTTCTTGGCTAAGTCCAAAAACTGTGTTTTTCAATTAGATGGTTTTTGAAGATGGGAGGAGGGAATAGTAATGTGGGATGATATATAGTTGGGACTTAAAAGAATTTAATAGTGTTAATAGAGTTAGTTCAAACTATAAGTATTAAATAAAATAATTTGTTTAAATAAAAATTATAAGTTTAATTCTTTTTATTATTAATTTAAATTTTTTATTGATGGAGTACCTTTATAAGTTACAAAAATATATTAATGACCTATTTCGACTTTAGAGTGAAAAGTAACTTACCCTACTTATGAACATTTTATTCCCCAGGAAAAAGATGACAGGTTGTAGCAATGATAAAGAAAGTTGAATAGAGAGTTGGACTAAGAGTGAGAAATGTATTACTACATCTTACAACTATTGCCAGCCCAAAAATTAATTTTGCCTTCACCAACCGCGCAACTACCATGCTATATACTTTTAATTTTGACAATTGACATCATAATTTTCCTTCTTTACACACAGTGAAAACACATATTCCGTGCACGTAATTGACAAATTATGTATGAAAACGCATGCTCATATCTATTACTTTAGAAAGAGTTTTTTTGGTCAGAAAAATATTGCTAGGTTATTTGTCGTATTCCTTATTTTTCTGAATTTGGAAAGAATACAAAATTGGAAAAATGTGATGCCTTATGAGAAGAATTTCCAGTGATGGGATTTTTGGGAGGACTACGGTTTTTAAAAGGTAAGTGGAAGGTACACTTGTCCAAATGCTGAACCAAGTCCTGAATTCAAATCTTTCGTGTAGTCACTGTTTTACTAGAGATGTCAAGTCCAGAGGGTGAAACTGAAAATAGGTACCCTTTAAGTGTGTTTTTAAATCTTTCAGAATTACATTCGAGGACAAAATCTAATTGTAAAAGTTAATCTGATTTAGCTGTCAAATGAGCACATTAATTAGGATATATAAATTTCACTAGTACTTAAGCTGTGATCCCTTTTTTTTTTTTTTTTTGATTTGAGCAAGTTTTTTTTTCTCACCTCTCCCCTTATCCCTTAGTAATTAATAGGTTATGAAAGAAGCATTTTAACACTTAAACAGCATTTTGTTGTCAAAAATTTAGACAATTTCTCATTTATGAGTCATGTTAGCATAACAAATGTCATTCCACCCCACCATGCATGAATTTTTACTTCTAACTCCTATCTACAATTGTCATAATTAAAGGGGAAAAAAGAAGCAAGCGAAAATATTTTATCCTCTCTAAATTAGTTTTGTAAGTTTGTATAGGTTTACATTCCTCTTTATATTACTATAGTGCTTAATTCATTGCCCGTGCATTGATAACATTCCAATCAAATTAATACTAGTTGTTGATATGCAAATCACAGCATGGTTGATGCGCAAATCATTGCATGATACGATATAAACCAAATATTAAAATATTTTTTTTATATGATTATATACATAAGATATAATTTAAGCATCAAAACCCATATATAGTGAAAAAAAATATTAATATCTTTAACTGGATTGAAACTCACATATAGTGGGACAAACTAACCACTTGAGTATGCTTCTCTTTTCTACGATTGAGACTCGTTTCTTCCATACTTACATATAGTGGAATAAACTAACTGCTTGAGTGTACTTATCTTTTCTACGATTAAAACTCGTTCCTTCCATGCTGCTAACTGTTTTTTGAAAGAGTGCGCTAAGATTTGAACTCTGAATTTTCAATTCTAGGAGTAATTTAAATTACTTCTGGTGACCAACAGCCTAATGAACTGTTGTTAAATATTAGTAAAACATTAAAGACACTGACATCGAAGATAACGTTGTTCAAGAACTAGATGGTCTGGGCTGTGCAATAAAATGTTTTCCTCCAGCACATGTAGTGTATTAAAAACTAAAATAGAAATAATGAAAGAATGGAAGAGCTTAGAATTTGCATTAATACAACTTCTATCAATTTCTCAATGGACATTCCTTGTTGGTATTAACGAAACATCTCAAATCCCAAATATTTCGCAGGTTAAAAAATAATAAAACAATCTATGTGGTGTTTGTGCACCTATTGCAACATGGATAAATTAAGAATATTAATTGGAGAAATCACAAAACTTGTTATTATATCAAAACATCTGCCCAACAAAAATATACATCAAAACTAAAATTGGAGGTATTAACATGTCATATCCAGTTTTTTACTTCAATTCTTTCTTTTCTTTGATTACGTTCAATAATTCTCTCGGGATTTTTTAATGACCTTCAGCAGAACATTATTTTCTGATCAAAGTCCAAGAATATTTATGTTCATAGTAAAAGACATTTACTCTGCAAGAGCAACATGAGCTCTCTTATATTCAACCTTATTCACTGAAAACAAACAAATGTAGCACTATCTTGGCATCTCCTCAACTCTCAAGTGTGTATCAGTACCGTATTAAATGCGGCTTAGTAAAATTGGTAGTAGTTGATCTAGTGTGCTTGTATCAACACAGTATCAAATGTTCCCAGGTAAATAAGATTTACACCTGTCTCCAAGGAAATGAGTTTTACACGATGTTATTCTCAATGCCAGCTGAAAATGATATATGCAAAAAAATATTCTATTGCATTGTAAGTTCCTGAAGATTAGATAATCAAAGTTCCCAATTCAAAAGAGAACATATCCAATAGCTTCTATACAAATTTTGTTTCTCCAACTTTGCCCCCTTCATCCCTAGCAATCTTTATCCTAATCACCATGTATTGTCTTTAAATACAACCATGGAGTACTACATTTTCAACACAGTATCAACTTTTAAGAGCAAATCCCAAATTCAAAGTATCTATAAACCATTGAAATCTCTCTACTAGAAATAGAGAAGAAAAGGAATCAATTCCTTTAATACCAAAATATTTTAGTATTTCCTCAAATTTAATCCTACTCTACTCTTTACAATCAACAACACAACAATAAAACAGGAAATAATTACTTCACATTTAAACTTTAATAAATTACTTCATATTTAATCTTTAACCCTTAAGTAAAAAAAGTAAATAAATAAATAAAGGAGTTAAAATAAACTATGTAAACAACAATAACATCTAATCCTAATAGTAGAAACAATCAAATGCTAATACTTTATAATTACACAGCATTATATCAAAGAAATCTTTCAGATGTACTAAAGAAAATTGGGTATTACCATGCAATTTGCTCTTAAAAATAGTTGAGTGGTAAATAACAATAAAAATAGAGTAATATATAACCTTTAAACTTTAGATATTTATGCAAGTTCTCAAAAGTAGAAAATTATCAGCAATCATGAACTTTAAAATATTCTCACGATTTAATCATGAAAAAATTCAATCTTGCGCCTAATATATCAAGTTGAGATATTTCATTTAATGTGGTTTATACTTGCCTTCTACCCATAAACCTTTACCCGGTAATTTTTTTTTTTTTTTTTTTTTGAAGTTTGGGTGTTTAGGGCTTCACTGTAAAATAGAATGACAATTATTAGATTATAAGATGGTATAACAATTGCCACCAAAAAAAAAAAAAAAAGATTAACAGATTAGTAAGGACATTTTTCAGAAAATAAGGGGAAAAAACAAACAAAAGCATATCAAAATTGAATAAACCCTAAACCAAAAATAATAAGACCAGTACAATAACAAAACAATAAAAAGAATTTCAATCCTATAATAAGATCGATACCCAATGAAAAAGGTATACTTCTAGCTGTCTAGGTTGGATTTCCAGTGAAACCTAGCAAACTTCTAAAACAAAAACCTATAGAAGATGAACAAATGTTCAAAGAACAAAATCACAGGGAAAGAATTACTGAAATCAAATAAGATTAGTAGTTTAGTACCGAAGCAAAAATCTTCATCTTTTGTCTTGCAAAAGAAAAGGAGAAAAAGATTAGTACCAGAGGTAAAAATAAATACATAGAAATAAGGAAGGGAAAATAATGGATATAACTAGAAGGGAATGGAGGAAGAGGAAAAAGGGTAAAGAAAGGGAAAGTAAACGGTGGAAGAAAGGAAGGATTAATTTCACTTCATTACCCCCTGAACAATGGGGGTAATTATACTTTGCCCTCCTTATCTATGAAAATATACACTTTTCCCCCTACTCAAAGCTGTCAGACGTTACGATTGTAAACTCTGACAATGTAACGAATAAAAAGGCAAATATACCCTTAATAGCATGAAAATCTTTCCTCAGTCCCACCAATTGGAATGCACATGAGAAAAAAAAAAAAAAAAAGGCAGCTGGACAAAGGAACAGACAAAAAGTAGAGAAAAGTTAGAAACGAAAAAGCAAAACAAAAGGTTTAGATGGACATTTATGGCATAAGTCTAAAAAAATTCCCTCAAAACCATAAGCGCCTACTTCACAAACAATTACCTCTAAATTGCAATCATTCAGAACTTGCTTATTTGGATGAGAAGAAAAAACAATTGATCAGGTATAAAATGATTTTATTGCTTTATGGTAGTAAGATTATGATTTTAAGAGAGGTAGTAGGATAATGAACAATATGAGGGGCATGCATGATAATATGATGAATGCTTCAGACGTTGATTTGTAATGTACATATAAATTTCTTGGAAAAAAATGAACAAGGTTTTGTCTTGTTTCCTTTTATGTCAATGAATGTCGGTGTGGTCCTGCATACTTTTGTTTATGCTTCTTATATGCATGACACATGGTCCCTAAGAAGTTGATTTGATTATTAAAAACATTTGTAATGGGTTTAGTTTAAATTTTTGTTGCATATGTTGTATATATTTTACTTTCACAATAATTTTATTTATTCTTGTTTTTTGTGAAATAACATATTAGTATTAGTATATTGATTGAAGATGTTCTATCTAGAGATGCACCGTAATGGTCATTTTGACCCTGTCCTCGAAATGCACTATGTTTGTGGTGAAAAGATGTTCTTTAATAACCTTGATCCAAATTATTTATCCTTAATAGAACTAAGAGAGATGTTAAAACTTGTGAACCTCCCCGTAAATATGCCTATTAGATACAAAGTCCCAGGTGGTGAGTACAGATTGGTTAATAGATAATACCATAGTTCCTGAAATATTTGGAATGTATAGGGATGAACCACATATCATTCTTTATGTGGGTGATGTTTTGATAGTTGGAAAACAACCAAACTTTTGGGGACAGGTGATGCTGAAAATCTAGTGAATGGGAATACTGGAAATCCTGGAAATGTAAATGTTGGAAATGAAAATATGGTAAATGAAAATCCAAGAAATGGAAATGCTGAAATTCAAAATCATGTTGGTGAAAATCAAACAGATGTAAATATTGAAAATGAAAATCCTTTTGGTGAAAATATTCTATAAGATAGTCTAAGTGAAAGTTCTGATAGCTCTTATGATGAGGATGGTGAAAGTAAAGATTCAACTGGTCATGTTTATGATTTAGAGTACTTTGTTGATGGTGACTTAATTAGTGATGCATGTCATCCTATTAAAGAGGGTTTCGGGCAAGAATCAGGTTCTTTAATTAACCTTGGAAATTATAAGGCATATGCTAAATTAATATCTCAGGATTATGGGGCATATGTAAATGCCAGGAATGATAAACAAATCCAGGAAAGTAACCAAATCAATGATTTTGAAATTCTACAAGTTTTTCCAAACTCATCAGATGAAGAAAATGATCCAGAGTTTCCTGAGTTTAATGAGGAGACAGACATGGGAAATCTTGAAATGGTTGTAGGCCTAATTTTCTCAAGTGTTAAATTGTATAGACGTGCTATAAGGATGTATTCTATTAGAAAGGGCTTTCAGTTGAGGTTCACAAAGAATGATAAGAATAAGTTGACTAGTATATGTGAAAGGAAGTGTAGCTGGAAGATCTATGCAAATGCTTATAGGGGCACAATAGCTATTCAAGTCAAATCAATTCATGGTACTCCTCACTAGGGGTGTAAACGAGTTGAATCGAGTACGAATAGTGCCCTACTCGAACTCGAACTCGAAATTTTTTCTGATACTCGAACTCGAGTTCGAGCTCGAACGAGCTTCAAAATTTGAGCTCGAGTTCGAAATGAACTTTGACATAGTTCGAGCTCGCTCGAAAATAAGTAAAACGAGCTCGAATTCGAGCTCGAAGTCGAGTAGTTCGACTTTTTTGTAGGTAAAATATGTAATTTTTTTAAAAAGTATGGATATTTTAGTAATTTTACATATAATAAAAAAATTAAAAAAAAAATTATATAATGCTCGAAAAGCTTGACGAGCACTCGAGCATATTATACATATGCTCGAGATCGGCTCGTCAAGAGTTTCGAACTCGAGCAGGCTCGACTCGAGCTCGGTCAACTCGAGCTCGAGTCGAGTTTTTGACCGAGCTGCTCGTGAGCAACTCGATTCGTTTACAGCCCTACTCCTCACAGATGTCCCTGGTCTTGGAAGAATAGAAGTGCCCCTCTCTGCCTCCATTCATAGAAAACCCTGAAGTTTACAGTGCTCCTCAAAATCCTCTCCGTCACACACCTCTTTCACCTCCATTATGGGACTGACCTCAGTCCTTCTTCTCCCTTACCATCCGATTCACCATCATACACCTCATCCTCCTCATATTACAACCACCAAAACCTACTCGAACACCAACTTTCTCACTCTCTCCAACCAACTTAGAGAACACACCCTAGCCCCGACACTCTACTCTCTCAGTCGTCTCTTATTTTGACAGGAATGCCACACGAGGGCTCAGTCACATACTCAGTGAAACTTTAAGAAAGTAGAAGAAAGAGGGATGAATTACAGAGCCACTGCAATAGCCTACGCCTTCGCTGGGGTCCCCCTCCAAAATCCGTATGTCTTTTCTTGCTTTATTATCTGTTTCTTTCATAGAATGATGGTATTTTAAGTGACTTTTTGTATAAACTTGAATGAAGGTTTTATTGTGGACTAAATTAACTTGCTGGTGGCAAGCTTTTAGGATTAATTGGTGAATGAATTAAACACTAAACAGGTTGTTCTTTGTGTGCCTACAATATATTCGACAGAATAACTCAATGAAAATTTAAAAATCGTATGATGAATTTATCCATTCCTAATGGGTTAATTTGTTTCAGGATATCTCCCCATGAGGTGGAGGCTTTTTTTAAACAATTCTTCGTAATGTAACTGTCTTCTTTGAACATTTTTGGAAGCAGAATGCTTGATTTATTTTTTGTCTTTCCTTTCTTGTCTTTCTTTTGCGTACCAAATGGAGTTAAAACTAGTAGCTTATGAAGGTATGCTTCTTGGATCTTCGTTGAATTACAAATTTTTATTCCTTCTAAACCTGATCATATTCATTTTCCTTACCTTTTTCCTGTTAGAGTGACTGATTCGGCATGATAATGTTGCAATTATTGTGCATAGTTATACTATAAGATATTTGGTCATTTATATTGCAGTCTTAAGTTAAATTTTATTAACTAAGAAGGAAAAGAGAATGGACATAGTCTTATAATATATTCAAATCCATTATTAGAGGAACTTCCTTTTTGCTTTTTTGGTAATCAAAAGATGAGAGGTCATGGTTGTTTACTGGTTTTGTTTGTCCCTTAGGAAACATAGAAAAACAATTTGAAGTACTCAGAACCATCAAAGGAACAATAATGAGACTATGTGAGTCGTGTCTTCCTATCCAGTATTTACTTAAGCATATTATTCTTGTCTGATAAATAACTAGGCATTGCATCTTGAAACTTGCAATTGACAGATTCAAAAGGAGTTGAACTTGAATGGAGATACTTGAGACTGAGTACTCATTTTTTATCAAATAAAGTTGGGGGATTGCAAGAAAAGGCAAACCATGTGCAATACTTTAAACAATAGAGAAAGTTTGCGATGAGATGGAATTATTTTAGACTATGTTGTTGCTTTAGAGTTAGAATTAAAGGCATTAGTCAACATTTTTACTTGTTAAATGTTTATAGTTAAAGTTTTTGCTTTCAATTGTCATTTTATTTTTTTTGTTTAATGCTAAATTGAATGTTAGAAGTTGTTAAATGCATGCATCTTGAACACTTGATTTTCTTTTGATTCATAGTGCAGTTGGCGGGAGTCATGGCATACCACATGTATTTATTAGGGTCTACAAATGTTTATTGACTACATTATGATCTGTACTTTCTTGGCACATTTTTTGGGTTTAATGATTTATAGTTTCCTTGTAAATGTCTAGCGCTCGAGTTCATACATATTCCTATATTGCAGGTAAGGGACATGCTTGATCCTATTTTATGGCTGGAATATGAATTCCCCCATGGCTGCAATATCGATTCGAAAGCGTACTTTCTTTTGTCATTAATTTGTGATCTTTATCTTTTGAATCTTAACTATAAATGGTTGTGTCTATTTAGTTTTCCATGCCTTTTACTTGCTCAGAATAATTAGAAAGATGCCTTAAATGAGTTCCTACAAATCTGTGCTTGTGTATATATTTTTTTTCTGTTATTCCCTTGAGGTAAAAGAGAGAAAAAGGTGGAGAGGTGGTTATTGGGCTTGTTGAATGGATTCTCGAAAGCTGGAAAAATTGTGAGACATAACATGTCAATTATACCAGATGAGTGGGTCTAGTGCTAAATTGTTAGTCTTCTCAAAGAATTTGGTACCGATGCATAAATTTAGACTTTGAATATGGTAATGGGGACTTGGTAATGAAAAGAATTTATGGAATACTATGTTCCCTCGTCTAGCTGAATGTAGTGTGTGGAGTCTACTAGAATTGTTAGTATTTGCATGGTCATACAATGCTAATGATACGTGTTCGGGGCTAGTTTGTGAGATTTATATCCATGTGAATTTCATAAGCATTAATAATTTTATGATAACTCCGCCTGTGTCGAGTTTTTTTTAGTATAGCCGGTTTCAAGCTTGAGTAAAGGAAGAGGGTTGCGTTAGGTTGACTGTCAGCGTAAAACTTTGTCAATCTTATGAGATGAATCCACTACAATATTGTGCTAATACTAGGGCATTCCCCGTAAGCGATATGTCGCATTGCCTGAGTGCGGTGAATAGTGGGCAAGGGCCGCTACATCTCCATGGGGGTCCGGGTGTAATGAAAAATATGCAAGGGTCCTCACAGAATAGGGGGAGGGTAGTGGGGAAGAAAAATGTTCTGGAGAATAAGGATTAGAATAGGAATTTGGAATATTGGAACTTTTTCTGGTAAACCAATAGAGGTGGTAGATACAATGATTAGGAGAAGAATTAATATTTTGTGTTTACAAGAGACAAAATGGATAGGAGAAAATGTTAAACTACTAGATAATTCAGGATTTAAACTTTGGTACTCCAGAGTAAACAGGACTAGAAATGGGATAGGCATTATTATAGATGGGTGGATGAAGGATGATGTAGTGCAGGTGACTAGGAGAGGTGATAGGATTATGTCCCTTAAACTAATTTTAGGACATGAAACTATTAATATCTTTAGTGTTTATGCGCCTCAAGTAGTTCTAGATGAGTCCATTAAGGCTAAGTTTTAGATGAGATGATAGGTAGTGTCCCCCAAGGTGAGCAAATTTTTATAGGAGGTGATCTAAATGGACATGTGGGAAGAGATAACGAAGATTATGAAAAAGTGCATGGTGGATATGGTAATGAGGGAAGAAATGAAGAAGGAAAATCAATTTTGGAGTTTGGAATGGCATTCGATTTTTTCATTATCAATACTTTTTTTAAGAAGAGGGAGAAATATATAGTTACATTTAAAAGTGGTTCAACAAAGTCACAGATTGACTTTCTCCTCACAAGAAAGAGGGATAGAAGGGTTTGTCGAGATTGAAAAATCATACCTAGAGAAAGTTTAACCTCACAATATAGGCTTTTGGTGGTGGACTTGAGGGTTAAACATTACATTAAGCGAAGAAACCTACGTAAATCACCTAGAATTAAATAGAGGAATTTAAAGAAGGAAAAAGAAGAAATTTTTAAGGAAGATTTGTTAGGGCAAAGTATTTGGGACTTACAAGGAGAATCTGACACTATGGAATGACATGGCAACTAGAGTGAGAACAGTGGCTAAGAAGATATCTGGAGAGTCAAGAGGTTATGCTCCCATGAAAAAGGAATCTTGGTGGTGGAATGAAAGTGTATAAAATAAAATTGAGATTAAGAGGGCTAACTATAAGAGTCTCTCTATATAGTTGTAGAAGTGACGAAAATATTGAGAAATATAGGCTTGCTAAAAAGGAGGCAAAAAAGGCTGTAAGTGAAGCGAGAGATGAGACTTTTGAAGATTTTCATCAAAAATTAAAGTCTAAGGAGGGGGGGCGAGATATTTATAAAATTGCTAAAGCAAGAACCCATAGAACGAAGGATTTAACCCAACTCAAGTGCATTATGGATGAAAGTAATAAGGTGCTAGTAAGAGATGAGAAAATTAAGGAAAGGTGGGAGAGATACTTTCATCATCTATTCAATGAAGACAATAGAAACGATATTATTTTAGGAGAGTTAGCTAAGTTTGAGGAATATAGAAACGTAATGTATTAGCGAAGGATTCAAGAATCAGAGGTGGAAGAGGTTTTGAAGAAGATGAAGAAAGGAAAAGGACTTGGCCCCGATGATATTCCAATTGACGTATGGAAATGCTTAGGAAAGAAGGGCATAAGCTGGCTTACCAATCTTTTCAATAAAATACATGAATTGAAGAGTAGAAAGATACCTAACTAATGGAAGAAGAGTACTCTCATACTCATATTTAAAAATAAAGGGGGCATACAAAATTGTGCGAATTATAGAGGTATTAAGTTAATGAGCTATACAATGAAACTTTAAGAGAGGATGTAGAAAGAAGGTTAAGAAATGAAATTAATATGTCAAATAATCAGTGGTTTCATGCTAGAGAGATCGACTACTGAAGCCATATATCTCTTAAGACGACTTACCGAGAGATACCTAGATAAGGAAAAGGATTTACATTTGATTTTTATTGATCTTGAAAAGGCATATGATAGAGTCCCCAGAGAAGTTATGTGGAGAATTTAAAAAGAAAAGAGTTAAGCATATATAGAATTAATAAAGGAGACGTATAGGGATGTAGTTGCAAGTGTGAGAACATCAGGAGGGTTGACACAAGAGTTTCCTATAAATATAGGTTTACACTAAGGTTCAATTCTAAGTCCTTATCTATTTACATTGGTTATAGATCCAAAAAAGTTACAAGGCACATACAGGAGAGAATACCATGGTGTATGTTATTTGCAGACGACATTGTGATAGTAGATGAAACAAAAGATAGGGTTAATGCTAAACTCGAATTTGGAGTGAAACACTTGAAGCAAAAGAGTTTAGAATTAGTCGATCAAAAATATATGGAATTTAAATTTAGCAAGGGTGCAAGTTAAAATGGGATAGGGGTTAGTATCAGAAATCAAGAAATACCTATAAGTGAAAATTTTAAGTATTTAGGATCAGTTTTTCAGAGTGATGGTGGTATAGATCGAGATGTTATTCAATGGATACAAACGGGTTGGACTAAATGGAGCATGGCATCGAAATATTATGCGACTGCAAAATTCCTTTACGATTTAAAGGTAAATTTTATAAAACAACAATTAGACTAGCGATGATTTATGGATTTGAGAGTTGGGCAGTGAATTACATACATGTGCAAAAGATGAGAGTAGTAGAAATGCGAATGTTAATATGAATGTGTGGGTACACTAGAATGGACAAGATACACAATGAGAATATTCGTGAGAAAATTGGAGTAGCATCTACTGATGAGAAGATGAGAGAAACACGCTTAAGGTAGTTAGGTCATGTATTAAGACGAACAGTAGAAGCGCCTATCATGCGAGTATATTTTAAAGAGAGTAGTCAACATAGGAGGGAGAGGGGAAGACCGAAAAAGACTTGGTGGGTAACTTGTAAGAAAGATATAGCCCATATAAGAATTGAGGAGGATATGATCCATGATAGAGCGCAATGACGTAGTAGGATTCATGCACCTGAACCTACTTAGTAGGATTAAGGTTTGGTTTGTTTGTTTAATAACTTTATGATGCCCCTCCAAACTTAGTAAAGTATTGTAATATTTGTAACTAATGGAAGTTTGCAGAAACGTTCACGGAGATTTAAAACCAGAAAACATTTTGATTGGTTTAACATGAACAACTGACAAGAAAAAAGTAGTTGATCTTGGACTAGGTGAAACTTCTGATTTATGACACAAAGCTGTTAGAATTGATTCTGAATAGTATTTCATGTGTAATTCAACAAGTTTAAGAAAAGAAAGAAATAGGGAAGTTAAATTCTGTCATTTGATGTGTTAGCAAGGCTGATGAGGTGCAAAGTACGGGTCCAGGGTGTGAAAAGTATTATTTTTTGGCCACAGTACATAAATTTGGTTAAATGCACTCTTCATATTGTTGGCATTCTTGCTGATATATTATCAATTCTTTATAGCAGTTTTATGGCCTTTGTTTCTCTGGACTTTTAACCTACCATTTCTGGGGGGATGGCACGGAAACCACGAGAAGGGAGGAGGATGAGATCCTCGACTCTTAGACCGAATCGGGAGAAAGGACAAGAAAACAGGCATCATATATAATCAACCAATCAAAACCAACCCATATGCATTACATTCTATAGTATCTGGAGGTATAACAACACTAGTATAGAGGTTTGCTAGACTCATCATACGGGCATTTCCCCTTGAGCGGCTTCAACATTTGCCTTGACGGGTACTCTCGAGGCTCTAGCATTTTGTTCAGAAATTCTATATAAGTTTTGTTTTATCCCAGATTTTAACCATAGAAAGGAAATTTTATTCATAGAATGCCAACATACCTCATGGTGCCTGGAATCCTATTCTTGTCTGAGTTTGTCTTTTGAAAATTACTTGTTGAAAATTTTACGGGTTTGAGACCTTTCAGTCTCTCCCCCTGGACTTCTTCTTCTTAAATTAAAGAACTAAAATTGAAAGAGATTTTTTGATGACACTTGAGAGAGAGAAATTATGAAATTGATTGTTTATAGAAAATTTACAAAAGAAGGAATAAGAAGAGAGAGCTTTCTGATGATTTTTTCCTCGATGATCTATACAAGTGAGGAATGAGTCTATTTATATAATGAATTTCGGAATTCAAAATCAGACTTTAACTATCCTAATTCTATAAAGTAAAGTAAAAGAGATTCCTTACATTATTTTTGCTTTTCTAAAAACTGTCTTCATAGTACAATAATTAGAGAGTAGACAAATTTCTAACAGCTGTCTAACATTTTCAAAGATAATGTAAAAAGTTGTCTAAAGTGTGGTCTCCACATTTTGGCATCCAATGCTGTCTAGACATCTGGATGATACTTGGTCTTCCAGATCACATGGCTCCTGTTGGTTGTCTGGAGTAGAATCCGTGTCTGTCTTTGAGTCTTCAATTGTCTTGTTTTCTTGTGTTTGTTCTCTTGTCTGAGTCATGATTCCACTAAGTGAAATTTTTGGGAGATTTTGAATTCTCCAAGGAGTTGACTTAGAATAGTCTTGGTAATGTCTTCCTTTTTCTTTTTATTTTTTCTTAATTTTATTCCACGTTTTGTTTCTGAGGAAGAGGATTCCTCTTTTTCAGAAGTTTTTGGCAAACTTCAAGCCATCAACGGATTATTGATTTTGTCTTTACCCTTATCCGTTTGTAAGGGATTAGATATAGGCTTACACCCTGTATTGGTATGTGTGATTTTTAGTAAATCACCAACTATCAACGGATTTAGTTTTATCTTTACCAGCTGTCGTTTGAACCGGACTAGGTATTCCTTTACCGGAAACACTGGCCTTGGTTAAATTTTTTGTGTTTAAATAGCTATTTTTCCAGTTTTCTTTTTCTAAAGTTAAAACTTGGACTTTTTGTTCTAATTCAAATAATTTGGTCTTATTATCACAAAATTCTTGTTCTAAATTTCTCTACTTTTCATTTATTATTTTAAAGTTTTTTACAAGGGTCTCACAGTGATCACAAAAATTAATCTGGTTACCTTCATCTGTCTGAATAATGGGTCTGGTATTAATTTGATCTAAGATATGAACTGATTTCCTAAGTAAAATCTACAAGCTTCAAGTCTTTCTGTAATTGTCTGAAAATCCTTATATTTTGAGTTTTTTATTCCTCTTATTGCAGTGAGGACTTTAACCCATGTCTTGTATAATCCTGTCTTGCTTGGAGTGTCATGGAAAACTGCATAACACTCAAACTTAGAGAGATCATTTAGTCCATGAAAATAATAAGCAGATAAAGCATTTAAAGAATTAGTAAAATGTCCACTATTTTTTCTCTGATATGAAATTCATAAATTATCTAAAATTACATTTTGTTGTCAATTTATATTTCTATAAAGGTCGAATATTCTGAGATATTATGAGATGGCATGGCACATAAACTATATCCATTAAAATCGAATTTTTTTTCTGTGCCACTAGGAGTTTGTTTTATTATACTAGGAAAATGAAAAGGATTGTCCAAAGTTATAAATGTCTGATGAGCTTGCTGGCTGGATTCAGCAACAACGGGTTTTGAAACCGGATAAGAAATAAAACTTGGTCTGGGAGCCCTGAGCTGGGCTCTTGGGTCTGATCCAGGCCTGTAAAAATTAACAAACATTAGACTTGTGAATTATTAATTATTCAAACTATAAATTTTTCTAGATAATTCATCTGCTAATTTATTGTCTTTTCCTTTTATATGTTCAAAATTGATATTATATTCAGCTACTTTTAAAGAGAATTTTTGCCATCTCTCTTATACAATTATGTCTACTTTTTCTTTCATATTCTGTAAATATTTAACTATAACTTCACAATCTGTTCTAATTGTAAATTCTTTCTTGAAAATTATAAATAATTTAAAAGTATCTAATGTATAGATAATAGCTAATATTTTACAATCTAAACTAGTCTTATACCCTTTTTCTCTAAATGTTCCACTGGCATATCTACGTAATTTCTCTGAGTCTTTGGTGAATACTTATGGGGTTTTGATTTTAGAATTCCTCCCCATCATAAATCACAACTATCTGTTTCTATTATTAAATATTCTAATTCTAAAGGTAATTGCAAAGAGGGTATATATTTTATCTTTTTTACTAAATTTACATCTTCTATGTTAAAAAATCTTTGTCCATTTTTTCCTGTCTTGGAATATAATGGTCCTGCAATTTTGCCTATATCTTTAAGAAATGGTCTAGCATAATTTATAAGTCCTAAGAATTTTTGTAATTCTTTTAAATTTTTTAATTTATCAGGCATTTCTAATACTTTCTTGGCTATATGATCCTGTAATTTTATCTGACCATTTCTTATTTCTACTCTTAAAAATTTTATGTGTGTTTTAAATAATTGTACTTTCTTTTTACTTATTATTATGCCATGTTGATAAAAAATTCTATAAACTGTGTTAAGGTGTCCTACATGTTCTTGTTCATTTTTTGAAAAACTAATATGTCATCTATGTATACTAATACAAATACCAGGGAATAATCTAAAAAAAATTTATCCATTTTTCTCTGGAAGATACTGGGTGCTTTTTTTAATCCAAATGGTATTACCAACCATTCAAATAATCCTACTGGGCATGTAAAGGCAATCCATTTTATACTATCTGGGTGTATTTTGATTTGCCAAAAACTTGACTTACAATCAAATTTGCTAAAATTTTTTTTACCTTGTATTCTATTTATTAAAAATGTTTTGTCTGGAATATCGTAACTATCATCTATAGTATTATCATTTAATCTTTTATAATTTATTACCATTCTACTTTTTCCTTCTGATTATTTCACTGTATTTTCTAACTATAAATGTTGCTGACCTATGAGGAGATTCTGATGGCCTTATTACTTTTAAATTTAATAATTCTTTAATGTGCATATTAAATTCTTCTTTGTCTTGGGGACTAGCTTCTATTTTTGCAGTTTTTATTATATAATCTGGATTTTTAACTTTTATTTCACAATAAATTTTATTTTTATCCCATAATTTTATAGGGTCTTCTCCTATAAATGGTAAAGTGTCTATCTGTGATTCAATTTCTATTTTTTTCTTTAAATGTAATAAATTTTTAAGATTAATTTTATCCATTAAATAGTCATTTAATTCATTGGCTTCTAAATAATCTTGTTCTAAAACTGTTATATTATTACAACCTTTCTTTTCCTTTTTGGCATTCTATACATTTTTCTTCTATTTTGTTACTAGATTTTTTATCTTCTATTTGTTTTATTAAGTCTGGGTGGATGGGTGGAAATGATGTTGGATTACACGGATTTGTACTTTATAAGTTACATTTTTAAAAATTTGTACATATTCTTTTGTCAAAATAATTCCTCCATCTTAATCTAATAAGAATTTTAGTCCTATAATTATACCTACCCCATGTTTTTTCAGAATGTTTTTAACTAATACATATGGCATAAAATAATAATGACTATAATTATTGCAGTTATTAAAAAAGGCTATATTACAAATTTTTGCATAATGATTATATTCATTTATGCTTACATCCATTTGTGTTGTCTTTATAGGTTCTTTAAATTTTAATATTTTAGTTGTATCTACCAGTTTTGGATCTACAATTATGGTTGTACATCCTGTGTCTATGATTGCACTTGTTCCTGTTATTTTATTATAGTGTTTAAATGTAACTTTTAATTTTATAGAATTTAATTTTTTGTCTTGGTTACAAAATCTTATTTGTTGTTCTAAATTGGCTAAATTTATATTTTCTTCTGTATTTTCTTCTATTTTTTCATTGATTTTATAATAAATCTTTTTTTCTAGATTAGCACCACTCTTTGTTCTAGTCGAGTTATTCTATCAAAAGCATTTTCATTTATCTGAAAATTCCTTATATTTTGTATTTCCTGAAATTTAAAATCTATATATTTTTCTACACAACTTATGCATGCTTCATTAAAACTTTAATTACATTTACTTATTTCATTACGAGTTGGGTACCAATCACAAAATAAACATGGCTTAGAATCTAATCCTTTATTCTTTTGCCAATTATGGTCACAATCTATATTTTGTATTTTAATTTTTGCTTTAAACATAAAATTAATTCCTTTTAACTCATGTATAAATTCTTCTAAATCTGGTTCTTCTGGGACTACGAATTGGTCTATTATTTCATTTTTCTCTTCTAGATTTTGTTCTTCGAATAATTCTTTAAAACTGACAATGGAATAAATAGTTTCTGTGTCACTAAGAGTTTCATCGACGTCTAAGTAGTCTTGATATGTGTTATTTACTAATATGGCCTTTTTATTTGTCATATTTATTCTTCTAGGTATAAGACATGCTGAGCTTAGATGGTTTGGACTACTGCATGTATAACAATAAAGCTTTTTCCTATATGTTCTATCACGTCATATTTTCTAACATGTCTGTCTTTGTTTAAGTAAGGTTTTCTAGCTTGTGATCTTTTTGTATAATAATTTTTTGTTTTAAGTGTCTGTTTTGGATATTTCTTATTTTTGTATCTAGGTTTTTCTTGTTTATCATAATGTTGAGGAGTATAAATTTGACTACAAAAACTTGTTTCATTCTTTAATTGTCTACTTATTTGTATATTAGTACATTTTTCTACTAATATTTTTATTATGAACATTACTCGTTGGCCTAAAGATATTCCTATTCCTGTTTCCATTCTCTTATCTACTATTTCTTCTTTAAACCTTTTACTTATTTCTAGTCCTAAAGCTCCTGGTAGTTTATTAAAAAGTTTATTACCTATGTCTGTATTCCATGTGTTTCCACTAAGTGAGGCATAGTATATATATTCTGCTAAAAAGGGTAATTTATGTAATACCAATTTTTTAAATTTAAGTGTTCTAATTTAATTAATGCATTCTTTTGTTGTTCTGTGTTTTCAAAATTTGGATCTTCTCCTGTTATGATTTGATGTATTGTATTTCCAAAATTAAAAGGATTTGGTCCTAAGGAAATTAATTTAGCTAATTCCATTGGATTTCTATACTTCCATTCTTGCCACTTAGCCTTGGCTAATTCTCCTAAATATTGTTCTAAATATCTTAACATTTCTTCTGCATCTTTAGGGTCAAAGTGTTTTATATAATCACTAGCTATTGCATTTTTTCAAGAGTCTAAATAATTATTCCATCTTTGAGGATATATATTAGTTATATTTAATATAAATGGCTGTCCTCCATACTGATGAATGTGAGGGGCTTCCATAGGATCTTTGCGTCCTATAGGTTTATATGGAACTATCTGTAAAGGTGGTGTATAATTATTTCCTGTTTCTATTGGATCTATCCTTTTTGTAGGCATATTTCCAGTATGAATATGTAGGTCTGTTTCTAGAAAAATTTGAGGGTGTTTCTGTTCTTAATCTACTTCCTCCTAAGTCTGGTATTTGTTGTTGAGGATTACTACTGCTACTTGCTTCCATTAATTCTAAAATTCCTTCTCTTTTTTCTATTATACTAGGTTCATATACTGTACTATTTGTATCTTCTTCTGAAATTATATGGTTTATTTCTTCGTCTTTTAGTTCATATGCTTCTAAATTCATATCATCTTCTATTTCTATAATTTCTATTGTTTTCGTTTTTTGTCTTATCATTAAATTATCATTTCTTTCATAACAATTAATTACATGTCTAAATATTATATTAATGTTATCAAATTCTTCTTTACATCCTGTACAAAGATAATTTTTCTATTTTCTTTGTTTTCTATTTTTAAAATATTAATTAATTTTTTCAAAATTATATCATCTTGTGTTTCTAAATAAAAATCTGTATCTTTTTCTAAAATTTTTAAGATTTCTAATATTTCTCTATTCATACCTTCTTCATTATTGTTACTTGTGCTGCCTTCTATATAATCAGTAAATCTTATAGATTTTCTTTCTATACTATCTTCATAATATATAGTTTCTTGTGGTACTATTATTCTTTCTGGTTTATTTACTAACCTTTTTAATTCTCACGGTAATCCTGATTGGTCTATATTATCTACTGTTAATGGTGGTAAAAGTTTTATTCCTCTATTTCCTAACATTTCTACAGTGTTTTTTATATTTACTTTATATCTAGATGTATTACTTTGAGTCAATTTTCCTAAAAATGTTGTGCATAATAATAAGTTTTTTCCCTCAAAATCTTGATATCCTCTTGTCATTATTATTATTTGAATATGTTTTGCAAATTCTCTAGTATCTAACATATAATTAGGACAACAGTAAAAAATTCCTCATCCTGTCTGCATATCTATTTCTGGTCCTCCTATTATTGATTTATGTGCATAAGAATAATTTATTCTAGTATCCATTATTAATAATAACACTTTTCCTCCTAAATTGTATGTTCTATGCAAAGCTTTTATTCCTATTACAATTAATCCTAAATGAGTTAATCTAAAATTTCCTTCTAATAATTTGTTTGTGTGATGGAGTTACTAAATGTAAATGAACTGTGTTTCCTTCTAAGCATCTAACTTGAACTTCTCTATAATGTCTGTAAAGTCTAGTTTGGTCTGATGCTTCATATAATGCATTAGAATTAATTATGTTTATCCTGTTATTCCTAAAAGTTTTTATATCTCTATCTATATCAATTATTTCTCCTAAATTTATTAATTCTTCAGTTTGAATTCTGTCTGGCCTTATGAATCTTTGAATTCTATTTACTATTGTACTTACTGTACTATTTTCTTCCCTATTTCTTCTAGTTTTTGCAGCTATTGTCTCAATTCTTTCTCTATCTTCTGAATTTCCTGTTCCTAATCTAGGCATTATTGTTTAGATTGTAAGAATGTCCAAACAGGTTGTTGTCTAATCTTTTTCTTTCCTTTTGTTCCTAAGTTCATTTTCAGTTTTCTTAATTGCTTCTGCTAATTCATCTACTTCTCTATGTGAGGCTAATTCTTTTAAATATTCTTCTATTTTTACTACTTTTTGTTCTAACTTATCCATTTTAATTTGTGTTGCTATTAATAATGCTATTATAGTATTATTTTGTCTTACTATTTGTTTATCTGCTAGTGTGCCTGGTTCAAATGTTAAAATCCTATTGGGTCTTGTAAATATTTTTTAGTTTCTTCTATTGCTAATTTGTAGTCTAAATTGTTTTCTATTATTCTATCTGTTGTACTTTTATTATTTTGCCTACCTGTCTTTCTATCTTATCTATTTTTTCTAAAATAGGAATTTTATTTTCTTTTTTCTTTTCTAATTTTTCTATTACTGTTTTTAAATAATCTAAATTTTGTCTTATACTTTTTATTTCTTTATTCTGATTTTTTAAAGTCTCATATATGACTGTTATCATGCTTTCTATATTTCTATCTATTGCTTAGGAAGTTCTTTTTTATATTGTCTATATAAAATATAATCTAACATACTAATTACACGCACACACATATATATATATATATATATATATATATATATATATATATATATATATGTGTATAACACATATACATATACACATATATATGTATGTATGTATGTACATACTCAAGAATTAATCAATTCTTTAAGCATCTGCTAGCAAACTAGGCATCATCCAATTCTGCGTAAAATTGTGTGAGCTTTCTTATTCTTCAAAAAATATATTACAATGCATGATGACATGCTTGATTGCTCTACTTATTTCTTAAGCATTTTTTACATCTCTTAAATATTTTGTTCCGCTTGTATGTACAAATTGATATTTTGGTAAAGAAAATGAATTTTGGTGACAGTAGATAAAGTTAAAGTGTTTTTTATTGGGAATTTTGGTATGGTTATGAAGCATTAGATGTGTTAAATGGTTTAAGATATTGTTAACATATGCTATTTCACTTCCTCTAATTGGTGCTCAGAAAAGTTGGCTATATGTCAATATATGATATGCTAGTTGTTGAGATCATTATAATTTTCTCTTTGTTAAGTTTTTTCATAATATTAAAATCAAGATCATTTTTTTGGCATCAAAGATATATATTGGCTATATGTCAATATAGATATGCTAGTTGTTGTGATCATTTTAATTTTCTCTCTATTATCTTTTTTTGTCATATTATAATCATGATCATTTTTGGGTATCAAAACTATATATATGTGTGTGTGTATGTATGTATGTATGTCAACTCAAGAATTAATTAGTTCATTATTTATCTACTAGCATACTAGGTATCATCCAGTTCTGCTTATAATTGTGTGAGCTTTCTTATCTGTCAAAGAACATATAACAACACATGAAGACATTCTTGATTGCTTTTCCACATCTCTTAAATATGTTGTTCCTCTGGTATTTGGAAACAAATAGATATTTTGATAAATGAAATGAATTTTTGTGATAGTGGATGATTAAAGTGTTTGTTTTCCTTGGGAACTTTGGTAATAGTTATGAATATACATAAGACTTTTAAGATATTGCTAACATATGATATTTCACTTCATCTAATTGGTGCTCAGAAAAGCTAGCTATATATGAATATAGACATGTTAGTTGTGGTGATCCTTTTAATATTCTCTTCGTTATCTTTCTTCGTCATATTCTAATTGGGATCGTTTTGTTGGTATTAGTGCATTCCTTATCCATTGACCATCATCACGTGGAGGCATCAAGGAGATAGAGAATTTTGGACATCATGCTATGTCTTGTAGTTGAGAATAAGTTATATTTGTGATATTTTCGTACATAAAATTATATTTAAAATTCTATTCTAGATGCTATTAATGATACAATTATGTTTAGAAAATTAGCATTTTAGTTTGTGACTCTATTTTAGATGATTGCTTTAAATATTTCAATTTTAATTAAATTAGATGCTATTGATGACACATGTACTATGACTTTATTATAGTTGAAAATTTCTACTGTTGTATAATTTATTATCATTTAAAAGTAGGTTCTATATCTTGTAATTTAATTGGAAAGAAAAGGTTCATAGAATAAGATAGTGAATTGATAAAAAACAAAAGTAGTGACAACAAAATGATGTTGTAACTATGTACGACTACACTTTGTGATAAGAAGTCATCACCAACAAGAAGCCAACAAGTAAACTTTGTGATAAGAAGTTGTCACAAATAAGTTGGGTGTCGGTATGTACAAATGACAAAGTAGAAACTTAATGAGTGACAACAGAAGTTGTCACAAGTTAATTTTATGTTTGACATAGAAGCTACAAGTGAAGTTCCACAAATCTATTTGTTGATTACGCTTACTACATTCCACTTGAGGTTCAGGGTTCTTTTTCTGCACATTTTCTTTCATCGTCAAAAACTTATAGCTTGTGTTCAAAGAGTAATATCCTGAGGCAGAAAAGTTCCATTACCATCTATCAAACTTTACTACTGAAAGATAAAGGAATCTTTAGGATATTTCTAGTATCAAATGGACAGAAAATTCCCATCAATCAACTCTTCGTTCTGCTAAATCCTTGAATAAGCTGCTTCACTTTGGTAACATTGTACCAGATTGGTTTAGTAGTAGCAACCTTACCTCTCTTATTTTTTTGAATCCTCCTATCTTCCCAAATATCTATTGTACTACCATCCCCTACCTTCTTCCTTAAACTCTGTCTAAAAACTCCTAACACTACTGTAGATGCTTTGTCAAAACTAAGAAGCCCTTTTAGGAAAGCATTTGACTTTTAGCATTTTATAAACTAGAAGATTAAGATTAGTGATAAACCTGCAAACTTGTTTAACAAGTAGAGCTTCATTGGACAATTGAATATCCCTTAAACCCAGACCACCCTTAAGTTTAGCATCATACAATCTCTTCCACTACATCAAATGTATTTCAGCTTCTTTATCTTTAGACCCCACGAAAAAGTTTGCTAAAGTAATGTTAATCCCTTTCAAGAAATTCTTCTATAACCTAAAACAAGATACAATATAAATTGGCATGACTGAATGCAATTGATTTTAGAAGGATTTCCTTCCCTGCTAAATTAAGATCATTCTATTTCCTATCTTTCACTCTATTCAGCACCCTATCTTTTAATGGACCAAAAAAATTGATTGTTTGATATGGTTACTACCATAGGTAATCACAGATATTTGCCTTGAGTGACCTTCTTCTCTTTCCCAAAATGTTACAAATATCATCTTATAGTTCTAGCCAAGTGATTTTACAGAAAAAATGGATGATTTGTCAACATTCACAAGTTGCCCTGTGGACTTTTCCTATATGTGGATGACTACATCACTTTCCTAACTTCCTGTCTAGGGGCCTGGCAAAAAATAATTGAATTATCTGTAAAAATGAGGTGGGAGTTTGATAGCCATTTCTATCAGAGCCAAAAAAATTATTTTACTATGTCTTTTGTTTTTAAGATAACTAGGAATATGACACGTGCATTCGACGTGTCATTGAAATTTTTTTGTGTACTAAGCACAAAGAACTATATAGTTTAGTCTAGATAATTTTATAATTAAATGACTACATTTTCACTAAAGTTAAATTTGTAAAAGTAAAATTTTATTCAATGCAATTAATGTTATGTTAAAGGATATCAAGATTTCTAAACCTATTTTTTTGTGTTGTATGGTTGCGGGGATTCTTTTATTTCTTTATTGTCATTATGATTACAATTTTGAGTTTCTTGTTCTTTTTCTTTTTTTTTGTTTTTGTTTTTTTAAACCTACTCTTCCACTACCCCTCAAGTAACTCGAACCCATAACCAACAAGACATAGGAGAAGCGTTTTACCCTAAACTGTACTTTGTCATCTTACAATTTTCAATTTCATTTCTACATCGAAACACTTGATTTGCTTCTAAATATGGCTTTTTTCAATCCATAATCAACTCTACTTTTTGGTCTTGATAATCTAAGTTTTACGAAAGCAAATGTTTCTTATCTTTTAGTGCGGACACTTTTTATAGTTAGGTATTGAAAACGGATAATTTAATTTCTAATATGTTGGTAAAATATTGCATAATATATATCTTCAAAACTTTATAAAAAATTATGCATTTTTTGAACATTCCATTCCTTATTATTATTATTTTATTTTTTATCATATTTCTTGGTTATTTTGCATTTTCAAGTGTTATTAGTACACAAATCCTACATATTTGACAGGGTTAATTGCACTTTTTACCCCTAAACTATCCTACATTTGCACTTTATACCCTAAAGTATCAATTTTGCCGATCAACCACCTCTAACATTTAATTTTTATCACATCATACCAATTACTCAATGGTTAATAGAAAATGACTCATATATCACTACTACCTTGCTCAACTTTCCCAAATTCTTAATCTTTTCTCCCAACACCGTACTAAACACAGTTATACACCCAACATTTATCATTTTTACTCCTTTATCTCCGGCAAAACCAATCGAGATGTATATGAATAACTTGCAATTTAACAGTTTCACACGCCGTTTTACGATCATATTTCTCAAGTTGAACTGGCAGGTTTAATGTATCTTCAATTGCAAAATCTGAATGTCTAGAAAGAGAACCACGATCTAGTTGTCCCTAAATTAATGAATTTCAATAACCCAAATTATAACCCAAATTTGAACCCGGATTTTTTTTCAAGAATCTAAGATGTGTTTACTAGCGCATCCATGCATGTTGTGTGGTAAAAAAAGGGATATTTTCTGAAGTTGGGCAAATTGGTTAGGGTACATGGGTCATTTTACTATCTATCTTTGAGTAATTGAAGCAATGTGCTAAAATTTAGAAGTTAGATATGGTTGATTGCCAAAATTGGTACTTTAGGGTGCAAAGTGCAAAAGCAGGATAGTTTAAGGATGTAAAGTATAATTAACCCTATTTGACAGCTATAAGTTCAAATTATACAATTATTTCAAATCAAAGTTGTGGATTGATTTGCATTTATTGTAATTAAAGTAATGAACATAGTAAAAATATGTCATGCATATACATGAACTTAAAGTTATATAACATTCTTAGATACGTAGAGCATGCAACTTTCATTTTCTGAATTATTTTCCTTTTTGTGTGTGTGTGTGTAAATATATATATATATATATATATATATATATATATCATGTTAGATTATTGTGTGGGCTAAAATAGAGACAAGAAAAGAAAGTTCAAAACTCAAATTCATTAATATTGTGAATCTTAGATTATATAAAAGTTTTTGAGTTAGATTTTTCATTTTTTCATGTGCATCAATTTTCTGGTTTAGATGCTCTACCCAATATTAACTATGTCTAATCGTCTGTCCTACCTGAAACATTACCATTTCGGCCAAAATTCATATTCAAGTTCATATTTTTGTTTTTAAGTGGGGCTACTTATTCTTTAGGGTTAAAAGCTATGCCCCCTAAATAATTTTAATAGATATTTTACACCTTTGACATGTGGTTAACTAACTAAAGTGTCATTTTTTGTGCAAATTGACCATTGTACCCCAATATTGTAGTTAATGTATTTCATTCTTGGTGAAAGTTGTAATTTGTTCCCCTTTCTAAGTAATAAACGCTTAACTCCTCGTACATGTTATAGAACAAAATTTCTCCTTCTATTTCAACTATCTTCTTTCTTCTTTTTTCCCTTTTATTTAAGTTTCTCTATCTTGTTTCACATTTTATTTTTTCTTATCCATTGTTAAAAGTTATACTCCTTTCATCCCGTTATTTTTGTAGTATTTAATTTTTGTGCTTTTTTTTTTTTTATGTATAGTAGAGTCATTTTGAATCTTTGATATATTGAGCATGGTATCCTAATTTGCCCCGTGAAAGACCAATTGTAAATCATCTTTTATAGGCGATGGTAGACTTTGTTTGATAATCATTATGACTTGGGAAAATTTTAACATGGATCAAGGTATACAGTAGGGTATTATACTTTGTAGTTTATATTTATCTATATCTATCAACTTGTTAATTTTTTAAAAAAAGTTAAAAGATGTGAATAAATATAGACCACAAGATATACGGTAGGATTGTATACCTTGATGCATACAAGAATTTCCAATATTCCTTTGACCTGCATGGTTGCATGGCCCCACATTTGCTTGCATTTTGCAATCCAAGAATTGCTTTAAATGGCGCGAGAAGTAAAGTTTAGCCATTTATTGGCACATGGAAGTAGTGTAACTCACGAGTAGGTTTATGGTGGTTATTGAGCAAGTAGTGGCATCCTCATAGTTGCTCAATAACCAATGGGAGCCATTTATATAGGATAGCCCACTTTATAACAAATTGGGGGGCCATGTTTTGTCCAAATGAGAGTTTTTCATTGATTTTTGAACAACTATTAGGATACCAAATAGTTGTTCAATGACCACAATAAATTTTGCCGTAACTCACACATGTTAGGTGCGTATTTGGAGATGTGATCCAAATTGTTTTGTAACATGTCATACGCAAAACCGAGGGTAGTAGTTGGAAATTTGCTGAAAGTATTTTTGCCAAATTTAGTATGTGACAAAAATTTTGGGACAGACAAAAATAAAGACACTTTCTATGAGATGCAAGAAGTTATTATTATTTTAAATATTTTTAAGATCTAATTTTACATGTGTTTTATGATTTAATTTTCAAATTAAAATGCATTACAATAAAATAACATATATTTTATTGTAATACAAAATTTATAATGAAATACTAATACTAAAATTAAGAAATACACAATGTACACAAAAATAATCTCAAAAAAGTTAAATAATTTATTCTAAGTATGCAAATAAAAATTGTTCATGCAGAGTCCTTCAGTTGACATATTTTGACCAAATTTATTGTGCCTTATATTAAACAGTTATAATATTTTGTTACGCTGTATTATCGTTATGCCAGAAATAAAAAGTTCAACATGATACTCATTCTATAATTTATGTTTATGTTAAGAGTAAACTTTTAAATGTTTTTGTACTAATAGCATTTTAAGCAGTTGTAAACTTTTAAATTTATGTGTAAAATTTTAAATTCTATAATAGCATTCTACAATTTATGTGTATGTTAAGAGTAAACTTTTTTGTACTAATAGCATTTTGGCAAAATTTATTGTGCTTTATATTAAGCAGTTGTAATATTTTGTTACACTTTATTATCGTTACGTTAGAAATAAAAAAATTCCACATGATACTCATTCTATAATTTATGTGTATGTTACGAGTAAACAATTAAATTTTTTTGTACTAATAGCATTTTAACCCTCTACAAGAGTTTGGTTTGTTTGTAAAGTAAGTCCTTGCTAAATTATCACAAACTATGCACTGAAATAAAAATATGTTTCTTTTAATATAAATTTATTTATTTTATAAATTAAATTATCCAGACATATAAAAATTAGAGCTTGTAATTAATGAATAATTAAAATTAGTAAAATTATTTAGCAGCATGGGAATTGCATGGACCCATCTTAGCCATTTTTTTTTTTTTAATTTGGGCATTTGTCCATTAAATTTATTAGGGGCATTTTGTATCTTTTGTGAAAAGTTCGATGGGGCATTTTGATTTTAGCCCAAATGGCATTTTTGTCTAAATAATTTAAACTTTATATTTTAAAAAATCATTACTTTTTGACGAAAATAGGTTAGAGGTGCAAAATGCTTATTAATTTATTGAAGGAAGCATCTTGCAACTTGGATGAAACTTGAAAAGAGAATTTTTCTTTTAACCCTATTCTTTAAAATGTAAACAATAATGATTTTAGTGCGGCGCACCTAAATCTTATTCTTTCGTTCTCAGTTCTTTCCTGTCTCCTCCTCCACTTCCATTCTCACTGACCTATACTCTTCACTCTTGGCTCAAAAACTTTAGAGTTGCTCATTCTTTTTCATCAACCATTTAAAAAGGAGCAACTTTTTAACGATAGAGAAAGAAAGAGATTGAGATATAGATTGAGACTCTCTTATCTTTTTTCTCCCTCTTTGAAGTCCATTTTCATATGAAATAGAAGAAATAAAGAAGAGAAGAAAAACATCCAAATAGATAGATATATTATGAAAGCATGCAATGTCTCCCACAAAAGCTTAAATGAACTACAACCTTTTAATCCAACCTTTTGACGAGAGAGAAAGAAAGAGATTGAGATATAGATTGAGATTCTCTTATCTTTTTCTCCCTTTTTGAAGTCCATTTTCATATGAAATAGAAGAAACAAAGAAGGGAAGAAAAACATCCAAACAGATAGATATATTATGAAAGCATGCATTGTCTCCCACAAAAGCTTAAGTGAACTGCAACCTTTTAATTGAACCTTTGATTCATTTGAAAATATTTCATTATCATTGAAATTTTCAAGAACCCTTTTGAAATCTTACCAACTTGACCTGAAACCACAAATTTGGCTTGTATTGTTGTTGCCTTTCTTCCCCTACAATACCTCCACCTACCAATAAAATTAGAAAATCTTTAATCCACTGTATTTCATTCTCTTTAATATATCAGTTTGTCTTTTATTTCAATAAAGGGTTGCATTTTTATCCCTTTATTGCTTCTGAATCTTTGTTATAGATTGGAAAAATTCCACTTTTGTGGATAAAAGAAAAGGGGTAGGACGGAAGAAAAGGAAGAAAAGGGAGAGACTGGACGAGGGATGTCGTTGTTTTAACTTTTAAAATGCAGGTGGCCCCGCAACAAAAAGATAATAATATAATAAAAGAAAATTCTATGATCCCTTTAGTGTTTTTGAGGGATTCATTCCCTTAATAGCTATCCAATGAGTAGTTGACACCTCATTAAATAATGATAAGGATTGTTACATGGTAACAATTCTATCATTTGCTTATAAACCTGCTATAGCAAGTAATCTTATTTTTTTTCTATTTTGTACATTTTTAAAAAGAAAACCCTAGTTTAAATCAAATGAATGATGATTTCAAAATTAAGAAAAATAAATAATCTCTATTAAAGTCTCAAATAATTTGATAATGTGAATTATTTATAAAACTTGAAGTGAAATTATTCTAATAAATAATAAAATAACACCATAAAGCAAAAAAATTTATTATTAAAATATCAATCTCCTGTTGTCCAAAATTATTAAAATGAACATTCCTTATCTAAAGTAAGTAGTATTATACGTACTATTACATAATCTGTACCATCAAAAAATAAATTTTGTCATAAATAGATATTTAAATAGTAATTTTGCGACGCAAAAAATAATTTGATAGTACTATAAACATGAAAGAAAGTATTATGAGAGATCTAAATAGTATTCTCATGTACAATAAAAAGAACTACCATTTTGACTGTATCAAAATGATTAAGAAAGTCGATGCATAATTAAACATTAACAAACCAAAAAATAAAATATGGATATAATTACATTATAAATCATTAATCGCGTGAAACTATCAACTAAAATGGTAACAAATAATAAAATTGTACTATGTAAAGTAAAGAAACCTACTATCAAAATATCAACATAGTATTACTGTATACAATGTACTATCTCTTATGAGAGATCATAAAATTTTTGAATTAAATTAAATGTAATAGATTATTTATATTGAAACCAAACAAATTTTTGTAATGAAAGAGGTAATAGGATAGTGGTTGGTAATGAAACAAATATGTTATATACAATGGTATTAGAGAATATGGAAGAAAGTACTATGAGATATGTAAATAATATCCTCTCGTATAATAAAAAGTACTACTGACTCCATTACATCAACTTAATTAATTCTAAATCTGATGAGAAATCCATCCAATATTTATGAGACATTAAATTAATGATATTGATAGATTATCTGTATCATATCAAAATAACTTTTGGTAATAAAATATATATTGCATTATTAATTATTTGTGAAGAAAAATATTTTGATAGTATGAAGGAATATAAAAAGAAGTACAATTAGGTATCTATATAGTATTCTCTTGTATAGTAAAAAAATATTATAAGTCTTATATCAACTTAATCAAAAAAAAATCAAAGTATAGATGAATATAGACAATTTTAGAAACAAGAAATGAGAAAACCTACATTAGATTTTATTAAATGTAACATTATCAACAAAGTTATTATAGATAATAAATAGTACGATGAAGTGCAAAGAAACCTACCATCAAAGTATTAGTACACGTACTATCTAAAATAACTATATTGTGCTCTCCCTTTTTTTGAATAGTATTTAAAAATGTCATCTTATTTGATTATATGAATGATCATGAAATATTTATAGAAGGCAAATTTCCTGGTAACAGTAGTACAAATTGTTATTTAAACTTCATAACATTCCAAATGTGAATAAGTTATTGTAATAGAACTATAAATTAAAATGTAAAATTGAAAAGTACTTCGACAAGCAAAAATAGTACTATCAAATATTGTAAAAGATACAAACATTGTTTGGTTATTAATGCTAAATTGTACACAAAAACAAAACAAAACAAAAAAAAAACACTGAATAAAAAATCAACTTATAAGTTATATATTATGCTCGCTAATCATGTATAAAAATGTAATAAGTAATATAGATGTAGTATGGTTATATAATGACTTAGTACTATGTATATGTTAGTATAGTACTATCATTTAAATAATATATGCTACTTCATTATCTAACCTAGTATTTAAGGCACAGTCTACTTTGGGTAGGTGCAACAAATAAAATTTAACATAATATTTTTATATATAATAACATTATCATATAAATATAGATAATTTTACAAAATAAAAATATGGAGTAATTATATAATAGTTACATACAATTGTGCGTATTTTCTTGTAGATTTTAATACTTTTAAGCCAATTTTAAAAAGAAACGGAAAGACCACTAGACCAAATGATGTTCTCCCTTTATTAATAATTAGAATATTTTGAATTTTATTTTTATTAATGTTAAAACTATTTTGATTGACAAAAATTTTACTATAAAAAATGAGTTTCACAAGTAAATTAATAAAATGTTGTTCAAATTTCACCACTTATGAAAACAAATAAGTCATTTGGATAGTATTCTTAAACTATGAAAGAAGTACTATGGGAAATAAAAATAGTAGCGTCAAATATCATAAAAGGTACTACTTCTCATTATTTTAATTAATAGATAAAATAATATAAAATATATAAAATATTATTAATCATAGAATTTTGTATGGAGAAAATTAAAATAGCACAATAATTTTCACAGTTAGTTTACATAAAACAAAACAAAATAAAAAATTTATTTCATCAATGCAAAGTCTTAAATATGAAATTAAGAAAAATAAAAATGAAAAATGTAATATTCTATCATGAATAAAAAAAATTGGCAATAAATAATGAAATATATTAATATATAAGGTAAAAGGAGTAGTAGTAAAGGTTGAGGAGGAATTGTGTAAAAGATAAGTATGATGAAAGAAAACTTAATCCTAAAAATTTAACAAGTTCCCTATCTAAAAAGACAAGTTTGTGTGTGAATAAATAAGTTAGTTAAACCTAATGTAATCCGAAAGTCCAAAATTTTCCTATATATATAAGATAAATATTGAACTAAGGGTATAGTATCCTGGAAGGGACGGTAGAATCTCTTATAATAAATGAGTTGTAAGTAATATGACAACTTTTAAATTGGGCAGAGAATTTGATACGGTGATGTGGTGATGTTAGACAGATGATAACATACTGTCCCCTCATTCTACATTTGTTGAATAGAAATGTATCTTATTCAAATTTAAAGAAATCATCTAAATTATCTTATTTTTGTGACAAACTATAGTCTACCAGTTCTTTTGGCTCACACTTTGCATGAACATGCCTTGATATCAATTAAAAAATCCAATAAACATATTAGAAGTGAAGTATAAATCTTGAAGATCAACAAATCAAAACATTTGCAATCGAACAAGAGGGAAAGAGAAGCTTTACAAAATTGTCCAGTTCTATTTGTGGATGCAGTAGCTTACCAATCCTTATCCAATTAAAACTTGAAAATAATGAGAAGCATATAAAAATCACGATGCCATATCCTTTACCTAAACACATAAAGCGTTTGGAGTAAGGATCTATAAAAAAAATAATAATAATAATTCGACAATCCTTCATTTGAAAGGCATGAGCTGCTACCTATTAGATAGGATGTCAAAGAGAACATATTAAAAGATCATTTATATGGCATAAACTTCAGGTCCAAATCCCAATTGTCTACTGTTGCTAAAGGAAATAGTACACACTTGCAAAAAGAAAAATATATGACATCTACCAAACTACAAGTCATCCAAATTACACTTCTATATTTTACCAATAACGTTGTACCTCATTCCAGGTGAGATATTAATTTTGTGCTGGAAGATCAACTAAAGCAAGATGATATATATTCGCAAAAGCAGGAACAATATTACTTATAATTTCTGATTAATGAGCATTAAAAGTATGGAACAAATATAAACACAATGAAATCTACAACCAACTCAGACTTCATAAACAATCTTTAACAAGAAGAAGAGTAGTTAACAATTGCAAAAAATAAAAATAAAAAATAACATTTGTCTACCTCTAGTTTTCAACTTCAAGATTAGACCAACAACCTAGGCTTCGCTTGGTATAAGTTTTGCCTAATATGCTATGAAATCATCAAGTTGAAAAGGTAAAACCAGATTTAGCTAAGAGACTGAATTCTTGAGTCACATGATTCAGTTACAATTCATATAAGCAGATAAAGGAGTTACTACCTCTAACACCTAAATTTCTTCAAATTTGCAAGTGATGAGCAACAACCTCATTCCAACAATAGAAATTGTTTCCTATGAATAGTTTATCTGTGAACCAAAAGAAAACTCCATGCCTAGAAATAAGCATAATCCCAAATAAAGTAAAATTTATTTTCAAATAAAATTCATTTACTTTAGAGTTCACATTTTTTGTTCAAACTTCTATAATAAGTAATAAGTTATCTTTACTATAAAAAAAAAAGGCAAAAAGATTTGGATAGAACATTTAAAGTAATTTGCAGATACATAGAACACTTTGTTTCTTCAAATAGAAATTAGAACTTACACTATCGATCAATCACCACACCTAAAAAAAGCCATTACTCCCAAGATAAATATTTATTCATAGAAAATTCATTCATTTAAGAGTTTGTGTTTTTTTTATCAAACTTCAAATAAGTAATAAGCTATATTTTCCCCTAAGAATAAAGAAGAAAAGAGTTGGATAGAACATTTAATGTAATTTGCGAATGCCTAAAACACTTAATTCATTCACTTGAGTCTAGATCCATTGGCCATAATAGCCAGTCGTTGAATGATCTCTTACCATGTGGGTCAAGCAAATACATAAACCTTGCCTCATATTCCTATAAGCAGAAATAAGTTAGCAAATTAGTTCATTAAGCCACACATATAAGGACAATGGGTATCTCTTGACAAAAGCTATTAGACATCATGTTTATCTAATCGTCGTCCCAGAATCATATTCTCAATCAAGCAGCTATTCAGAACTTTGGAACTGACATCTTTATCAAGTTTTATCTTGATTTCTAAATATTTAGGTATTAATTCCACTTTATCTTAAACAAGCATTTCGTGCTAAACATGAAGTTAAAATAATCTTCCACAAGGTTACATAGTGGGACATGTCAGTTTAGTAGACTGTAGATGAAGCAAAGAATACCTTTCACAAATCACATAGTTGCACATGTAAAATTGAAAAAAAAAAAATAGAAACTATCAATGAATAAAGCTATAGCATCAAAATAAAACTTTATTTAAGACACTAGAATGAAAAGTTAAATACTGAAGTCACTTATCGCGCATAACTTTAGATTTTCCAGAGCTATTAGAAACAACTACATACAAATTTGCATAAATTACAGAGTAAATTATTATAAAGGTGTGGTATATCCTTTTGATCTAGCTTACATGATTATGAAAAAAAAAAAAAAAAAACTTAAGATAATGAAGGAAAATAAAACGAAAATGCGGACTTACATGATTTAGGTGATGGAAGTCGAGAAGCCTAGAGAATTAACAACAAAGAAAACCAAAATTAACATAAAATAATTCAATGGATAGAGATGAAATTAGATGCATTTGTTGGGTTAGAATGGACCTGAGGGATTTGAAAAAAACTTTATGAATCTGGCGAAAGCTTTGACTGATGATACCCAATATCCTTCCAATCTTAAGTGAATCAATCGATTCTTAACGCAACATTTAGAACTAAAACTCACACTTACTACAATAATCAAAACAAACAAATGATTCCATTTTTATATGAAATAATTCTTTATAACTGCAAAAAAAAAAAATAATAATAATAATTAAAGAAGACAAACAACAACGAATCCCATATGTTGTTTCTATGACATTCACAAAAAAAGACAAATCCCATCTGCTATTTTTATTGCTTATATGTAAGATTTCACAAACATAATATTGTACAGCTTTTATAGTTTCTAGAAATGCCACCCTTGAAACACAGGTAGAAAGGATAAAAAAAAATAGTAAAAGAACTCGGTCCCATTCTGCATGTCTACCATCAAAACTGGAGCCGCCGGAATATGGGCCTTAGAAGCTGCGTCATTCATCGTCGACTCCACCAATCCATATCCTACTGTATCGGTCGCCGGTAATGACTGAAAAGACAGAGCAGAACACCTTAGACCGTAACACCCTACCCACCAAAATCAAAACACAATTAAACCAATCAAAACCCTCAAAAAATCCAAATTTTAAAAATAAGTAAATAAAATTCATTTCATAGACCAATACTCTTGCTTAATTATGGCCACAAATAGAAAATTTCGTTCAAACTACTGGTAATAGAAAATTAATAAAATAATAGAAAAACCCAATATGTTATGGGCTAGTTATAAGTAAAATTGTGTGGCAAAAACATTAACCCTGTGAATAATTTTTGTTCAACAAACCAGGTGAGAGAAAGAATGGAGAAGAAGAGAGTGAAAAAGAGAGGAGAAACGGGAAGACAGAAGAAAGGAGGTGTGAGAATGACGTATGGGCAACGTAGCATAGTACATTTACTTCCACTAAGTATTTTTGTCTATTAAATGACAATTTTACCCTAAAAAACTCAATAATGTCGAGAATGCATGCGATACAAAAGACACTATGAGACTCCCCTCTTTATATATTTATGGTTCACATATCTAATTTTAGGATTAACTTATAGCCCAAATACAGTACAAGTTTTTAAAATACTTTATATAGTGTTGTATTGTACAATCCCTTAAAGCAAAGGGAATAGTTTCCTAAAAGGTATTGTAAAATTTCTCATATACATACACATACATAAATTAATATCCATGGTTTTCCAATATTTCCAATTTATATCACAAAAAATACAAAGGTTGAACCAAATAAAGCTTCTTCTATAACGTAAAGAAATATGTCGTCTCTGAAAAAATTAATGAGTCATGGCCTCTTTAGTTCCAAATGAATAAAAATTTTATTATAATACTATATAAAATAAAAACTCTAAAAAGAATAAAATATTTTTAAATTAGTGTACAATTTTCAGAACTTTCCAATTCTTGAAAGATGCTTAACTAATTGTATTTGTACAAATTTTCTTCTTTCTTTTACGGTGTAATTTAATGAATCTACATAAGTTGCATAAGTTACATAGCTGACACAAAACAAAGGACTTATTCAATTTATGCAATCCAATGAAATTTGACATGATATTATGATATAGAAAATATTTTTAAAATATTTTTTTGACTTTTCATGCCAAGATCTTATGCTAGTTCTTTTTTTTCTTTTACAAATAGTAATTGATTCAACCATCTTGAAATTGAAACTTTATTAGACTCAAATTTCACTTACTTTAACTGAAAAAGAATGAGATTTCTCAATATCATAAATATCTTCAAGAAATAGTAGCACACAAAATGTTTGCTAATGTTTCCCAAACATTTGCAACTTTTTTCTAACTTGGTAATCTATTAAAACATTAAACACACTAATGTTTAACTATATTCTTTAGTTACATACGTTAATCGAGTGACACGACCTGTTAGTTAAGAAGAACAAACAATGCACTAAATGTATGCCGAAATAAAAAATTTTGTCGATTGTGTGTTTTTTTTCTATTATCCTCTGACATTAAGGACACAATTTCATCACAATCCAACCTCTGAAAATCAAGAGTGTGTATTTTCTTTCAATAGATTAAATTATGACATATGAGACATTTTTATTTACCTATATTTGGCAAAACCCCTAACGGCTAATTATAATTTTATGTTTTAATCAAAGAAAGAAATAAAATTATAATATTATTAACTTCTTTTCATAAGCAACTTATAAGTTTTAAATTTTAAAGTTAATTTGGTCATATATAAAAATCTATTAAAATCATTATTTCAAGAATATGAAGAAAAGAAAAATAAATAAAACATAATTTTTATACTTTTGGATTACTAAAAAACCGATGGCCAACATTACTTTTGAATTTTGGCATACATTGTGTGAATTGCTTTTTCCCTGTTAAGTAAAAAAGTCATGTGACTTTCAATTCAATTGGTATCTAGTTATACTTTTTGCAAATCTCTAGTATATATTTTGGTTCAGTGGATTAATTATCATCGAAATACAAAAATTTTTCAATGTCCCATTGATTCTCTGATTTTCATGGATTTGCTCAAGTTTGGAAGCTGAATTTCAAGCTCTCATTATGGGGCTGCAATACTGTCAAGAAAAAGACTTTTTCCTTGTCATGGTTGATATACACTCGGAATTCTCTAGGTCCCACATCATCCACAGTCAGATTCGAGTGCCCTGAAAATTGAATGTTCTACTTAGAAAATTCAAGCTCCTGTCATCTGAGTGCCAAGTGACCTTTCAGCACCAATATTGTCAATCAAATGCAGGGGCAAATTCATTTACAAAATTGGCAAATACAACAAGTGTTTCCGAAACTTTTACTCCTCAGTCTCTTCCCAGACATATGTTAGGTTTACTATGATTGCATGCAAGAGTTGTGCCTTACATTATAATATGTAAACCTACCACCAATAGAGCCATGTAATTTTTTGATAAATCAATAAAAATATATGGTTTCCTCAAAAAAAAAAAAATCGTCATTGAATTTCTAACAAGTTAAAACTCATTTTATTTCATCATCATACATCAAATACACTTATTTACATGAAAAGGCTTTTAATCCTTTCAACTTGGAATGTTTTCATAGAAATGATTCTTTTTCAAGTTATGTTATCTTAGATAACAATCATGAAAGTAAAAGGAAAAAACAGGATACTTTGCTTTTTCTAGAGTAATAGATGATTTTTCATACTTATTCTATAAATGTAAAAATAAAAGTATTAATCAACATGTAAAATCCAACAAAAAAAGCAATATTCTACGGACTTAGACATTTTATAGTCGATTTACAAAGAATTGAACTTTCTTTTGCTTCTCAATAATTTTATTAGATAAAGCTCCCAATTCACAATAATATAACCACCAATTTCATTTTGTAAGTGATGAATATGTCTATGTGTTGGGGGGAAATTTACTACAAACACAAAAATTGAAGAACAATTTTGAAACTTTAGTGCGAGTGATCTCTATGCTTAAAATGTTATTTGCCCTCACTATGAATAGTTGTTGAATGATTTTAGGCAAATACAGCTTCTAGGAATCACTAAAGCCACACCAAGAACACTTACTCAACAATGCAAGTGTTCTACCCTTGAACTCTCAAGAACAACTATAAGACTAAAATAAGAAGAAATCTATAAAAATCTGATTTTTGTGTGTATTTTTTGCATTTGATGTAGTCTCATATTTATAGAAACATCAAACACTTCATCAAAGGTTGTCTCAATTGATTGGCAACCCTAAAAACTAAGTTACAACTCTTAAGATGAATGGACAAAACTTTTCACCCATAACTCAAATGAAGAGGTGCTACCTTTTTATTTGAATTTGCACCAATTCATCACAAGAGAAGTTATAAAATCAGATTTTTAATATTTAATTAGTTTTATAAGTTATCATTGGAAAACGCCAAAAGACACAATTTGAAACATGATGTTTCATATATTTATTTCCAACACTATGAAGAAGGGGAAAAACTTCAAAGTTGATTATCGTATATAGGAATTTTGAGGCTCAACAGACAATTTTTTTCCCAATACTTTCATTTCTATGCTTATGTTCAATGTTTGTTGGAATATTCTTCATGTTTTATTATCATTTTAGTTTTTTGTTACTCTTTTTGTTGGTCCCAAAGCAACCTAAGAGGGGGGGGGTGAATTAGTTCATACTGTTGTCTCAAAAAATAAACCTTTTGAAGTGCTTAATGAAAATACAAACTTTGTGCAACAAATGAATACTTAAGCACAAATGATCAAAGATAAATATTTAACAATCAAAGCTTAAAGAACAAATAAAAGATTGAGATAAAGAATATCAAACCAAACTCCCAAGCTTCTCAAGCTTGGAGTACATCCACTAGTAGTGCCTCTTCAAAGAAGGTGAGGCAATAACCTTCTTGTACACAAAGTAGGCTCACCCTTACACCAACTAAGTTCCTCTAATTGAGCCAAAGGGTTTTACACTACAACCTCACTTTTGTACACTTGTTATCCCTCCACTCTTACACTTGAAGATCACTCACTAGTCTACTCTTGCTCACACTAATTCCCACTAGTTGAGCCAAGAGAACTATACTACTCAAACCAATACAACCCACAATATTTTAGCCTATTTCTCCCCAAATAGCTCTTACAAGTGTTTTTATTGAATGTAATAGTTCCACACATCATTATTGGAAGTCCTTGGGCTATTTATAGATGAAAGATGTGCTGAAATTTGAGCTCTAACGGAAAAAAACTAGCTGTTAAAAACTAGCCGTTAGGGGTTCGGACGGTGGTTCGGACATCCGTTCATGCATCCTACAGCTTGATGAACAGTGTCTCGGATGGTCATATGCATCCTACAGCATGATGAACAGTGCCTCGGACGGTCATATGCATCCTACAGCTCTGACAGAAAAATTACTTCATTTCGAGCTCCTTTCTTCAGACGGTCTTGAATGTCCGATCTTTTTTGGCTTCGAACGGTCTTCAACATCCTTTCATCATACTTTCGAATTCCTTTTCTCGAAAAATCTTCAACGTCCGATCATCATACTTTTGGATTGCTTCGGACAGTTATCTACATCCGAAAGATGTGTTCTTCCTGAGTGTTGTCTGGTCATGTTTCGGACGCTCCCTTGCGTTCGATCTCCTTTCTTTTGTACGCTCTTCATCGTCTGAAAGGTGTTGTTCAACTTTTAGGTTGTTTTTCTTGATTGTGTTTGGATGATCATTTTCATCCGATCCTTCCTGTTTTTCTGCACACTTGTTTGCAAACCATTAGTATGATTTGGTCATCATCAAAACATGATTATCATAACTAGGGTTCAACACTTTTGGTTATGATGAGTTTTAATAGGATTAAACATTTAATTCTTAGTGACTTTTCTAATTTATTTAAATAAGTTTAATTTAATTCTATTCTTTAATTTTTCATTAATTCCCTTTTATTAAATTTTTGTAAAGTACCAAATTGAGGGTATTTTTGGAACAAAAATGTCAAAAACATTAAGGAGCTCATACTTCTATATATAATGGGAATCTAGCACGTGCATTGTACGTGTCATTGAATTTTGTTAGTATACTTATCTTAGAGAATTGCATAGTTTAGTAGACAATTTTATAATGAAATGACTACATTTTCACAAAAGTTGAATTTACAAAATTAAAATTTTATTCAACACAAGTAGTGTTACATTAAAGGTTATCAAGATTTCTAGACCTTTTTTATTTTTTTTACATGTGCATTGTTGCTGGGATTCTTTTATTTTTTTAATGTCATGATGACAATTTTGAATTTCAATTCTTTATCGAAATACTTGATTTTCTTCTGAATATAGATTTTTTTCTTTATCCATATGAACTCTGCTTTTTGGTCCTGATGATCTATTTAAGTTTTAAGAAAGCTAGTGCTTTCTATGTTTTGTATACAGACACTTTTTATAATTAGATTTAAAAATTGACAATTAAATTTCTAATATGTTTCTTTGGTTTATCCTGTATAATCATTTAACTTAGAATATTGCATAAACGTATACCTTCAAAACTCCACGAAAAAATTATGCATTTCTTGAATGTTCTATTCTTTATTATTATTTTATTATTTATCTTATTTCTTGATTATTTTGCATTTTCATGTTTGATTAGTACACAAATCCAACATAGTTGAAACTTATCATCATTTATATAATTATTTATTAGCAATCAAAATTGGGCTGGTTTAATTTGCATCCATTGTAATTAAAGTGATAAACATAGCATAAATATATCATGCATATACATGTAGTTGAAGCTATATAATATTTGACTACGAAGTATAACCTAAATGGTAAGAATATATATCTTTTTCTACGACCTAGGTCATGAGTTTGAATAACCAAAAGTGTAGTGAGGATCCACTATAAATCCTCTTTTATAAAAATAAATAAATAAATAAAATTAAAAAAAAACATAAACAACATTCTTTGGTATGTAGAATGCAACTTTAATTTGGTGAATTACTTTTCTTTGGGTAAATTACAACAAGCCCCCTAGCAGTTTGCCAACATATAGATTACCCCTTCATGGTTTGCTAATATACATTTAATCCCTTGTGGTTTGACGTAAGTTGAAATAGTTAACCTTTCTATTAGTTTAACAGTCAAAGGGTCAAAGACTTTGATTTAAAGGATTTTTCTTGTCATTTAAAATAGCAAGTGAGTGTTAGTAACTTAATTTAAGCATCACATCTTCATCTTCTCCCATTCTCTCCCCTTTCTTTCTATTTTTCAACCCCACCTTCCACTCCCCAGCCTGCCTTTGCCACCTCCACCACCCATTCTATCTCATCCCAACTTTATAGTCTTCTTTAAGCAACCCCATCCTCCATTCTCTCCCGCAAACACCACCGCCACTCTTCTTTTCTCCTCCTCAATAGCCCCCTTACCATTGTCATCCACAACCCAACCACTTCAAACCCCTCTTTTTCCTATCACCTTGACTCTTACCCTCACCCCTGTTCCCACTTCAGATTTAACAGCCACCTCTCCGTCCCTTATCCTCACTATCCCAACTCAGATTAGGCATTCACCTCTACCCTTCCTCTCCCTGTCACCTTCCTTCCCACCCAAACCCCATATTCGATAGCCATCTCTGCTACATCAAACAAGAAAAACACAATAAAAATGATTGACAATAATAACCCCAATTCCACACAAATTAACCCAATACAGGACGAAGAATCATCATCACATTGTCTAATGTTTATCCAAAAACCCCAACAATGGCTGAAAAAGGCTTGAGGGATGGGAAAGACAGGATAGAGAAGGGGATATGGATAGAAGAAAGAGGATAAGACGGAGGAAAGACGATGCAGCTTGTGGTGGAAGGGGAGTTCTGGAATGGGGATGGGGAGATTGGGCTGGGATAGGTGTGGGTTTGGGTTGTGATGGCTACTAGTATGAGGGATTGAAGGTTATGTGGGGATGTTGTTTGGTAGTGGTGCAGGTGCCTCTTGGGTAGATGGTGGTGGCTCCTAGGGTAAGGGAGAGAAAGTTGTTGAGAAGGTTGTTTGGTGGTAGTGGTGGTACTGGTAGCATCTACAGGGGTGGGTGGTGATGGCTGTTGTTGGTGGTTGATAGGATGGGTGGTAGAGGGTTTCGTGGGAAGGAAAAACGACGGGTTTGGGACTTTTTTGTTTCAGGGTTTGTGTGGGTTGTTTGTGAGGAGCTTTTTGAGAAGAGTGCTTTGACTTTTCTAACAATTCTGTAACCAATCAACCACATTTTCTTATTTCCATCTGCTATACTAAAAAATCCAAACCGCAAGCGAATAAATGTATATTAGCAAGTCATAAGGGGGTAATCTGTACGTTGGCCAAACCACAAGAGGGTTCCTTATAATTTATCCTTTTCTTTTTGTATATATCATGTTAGATTATTATGTAGGATAAAATAGAGACAAAGAAAAGAAGTACAAAGCTCGAGTTTTAATTATTGATAAAGTGAATCTTGTATCAAATAACAGTGTTTGGTGGTACATAATTATATTCAGAGTCATTTTTTCACTTCTTGATGAGCATCTATTTTCTGCTACTGCTAAGACTTTAACTAAGACTACATTTGTGGGGATAGGAATGTATCTTGCTCAAATTTAAAGAAAGTATCTAAATTGTCTTATATTTTGTAACAAACTGTAGTCAATTTATGATTCAAGTATCTAACTTCAAAATTTTCTCATATAGAAGATTCTTAAGTATATTATCGTCACCTAATACTTTGATATATCTTTGAGGTTATTTAAATTTATATCCCATGGATTTTCAATAAATTCAATTTGTGTAAAGAAAAATTCAAAAGTTAAATGAAATAAATGTTCTTCTATACCGTAAAAAAATATGTTATCTCTGAAAAATCAAAGAGTCATGCCCTCTTTAGCTCCAAAACAATAAAAGTTTTACTATAATACTATAAACACAAAAAGTCTTAAAAGAGATAACGAAATGCAATTTAAGTAGTAATATGCTTCGTTTATCAACTATTGGTTTTGGGTTCGAATCACTAAAAGAGTTGGGAAGGGTGAGTTTTCGAATAAAAAAATAAAAACTCTTAAAAGAATCAAATATTTTCAAATTAGTATACAATTATAAAAACTTTCAAATCCTTTAAAGATGTTTAACTAATTGTGTTGCTACAAAATTTTCTTCTTTCTTTTTTGGTGTAATTTAATCAATCAACACAAGTTGCATAGTTGATACCAAAAAAAGACTTATGCACTTTATGCAATCATTTGAAATTTGACCTAACACATGATATTAATTATGATGCAGAAAATATTTCAAAAATATTTTGACTTTCCAAGCCAAGAAATTATGCTACACTTTTTTTTTTATTTTTAAAATAGTAATTGATTCAACCATCTTGAAATTGAAACTTTAAAAGGCTCAAATTTTACATAATTTAATGGGAAAAACAATAAGATTTCAATAGTACAAATATCATCAAGAAATGGTATCACACATCATGCGGTAATGTTTTAAAAAATATTCTAACTTTTTTCTGACTTGCTAATCTATTAAAATATTAAACGCACTAATGTTTAACTATTTTCTTTACTACATATGTTGATCAAGTGAAACAATCTCTTAGTTAAGAAGGACAAGCAATACACTAAGTATATGACAAAATATAATTTTTTATCGATTATGGGTTTTCCTTTTGTTATCTTCTAACATTACGAATGCAATTTCATCAAAATCTGACCTCTGCAAATCAAGAATATATATTTTCTTTTAATAGATTAAATAACGACATACGCATAAGATATTTTTATTTACTTATATTTTGGAAATTTATTTTCATGCAAAGAAAGAAATGAGAATTATGATATGCACGAATTCATTTTTAATAAGAAACTTATAATTTTTACATTTTGAAGTTAATTTGATCATGTATAAAAATCTATTAGAATCATTGTTTCAAGAAGATAAAGAAATGAAAATAAATAAAAAAATTTATTTTTATATTTTTTACTAAAAGATTGATTGCCAGTAATAGTTCTAAATTCTGGCATACATTGTGTGAATTTCCTTTTCCCCATTAATTAAGAAGACATATGACTTCTTCTTCTTATTTTTTATTAGTATGTGATTAAATTTTTTGCAAATCTCTAGTATTTGTTTTGGTCAATGGATTACTCACATAAATATAACAACTATTATTATTGGGTAAACTTAATTTAAAAGTTACTAGATTTCTAATAGGATAAAACTTATTTTATTTCATCAATCATTACACATAAAATACACTTATTTACATGAAAATATAATACTTTTAAAGCTTTGAACTTGAAATGTTCTTGTATTAATGATTCTTTTTTAATTTGTGTTATGTTAGGTAATAATCAAGATAAGTAAAAGGAAAAAATAGTTACTTTGCATTTTCTAGAGTAAAAATTGTATACTATAGAAGATTTTTCGCACTCATTCTATAAAGTAAAACAAAAGTATTAATTAACATGTAACAATTAAAATCCAAAAAAAAAAATCAATATTCTTTGGATCAAAAGGCTTACACATTGGTATAGTATATTTATAGAGAATTGAACTTTCTTTTGCCACTCGAAAATTTTATTAGATCAAGTTCTCAATCCACTATATGATAACCATCAATTCTATTTGAAAATTGATGAACACGTATATGGAAAAGGGAAAAAAATTGAAGATGATTGTCACGTATATAGGAATTTTGAGCTGGGAAGGCGTAGTTTTTTCTCCAGATACTTTTTTTTGTTATTTAATGTTTGTTAGACTATTCTTGATGATTTATTAGGATTTCTTTAGTTTTTTGATACTCTTTTGGTTATGATGAGTTTTAATGGGACAAAATTTCCGAATTAATTTAAATAATTTGAATTTAAATCCATTCTTTAGTTTTTCATTAATGCCTTTTCTTTGGGTAAATTACAATGAAAGTATGTGTGATGTGTGATGCTAGTAATCACGCTGTAGGTACCATCCTTTGTCAAAGAAAGGACAAGCACCTCCCAATCGAATTCATGTATTATCAACATCCAATGTATCAATCTTGGTTTTGCATTATGTTTAGACAATAAATATTTCAATGCAGCATATCTGTATGAACAATCACTTTAGAACCCATCAAATAATAACAAAATTTATCAAAAGCAAAGACCACAGCTAGCAATTCTTTTTCAGTTGTAGAATAATTGACTTGAACTTCATTCAAAGTTTTGCTAGCGTAATATACATCATGTAACGTCCTATCCCTTCTCTGACAAAGGACTGCACCTACAACATGATCACAAGCATCACACATCAACTGAAGATATCGAAAGATAAAGACCATTCGGGTGATGCAAGCAATAGTGCCTTCTTGAGAACTTCAAACGCATGCAAACATTTTTCATCAAAGTTGAAAATCACATCTTTTTGTAATAACTTGCATAGGGATATAGAAATAAGGAAAATCTCTTATAAAATGCTGGTAGAATCTAGCATGCCCTAGAAAATTTCTAATTCTATTAACATTGGTGAGTGGAGGTAGTTTTTCAATTAATTCAACTTTAGTTTTATCCACCTCTAATCCTTTAATAGAAATTTTATGTCCTAGAAAAGTTCCCTCTTGTATCATAAATGACACTTTTTTTTCCAAATTAATGCAATATTAGTTTCTTTACAACATGAGGTTCCAAAGACAGAAAATTCATCCATAAAATCTTCAATGGACTTTTTGATCATATCATGTAAAATAGCAAGCTTGCATTGCAATTGATAAGAATTAATTCCAAAAACTAACCCTAACAAATACCACATGTGGATATTTAGTTTTTAAACTTCAATTGGTGTTTATGTGTTTGTGTGTTTTTGTGTTTATGTATTTTTGTGGTAATAGTACACAAACTAACTTCTATGAATTTCATATCACTGATAATAGGTGATGATAATTTGATTAATTTGAATTGGTAATCTTTATGTGCATAGGAGTTTTTGGTTGGTGACCCTATTGATTCATAGAAATACTATCACCACACATTTATACATACCCAAGTGTGACATGAGGGAGTATAGAACTTTGTTATAGTTCATGAATGATAATCTTGACGGCTTATTGAGACTTGGTTTTGCTTAAGACAATTAGTTGAGGTAGTTCTATATTCGCCAAATATGGGTGAAGTTTGGTCTAGGAAATTATTTTGGCAATTCTTTGGACCGTTTGAGTCTATATAGCCTACCTTGTTATATGACATCCCTAGTGTCCCACCTTTGAGCCTTATAATCCTATTTTTATTGTTTGAACATTGTTAGCCAATTTATCTTTTTTATGTTTAACTTATCTTTCTCGACCCATTACCTTGGTTGGAATTGATGTTATATTGGCATTATAATGTTGATTTTGTATGACGGTTAGTTGGGAAAATGTGTGATGTTATTGTAAATAAGTTGAAATAAAATATGACTTCTATGTGTTCTTAAAAGTTCAAAAAAAAAAGAGTTATCTATATTATTTGTTTTGTTGAATTAGTAAATAAGAGGATCATTACCTCTCGTGACAATAGTGGTGTAGCTATTGCAATATTATCTACTTTGTCAAAGTTTTATGTTTTGTCAGTAAGCAATCTGTACTTTTGTGGTTTGGCTAAATGTCATGGTGTTTAATATAGACATGAGCACGTTGTGCAAAGTTGAATTGTAATGCGGCTAAGGTGATTTTAGTTATTTTATCCATATTTATCCTAACTTGTCCCTTAACCTTCATTACAACGTTTTAAAGTTTTATTTCATCTTGGACTGAATTAGTCTATATTAGTGATTATGGGTTGATTACATTTTATGTCCAATCGTGTGTGTTTCGTATGGCTGAACTATAGCTGATGTAGGTTGTCAAGATTGGTGAGTTAAGTGAATCTGCTTTCTTCTCCTTATTGTGAGCGTGTCTAATATTTTTAGATGACTACGAGATTGTGGGTCAAATTCTCTTTTGCATGAAACTAATTTAATTAACTTGGACAATTTTTCAATAAATTCACTGTCGCTGATACGGTTCAAGTACAATTGGGTATGTGTGCATTCTATTCGTTGTGTTTAGTTATTATCTCTTTTGCTCGGGATGAGGTTATCATTATGCTCCTTTGGATGTAGTTTCCAATCTTTTGAGTTTTTATTATTGTGTTTTTATGAGGATTTTGGGTTAAGACATCTAATTAGATTAGTTTGCATCATCTGAAGTAATTTTAATATAAATTGTGTCTAAATTAGACATTTATGTATAAGTTTCTTTTTCCTTTTCACAGCAGCAAATGGAACCAGGCCAAATTTGTTTGCTGCAGCAAACCAGCCAACTGAGAGATAGAAGACTTCGCTTCCTTGCGATGAACCCAATAAGGTATAAATCCTTGCCACAGTAAAGCTTCTGGCGGGATACAAAAATAGAAGTGCTGATTTTGGCAAGATTCTTGTTCCTACTTGTATTATGCCTTCATTTTGGCATTTGAACTGATTAGGAAAAGCTCCTAATTTTTAGGAATTGAGTAGAGAATAAATTATGAATTCTTGGACTTAATTTGAGGAGACAATATCATTCTAGTTTTTTCTCCATATTCCTTTCCTTCACTACTTTTCTTCCGTCACCTCTACTCTAATAGGTACAATCCTCTTCTTTGTGGAACAATTTAGTATTTAATGTTATGTATTGTGAATTTTGCACTTAAGTATGTTACATTCAATACACATGTGAGTATTTCAGGCTCAGTTCATAATTGCGTCGAGAAACCAAATTGATGCATTTTGAGTATGTGAATGACTAAAATGCATGACTTTGCATGGGAGAGAATAAATAAGTATAAATGTAAAATGTGTGATGTTTATTTAAGGCATCATCTGTCTAAACCTTATTTTGATGATGACATAAACACTTAACTCTGTAAACAAGTTTTTGCTGGTCTGTTATTTGTTTTGCTAGAGACAGGGCTTTCGGACGCACTGAACCGTCTGAACTGAGTCAAAACTTCTCAGACGCATTGCATTGTCCGAACGAACAGGCAGAAAGAAATAGGATCCTACTACTTCTCTTTACAGACGAACATGACCGTTCGAAGCCTCTATCGGACGAAGAAACGGACGCATGCACGGACGTCCGAACGAACCTCTTCAACAACTGCATGAAGATCGGACGCTGTGTCGGACGCATCCAATATGTCTCAGACGTCCGAAACCCCAACGGCTACTTTTTGTGCATTTATTATTTAGCCGTTAGGAAGTAGTTGCAACCATCATTTATTGCTCTTATAAATAAATGCTTTGAAATTAAGTAAAAATCATCTAATACATTGAATACAAGCCTTAGAAAAGAGCAATTTTATTACAAATTGACTATAGTGCTTTGTTGTACTATTAGTGTGCAGTTGTGAGTGCAATTCAACTTTGAGTGGAGTGATAATTTTGTATGAAAGTGTGGTTGTAAGTAAGATTTTTGGCTCAACTAAAAGAGTTTTAGTGAGAGCAAGAAGTTTCCAACATTATAAAGATTATTGGCTCACCAAGTGTGTGAAGCATTCTAGTGATTTAATACTTCAAGCTTGCTAGCTTGGAAGTATTGGTTGTTTAATTTTCTGTCTTTACTTCACTGTTCCATTGATTTTATTATATCAATTTTTATTTGGAAAATCTCAATATTTCTGAAAGTATATTTTTGTTAAGAAACCTAATTCACCCCCTCTCTTAGGTTGCTTTGGGACCAACAATTGGTATCAGAGCTTGGTCTCATTTTATTGCTTAAACTGCTTTTGAGAAAAGAACTATTATGGCAACCAACAATGCTCTATTTTTTGAGGGTCAATCCGTTACTAGGCCCCCTATGTTTAACGGGGCAAATTTTATTAGTTGGAGAGATAGAATGAAAATATTTCTGCAATCTATTGACATTGATTTGTGGTATGTTGTCAATGAGGGTCCTTTTGAAGCTTCTATCATTGATGATCACACAAATAGAAGAAGAGAAAAGACAAGGGATGAGCTCACTTCACAAGACAAGGCAAACTTGATGTTAAATGCAAAAGCCATGAATGTGCTATATAATGCCTTGGATGCAAATGAATCAACTCGCGTGAAGGGATGCATTTCCGCTAAAGAAATCTGGGATAAATTGAAGGAAATCCATGAAGGGAGCGACGATATTCGTGAGCAAAAGAAATCCTTACTTGTTGCCAAGTATGAGTCTTTCAAGATGGAACCACATGAGAACATTGAAAAAATGTACTGTAGGTTCAATGACATTATAAAGGATCTTGAAGCCTTGGGTAAGGAGTATTCTTTGGATGAAAAAAATAGAAAAATCCTAAATGCTCTATCCAAAGAATGGGATGACGAAACTATTGCTATAGAGGAAGCCAAGAATGCATTACAATATTAAATTTAATGCCTATTGAATCACTAATCAATTCTCTTACATCTTATGAATTGAAGTTAAAGGCTAAAGTAGTGGATGATGAAGAATCAAGGCCAAGAAGGAGCATTGCTCTAAAGACCTCTCAAGAAGAAGATGAAAACAGCTCCATCAATCTAGAAGATGAAGATCTTGATGAAGGAGATCTTGCACTCATCGCCAAAGGATTTCTTAAACATTACATCAACAAATGAAGAATGAGAAGAGTCGAAGCTACAAATTCAAATAATTTCAAAGGAAAGACAAGGCTTGAAATGAAGAAGCAAAATGAAAAATGTTTTGAATGCGGTCAACTTGGACACTTTGCAAATGAGTGGCCTTCCAAGAAAAAGAAGGAAGGAAGATAACCTAGATTCAATAACTTTCAAATCACATGGGATGATTGCAACTCCGAAGGAGAAGTTTTTAGAAGAAATGGAGTCGGCACAAATGGCCTTTATGGCTATTGGAGATGATGAGGTAATCAATTCTAACTATGACTCCAATGATGAAAATGATGAAGATGATCTTGAAGCTTTCATTTTGAAATTGCATGATAGCTTAAAGGAATCATATGCTAGAAATAAGGAGTTAGTCAAAAAATCAAATGCTTTATTGAATGCTAACTCTAAACTTGTGAATGAAAATAATAGGCTATCACAAGAAAATCATGATTTGAAGAAAAGAATGCATGTGAGATCCAAGGTCAAGGAAGAACAAGCCTCCTTGAAGAAAAGAATGGATGATTTGAATGCTCTCTTGACTAGAAAGAAATAAAATGTTGTTGATTTAAAAAGAAATAGAAATGTCATAATCAACAAAAATTTTGTCACGTTTAGAAGGGATGACTTATGTGTTGTAAAACAAAATCAACTTTATATGGAAATAAAAATATTATTTGTAGATATTGCCAACAACACGGACATGTTAAGAATATGTGTTATGTAAAGAAGAACGAAAAGCTTGGAATGAAAGTTGCATGGATTGCTTTTTCTAGAAATTTCACAAACTCAAATGGACCCAAGAAAATGTGGGTACCAAAAGTTATCAATTGATTTAATGTGTAGGTACTTAACATCACCAACAATGCTAAGTGGTTCATAGAAAGTGGATGTTCCAGGCACATGACGGGTGATGCTTCTCTCTTCACGAATCTCACATCCAAAAACAGTGGAAAAAGTCACTTTTGGAGATAACAATAAAGCAAAATCAATCGGCATTGGTGATGTAGGTAAAAATGGTGAAACTTTGATTAAGAATGTGCTTCTTGTTGATAATTTAAACTATAATTTGTTAAGTGTTAGTCAACTTTGTGACAAAAATTTATATGTATTTTTTACCAAGCATGAATGTCTTGTCCTTGATAAAAATCATTTTGTTTTATTCAAGGGCACTAGGCACAATGATGTTTATGTGATTCATCTTGATAAAATTAGCAATAGCAATGTAAAATGTCTTACCGCTTCCATAGATGATCCTTGGCTTTGGCAAAGAAGTCTTATAGAATCACTCTATCATTTTAATATGGATTTGATTGAAAAACTACTCGACCAAAGCTACACCAAGTATCTAGCAAGAAATTTCACAAAAATTCAATCCACGAAGCATTAAATTAAAGTTAGCTTAAGGCCATTAGCTAGATTACTAAAAAGGAAAATCAAATTACTTCCAATACTAAAAATAAAATAAAATAAATTCATGGTTGAAGTGATTTTGAAAGGAAGAAAATGTTTTTTTTTTTCGAGACCGCGATCTCAAATGTTTGAGATTGCGGTCTCGAGCCAAACTTCTGCAAAGTGAAATTTTTTTTTACACTTACCAGAAATTGCTTCACTCTTGACCGTTTTTCTCCATTTGCAAGGATAACCTGAAAAAAATCACAAGTTAGGATGACAATTTTCACTCATTCTTTAGCACCATTTATTCAATTAAAAAAAAAACTCAATTCTTTTTCTCCAATTCAAACCAATCTATTCAAAATAAAAAATCACACTGAAGGAAAATAATAAGAACTAAGTCATTAAAGACTTGGATTGCCTCCCAAGAAGCGCTCTTTTATAGTCACTAGCTTGACTATGGCATGACCCTCATTCTAAGTAATTGAGGATGAATGATCCTCTCTTCCCTTTTGGTTTCCAAGGAAAAAGTTTGATCCCTTTTTTCTTCATGATTAAAGCTTGCTTTTCGGGTTTTCCATGCACAAGTCCTTTCTTTCTAGCCTTAGCCATCGCTAGTGCCCCAATTAACATTTCCAATTGTTTCTCAAACCATTTTCTTTTCTTTTTATGCGTTCTCAATTTCTTGATATCACCATTGTGCTTATTCTTTACAAAACTCACTTCATTCTTCATCAACACACATCTTTTATCAGGTGGTTTCTCTTTCAATTCATTTCTCAGATTTTCCTTTATTTCCAACACTTGCTTGAGCGAATTGACTTGGCTCACTTCATTTTCATCTTCATTTGACCTAGAAAGGATAGAATTAAGAGATTGATTAGTCCATTTCTCTTCAACAATGGGAATGAATATTGTCATTATGTTCATACACATCAAATTCAATTGATTCATTTTCAACTCGTAAGATCAACTTCCCTTTGTGCACATCAATTAATGCATGAGCGGTCGACAAGAAAGGCCTTCCTAGAATCAATGGAATCTCTCTCTCTTCACCGGTATCTAGCACAAAGAAATCAACGGGAAATACCAATTTTTAAACTTGTACAAGCACATCTTCCAACAAGCCATATGGTTTCCTCTCGAATAAATCCGCCAATTGGAGTGTGATATTAGTTGGCTTGACATTGTTGATCCCTAACTTGTCATAGATGGCCTTTGGCATGATATTTATGCTTGCCCCCAAATTACAAAGTGATCGATGCCATGTTTTTCCTCCAACATTCACCGGTATCATAAAACTACAGGGATCCTTGAGTTTAGGGGGCAACCGCCTTTGAACAATGGCACTACATTGGGCATGTATGCATACTTTCTCATCATCATCCCACTTTCGCTTCCTTGCCAAAAGATAATCCCTTCATGAAACGAGCATAGTTGGGCATCTTGGTGAGGACATCAATCAAAAGAATATTGACATTAATCTTTTTCAACATATCCAAGAAATGGGTGAATTGCTTCTCTTTTTCCTCCTTTCTTGGATCAATGAGTCTTTGAGGTTATGGCTCTTTTATTGATGGATCTATCTTAAAAGGTTCTTCCACATGCTTCTTCTTGGATACCTTGGTCTCATTCTTTTGCTCCTTGTTGGCTTCATCGTCAACTACTTCTTTTTCAATTTCAACTACCTTGGACTTTTGCTCTTTGCTTCCTTCCTCCTCTTTTTTCTTCTCCTTGGATTCAACCAATTCTTTTCCACTCCTTAGGGTTATAGCATTGCATTGCTCCTTAGGGTTTGGAATAGTATCACTCGGAAATGCCCCAATAGGTTTGTCATTATTCAACCTTTCCAATTGTCCCAATTGAATCTCCAAATTTCTTCTCAAAGCCTTCAAATTCTCATAATCTCTTTTATGCTCTGTTGATCCGCTTTCCTATCCAATTCCCTTCTCAAATATTCGGCTTCTCTTTTCCAACCTTCTTCACCCAAATTATCTCTAGGAGCATATTGATCATGGTACATGGGTTGGGAAGAATTTTCATAATGGAAAAGAGGTCTTTGTTGTTGGTTTTGAAAAGAAGGATTGGGGAAATTTTGATATGAGTTGGGTTGGACATTTCTTTGATGTGGTTGTTGATAAGGTCTAGATGAGGAATTCAGGGCTTGAGTGTGTTGGGCATTTTAATTTGGGGAATTTGGTTGGTAAGGAGGGTTGGATTGGCTGTTGGTATTACTCCATGAGAAATTTGGGTGATTCCTCCAAGACGGATTATAAGAGTTCCCATAAGCTCCGGATTGGTTCCTTGGAAATGATGATTGATTAGTTACATAATTGACTTGGTCATTAGTCCCATATGGCATTTCTCAATTCCCATTGGCATGGCCGCCTCCACAAAAATCACATGTCATGCTTGGTTGGGTTGGCCATGAAAAGAAGAAGTCATAGCATTCACACTACTAGATTTCCCTAGATTCTCCAACGCTTTTGCCAGGTTATTCATCACATTCATGAACATGCTTTGTTGAGCTAAAAGGGTGTCTTGCATGTTTAGATTCAATGCTCCACTACTTGCATTTGCTTGATTAACTTGATGTTGAACCACCGGTGGAGTTAGTGGTCCATGATGGTAGTGGTTGTATGCCATCCTATTTAAAAACTCTTGAGCTTCTTCCGGAGTCTTGTATGAGATAGAACCTTAGGCGGAGGCATCTATGATGGATTTTGTCTCTTTAAGTAGACCATTGTAGAAAGTTTGAACTTGAAGCCACAAAGGAATGGCGTGATGTGGCCATTTTCTTAGTAACTCTTTGAATCTTTCCCAAGTTTTCCCAAGGATTCCACCAACATCTTGTTTGAATGATGTAATCTCATTCCTTAATTTAGCGGTTCTTGAGGGAGGAAAATACTTCACCAAGAACTCTTGAGCGAGTTGATCGTTCCATGTGGTGAATGTTCCTTGAGCATGGGATTTCAACCACGACTTCGCCCTATCACGAAGAGAAAAATGAAATACCCTCATCCGAACACAATCCGAATGTACTCCATTAAATTTAAATGTGTCCAAGACTTCTTCGAAATTCATAAGGTGAGTGTAGGGGTCCTCATTTGGTCCACCTCCGAACATAGCATGGGCTTGGAGCATTTGGATTAGGCCGGGCTTGACTTCAAAATTGTTGGCTTGCACGGGCATCCGTGCAATGCTTGAGTTCGCCCCATCAAAATTAGGTAAAGCATACTCCCTCAATGGCCTCAATATTCCCATTCATGTCATTTCCATTCCTATAGCCACCCATTCCATTACTTCCAACTACCTCTTCTTCTTAGTTCTCCATGTTCACATTCCCTTGTTGAGCATTAGCATGTGCCATTTCTATCCTTTCTTGTTCTTGTTGCACCCTTCTCAACCTTCAAATTTGTCTTAGCTCTTTCTCCTTTTCCGATTGTCTAGGCAAATGAATGGCTCTTGAGTACTTCTTACCATGCACTACACAACCAAGGCAAATAGTCAATTGGAATTCCAAGTCAATTCCACAAGATAACCAAATCAAACACAAAAATCAACAAAATTAAAAACTAAATTAAACTAATCTAAAGTGCTTAATCTACATGACCCATAAAGCGCTTGATATTGCCAAAAACCAAAGACAATTCCCAGGCAACGGCGCCGAAAACTTGATGCCTCTTTTAACATCCTTGTTTTAAATCAATGAAAACACCTAAATCCGATCACTAACTAGGTGGCATCCCACAAGTATACGGTTGTCAACTAGTAGCAAGGGAAGTAGGGATCGTTCCCACGAGGATTGTCATTGCAATTACCAAGGTTTTAAAGGTAAATGTGTAGTTAAGCTAAATCAATTAGTGGATGGAAGAACTATTCTAATGAAAGCTATAACTTCAATTCTAACTTAATTTAATCTAATTACGTCTAAGATTTAGATTTCAACAAGTGCATAAATCAACTAAAAAGACCATAAAGCAATAAAAATTGATTACTAAAGCATTCATTTCTAAAGTAGAAATTAGGAAAAGATTAACTAGGAAATTAAATATTTTTGGATTTTTCAATTGGAATTAAGGAAACCCACTAAGAATTAACTAGAAACTAAAGCTAGAAATTGAAAATTCTTAAATAGAAAGCAAAAAATTGATAAGAACCCCAATTTTACTAAAAACCCTAAATTAAATGCAAAGAAATTTTTACTAAAATGGATAAGAAATCAATTAAAAATTATATCTACTTGAAGCTTACGAAATACCCACTATGATTATCTATTAAAAATGTAAACTTGACAACAAATTTAAAGAAGATCAAAGATGAAAGTCGAGAAAATTCTATTAGAAAAAGTAACTTGTAGTCTAAGCTATCCTAATCTATCTAGAATTATCTAAAACTCTCTATTCTAAACTAAATGATCTAAAACTCTCTATTCTAAACTATCTCCTTACTCAATTCTCCTTAGCTTAAATAGTGCAGCATTATACAAGGTAAAAATCAGGGTTGTTGGGCTGAAAATTTACAAAATTGCCCTTACAACTTAACACCTAGCGAGTCGAGATTGCGGTCTGGAAGTTTTGAGACCGCGATCTCGATTCTAAAATTTTAGTACTAATTCCCGAGTCAGGATCGCGGTCTGGAATAGTCGAGACCTCGATCTCGACTCATCTTCCAGCAATCCTCATGTCCTCCATTTTGCAATTTAGTCCCTTGAGCTTTGTTCCTTCCAGCTTCTAACGTTTAATTTTTAATAATGCATAATATTAACACCATTAACCACTTAATTAAACTAAAAATTTAACACAAAAATTATCATAATTAATTCAAAAACGAAAATACAAATAAATATGAAATTAACTAAAATCTTCAATTACTTATCTAATTTCAGAATTTAAACTATCAAAATGCTATCATTTAGAGGAAAATAACTCTAGTTTACTAGATGTTGAACAGCCCCAGTTATGATAATCACGTTTTGATGATGACCAAATCGCACTAATGGTTTGAAAAGTGTGTAGAAAAAAAAAAATAACCAGAAGACTCCACGGACGCAAATGTGTTTTGTCCAAAACACAGAGCTTCGGACGATGGTAATCGTCTGACACAAAGAATTTGAAGCAAGTCTCGGACGAAGAACAGCGTCCGATCATATTTCTAGAAGAGTTTGCTTCGATCGGACTCATGTTTGGACGCATCATCGGACGTCTGAACGAATACCCTCAGAGAACAGACATAGCGTCGGACGCAAGGTTTAGCAGCGGCCGTCCGAACGGTCCAACGGCTAGTTCTTTTGGACGAACACTTGCTGCATCGGCCGGCCGAAAGGTTCAACGGCTAGTTTTTCAGTAAACAGAAAATAGCAATTGGGAAGTTGTTGGAAACAGATATTTTGCAACTATAAATACCCCTAAGCCTGATTTAATTAAAATGACACTTCTACATTGATTACAAATAACTCTTGATGTAAGCTATTTGGGAGAAATAGTGGGAACAAGCGTTGTAATAGTGTAGGTAGTTTTGTGAAAGAGCTTAGAAGTGTAAGAGTTCTTCAAGTGTAAGAGTGGAGAGATAACAATTGTAACAAAGGGAGGTTGTAAGTGTAAAACTCTTGGCTCAACTAAAGGAAATTAGTGTGAGCAAGAGTGATCCTCATTTGTGTACAAGAGGTTATTGTCTCACCTACTTTGAAGAGACTTTTAGTGGCTAAACTTCAAGTTGTAAACTTGATAGTTGCCTTGTAAGAAGCTCTTTGTAGTTGAAAGCTCCAAGTTTGAGAAGTTTGGGAGTTTGGTTTGATTCTCTTAATCTCAATATTCTTATTTGTTCTTTAAGCTTAAATTGTTGAATATCTATTGTATTCATTTGTGCTTAAGTTTTTATTTGGTGCATAAAGTTTGAATTTCTATTAAGCACATAAAAAGGTTTGTTTTAGATACAACCTAAGTCACCCCCCTCTTAGGTTATTGTTTGTAGGCCAACAATTGGTATCAGAGCATTGGTCTCTTTATTTTGCTTTAATTGCATTAGAGTAAAGATCATGGCAACCAATAATGCTTTGTTTTTAGAGGGGCATTCTATTTCTAGACCTCCCATGTTTAATGGAATTAATTTTGTTTATTGGAAGGATAGAATGAAAATTTTTGTTCAATCTATTAATATTGAATTGTGGTATATTATTTATGAAGGTCCTTTTGAGGCAAATATTCTTGATGAAAATACTCATAGATTAAGGCCGAAGACTAGATATGAGTTAAATGCACAAGATAAAATAAATTTATCTTTAAATGCTAAAGCCATTAATATTTTGTATAATGCTTTGGATGCAGATGAGTTTTCTAAAGTAAAAGGTTGCATATCGGCCAAGGAGATATGGGACAAATTGAAAGAAATCCATGAAGGAAGTGAAGATATAAGAGAGCAAAAGAAGTCACTTCTTGTGGCTAAATATGAATCCTTCAAAATGGAACCTCATGATTCAGAACATTGACAAGATATATTGTAGGTTCAATGATATGGTAAAGGATTTGAAAAGTTTGGGTAAACAATATTCCTTGGGTGAAAAGAATAGAAAAATTTTGAATGCTTTACCTAAGGAATTGGAACCTAAATCCATTGCCATAGAAGAGTCTAAAAATTTAAATTCTATGCCTATTGATTCATTGATCAATTCTTTAACCTCCTTTGAATTGAAGTTGAAATACAAGGTACGAAATGAGGAGGCAAAGGAAAAAAGAAGCATAGCACTTAAGGCTTCATCAAAAAGGAGAAAAGACTCAAGGAAGCCTCAATTCAACAACTTCAAAATCACTTGGGATGATTGCAATTCGGATGGAGTGGTCGAAGAAGAATATGAGGAGACTCAAATGGCTTTTATGGCACTTGGCAATAATGAAGTATCCCTCTAGTTTTGATTCTTGTGATGATTCATGTAATAATGATGATGATGACGTTGAATCATTTATTTTTAAAATGCATGAATGCCTTTGAAAGAATCATATGCTAAGAACAAGGAGTTAAAAATTAAAGTTAATACTTTATTGAGTGCCAACTCAAAACTTGTGCATGAAAATAATTCTTTGACAAAAGAAAATGATGTTTTGAAAGAAAAATTAGTTGGAAAAACCAAGATCATGGAAGAATAAGCTTCATTGAAGAAGAGATTAGAGGATCTTGATGTTACTTTGAAAACGAAGAAAGAAAATGTTTTTGAAAAGAAAAGAACTAGAAATATGTTTTTGAACAAAAATTTTATCACCTTTAGAAAAAATGATTTGTGCTTTGTTAAATCTAAATCTTCTGTTTATGGCAATAAGAATATTATTTGTAATTATTGTCATCAACATGGCCATATAAAGAAAAATTTTTATGCTAAAAGAAATGAAAAATTGGGAATAAATTTTATTTGGGTGATTAAGCATGCTACTAATCCAATTGGACCCAAGAAAGTTTGGGTACCAAAAGTTGTTACATAACTTTGCATGTAAATCGGTATGCTTGACGAGCACTAAGGAATTCAAGATAGATTATCTTTGAAGGGTGTTCAAGGCATATGAGCTAAGATGATATTGAAATGGGTAACATCTAAAATTTTCTCTTGAATATTACTCATCTATATGTTTGAACTAGTTTAGAATGCTAGGAAATATGTATCCCCAATTTTTGTCTATAATAAGTCTCTACTTGCAAAAGAAAGGGGGAGCATTCTCTCTTTTAAAATGGATTTTTTAAAAAAATCGCATCACACATGCTTCATTATTTTTGATGATGCTTTTGGTAAGGAATGAGCGAAAACGGTTTTGGTCCTAATTCTTTGCATGAATTCTCTCATTTCTTATGGAACACATATTCTTGAAGGGAAGAATTGTTTTGTATAACTTGACTCATTCTCCACGTACTCATTATATTCATCTTTCATGGGAGAGAATAAACTTAGGGGGGAGTTTAAATTGCATTATTTATCTCATGATTTGATAATGCCAAAAGGGGGTGAAATACAATGGACAAATTCTCATGTGTTGTACTTCATATTTTATGGTTGTTTTTTGAATTGTCCAATTGATTTGTCATCATCAAAAAGGGGGAGATTGTTGAACCCCAGTTATGATAATCATGTTTTGATGATGACCAAATCGCACTAATGGTTTGAAAAGTGTGCAGAAAAAGAAAACAACCAGAAGACTCCACGGACGCAAATGACTGTCCAAAAGACAGAGTTTTGGACGATGGAAATCGTCCGACACAAAGAATTTGAAGCAAGTCTCAGAATAAGAACAACATTCGATCATATTTCCAGAAGACTTTGCTTCGATCGGATGCATGTTCGGACACATCCTCGGACGTCCGAACGAATACCCTCAGAGAACGGACGCAGCATCGGATGCAAGGTTTAGCAGCGGTCGTCCGAACGGTCCAACGGCTAGTTCTTTCGGATGCACACTTGCTGCATCGGTCGTCCGAAAGGTCCAATGGCTAGTTTTTCAGTAAACAGAAAATAGCCATTGGGAAGTTTGTTGGAAACAGATATTTGGCAACTATAAATACCCCTAAGCCTGATTTTATTAAAATGACACTTCTACATTGATTACAAATAACTCTTGAGCTATTTGGGAGAAATAGTGGGAACAAGCATTGTAATAGTGTAGGTAGTTTTGTGAAAGAGCTTAGAAGTGTAAGAGTTCTTCACGTGTAAGAGTGGAGAGATAACAATTGTAACAATGGGAGGTTGTAAGTGTAAAACTCTTGGCTCAACTAAAGGAAATTAGTGTGAGCAAGAGTGATCCTCATTTGTGTACAAGAGGTTATTGTCTCACCTACTTTGAAGAGACTTTTAGTGGCTAAACTTCAAGTTGTAAACTTGGTAGTTGCCTTGTAAAAAGCTCTTTGTAGTTGAAAGCTCCAAGCTCGACAAGCTTGGGAGTTTGGTTTGATTATCTTAATCTCAATATTCTTATTTGTTCTTTAAGCTTAAATTGTTGAATATCTATTGTATTCATTTGTGCTTAAGTTTTGCTTATTTGGTGCATAAAGTTTGAATTTCTATTAAGCACATAAAAAGGTTTGTTTCAGATACAACCTAATTCACCCCTCCTCTTAGGTTATTGTTTGGGGCCAACACTATAGTTATCATATATATATATATATATATATATATATATATATATATATATATAGACACACACGCTTATGCATACTAGTATATGACAACGTGTGTTGCACGTTTGTTGTATTTTTGCTGCAATCATTTATTATATATTTTCGACTATATTAATAAAAGAATAAGTTTAAAAATGACCAATAAGAAAAAGGAAGAAAATTATAACTATTTAATATATTATTAAGTATAGTTAGCTTATTGACAGTTATTTCATGTAATGTAGATCTATTGCCTATAATAAATTAAATTGATGGGCAAGCTAAATTAAGATTATTTAAAAATAAGAATAGAAATTTAAACTACTTTGACATTACAAATGAGCAAAAATTTATTGGAAAGTTGTAATACATATAGTAAGTAGATTTTACTTGTCGTAATCTGTTTCTGATTTTGTACTTGTCATTTACTTATGAAAATTCAATAAAAATGCATTAGGGTTTTTAGATGTAGGTAAAAAGTGATTATTAAATTAATCAAGACCATCGCAAACTTAGAATAGCAAAATTAATTATGCTTTATTTAGTAAATAAGTAGTGTCTATGTGTTTTGTCTTGATTGCTTAAATTTAGTGAATTTCAATTATTATTATTAATTTTGACCTATTAGATTATTTCCCTAACCTATGCTAAAGGCATAATTATATCTTTCATTTTTTCCCACATAATACCTACCTATGCTGAAAGACACAATTGTATCTTTTGTTTTTTTTCCTATGTAGTACCAAAACAAGATTCCTTTAGTTTTAAACCTTTATTTTTTTTTATTTTACAATTGTTCCCCTTAAATTCTTTTTGAAAATTTGAGAACGTTTCGTCTCAATATATATGTATATATATATGACATTTGTTTCTTGATTTTTTTTAGTTCTCCATGACCATAATAATATCTAACCCAAGCATACACACATCAAGAGTGTCATATTTCTAAGTTCTAATATGAATTGATTAATTATCTTAAAATCATGAAATGAAGCAAGATACAACAATTTTATGCAAATGAAGGATATACTAACCTCATCTCATTGCATTATATGCGTAGGAAAAATCAAAAGTTTTATATAAGGAGGCATCAAATTGTTTTAAATCTCAAATCGCATCATAATACAATAAAATAGGCACATGTTTGAAAATACACCTTTTAGTACGTGATTCTTGTTTATATTTTTGAAAATTTAAACATACAATATAATATGTAAAAATTATTGGCCATCTAAATTTTCTTTATATTTTCTATTATTTTTTAATTTCTGTGACCTATATGTATTTTTCTTAAAATACAAATTTTAGCACATAATTCTTATTTATATTTTTAAAATTTTAAAAGTATAGTATAATATGTAAATATTATTTTCCAACTAAATTTTCTTTCTATTTCCTGTTCTTCTGATTAATTTCTAAGGTTCTTCCTAGAATTTCTATTATAGAAAGAATTTTACTTCAATCAAATTTCATTCTTAAAATGAGATTTAATAATTGGCAATTTTAAAGTCTTCCTAATGAAATTAAGGAAACTTACTTTGATGAAAATTTTATTTTTAAAATAAAAAAGCAATATTGATATTACGTAAATAGCCTCAACAATTTTTTAAAAAAGCCATTCCACCTAAAATTCAATAATATGGGATATATAGTAGTCCTTAAATTCAATAAGAAGGGTAACTTCTGTAGGAAAAAGTAAAGCACCTAATCAAACTCGTTCTTTTAATATAGTGTGTGTGTGTGTTGTATATATATAAATATATATAGAGAGAGAGACTTATTTGTATGAGTTTGTTTATATATTTTAGATTTTCTTTCTAAAGTTGCCCTTGTTATTGAATTTAACGATTACAATATATCACCAACATTGAAGGCCATTTATATAATGTCAATATTGATCTTTTACATTATGTTGGAATACAATGTACATCAAAGTAAATTAATTTCCTTAAATCTATTTATAAATAATATATTAAATTGGAAAGAAATTGTTTGAGAAAGGGATATAGAAAGTTATTTTGCAATGCTTTTGGAAATTAAGAAGTCAAAAAAGGAACCTAGAGTAAACTATCTTAATTTTGGGAGTTTGATTTAGTTAATTTAGATTTTCTTTTAAAAATTACCTTTTGTATCAATAGTTCAACATCTGAATATTTGAAATTAAACTAACTATAATAAATATTATCCGAGTTACTTAAATTGATTAGATTATATTAGATTACTAGTTGAGTATTTATTGTGAATTCATTCAATCTTGTAAATTTTTTGAATTGTATCAATCAGTGGCACAACTCTTGCCATATACTTGTATAAATATCTCCTATGTAGTAATGAAAAGTTAAGAAACTTTTACATATTATTCTTTTTCTTGACATGATATCAGATGAACCATGACAAATGATTCAGTCTTTTCTCTCGTTGTTGCTTATCCAAATGTTGAATAAAAAATGAATACATCTTTTCGTATTTTTTCACTCACAGTTACCTATCAATCTAATTGTTCTTATAGTAATATGGATAGACATACTAAAATTCAATATTTTAAAAAGTATGGTAATCCTTCTTATTGGTCACTTTGTAGCCGTAGACGATCTAATCATGCATGGATAGGGAGAGAAAATTATAATCAACCGGAAGCCCATATAATAGATACTAGTGACTTACAAGTTACCAACCCCTATATTGCTCCACAATTTACTTCTAAGCAAGTGCAACGCTTTGCCTTGCTTCATTTTAATAAAACTCATCATTTGGCAAACTTTGCTGGTAAACATGTTCATTTTAGTGTGTCTTCCTCTTCTTGTATTTGGATAATAAATTCGAGTACAGCCGGTCATATTGCTTCTGACATTTCTGTATTTTTTTTCATATAAAGCTCTCAAATTTCCTACTTTATTTCGTTTACCTACTAGTTCAAATGCTAATACACATATTCTGTGTATTGGTAGAGTGCCACTATTTTCTAGTTGCATACTACCAAATGCTTTTCATGTATCTTCTTTTAATTTAATGTGCTATCTCTAAGAAAATTTACCAAGGAGTTCAATTGTATTATTTTTTTGTCTTCTAATTATTCTATATTTTAGGACCAATGGCAGATGATGGTGATTCGGAACGGTAAAAGACACGGTGGTCTTTACTACTTAGAACCATTGATACCTCATTTGTTTCTATCACCACGCTTAAAACTAATTTTGATTTATGGCATTGACGCTTAGGTCATCTAGCTATATTTTTTTCTTCTATGTTAAAGAACCTAGATAGTTCTGTATCTCTTTCTAATAATTTCACTTGCACTATATGTCCACATGCAATCTTCATATCATTGTTTTGTTTTAATTCACTTTGATGTTCGAGTTACATATGAAACAAATACTTAATCTGGTGCACAATATTTCTAACTAATATTGATGATTTTTTCCATTGAACATGATCTTATTTAATGACTCATAAGAGTAAAATTTCTACTTTTGCATCTCATTTTATTCTTGTAATTCAAATCAATATAATGCTCATGTTCGTAGCATTTGGTCCAAAAATGGAAAAGAATTTTTTAGACAGGGAATTATCCGATTTTTAAAATTTTAAGGTAATTATTCATCAACTTACTTGTGTCAATACATCACTACAACATGGAGTTGTTGAACATTAATATATATATTCATTTAACATTGCTAGTGCTTTACACTTTCAAATGAATTTGCCTATATGATTAAGGAGGGAATACATTTTAATTGAAGCGTATCTTATTAGTCATCTTCCTACTAGAGTTCTAAAAGGTAAAAATCTTGATGAATTTTCTTCATATACAATCTAAATTTTCTCACCTTCAAATTTTTTATTGTCTATGTTTTGGTCATAACATACATGTGTCCAATAAGTTTGATAAACGTGCATCTCCTGGTATTTTTATTGCATATCTGATCATCTTAAGAATTGTCAAGTCTTTTAGACTTAGCTTTTGTAGTTTTAAGTTTTTTTATTGTGTTTTATTATTGTTTTGGTGTCAAATTGTTTAATTAGATTAAATTGTGTGTTTTAAAGTAATTTTAGTGTTTATTTGAGTTTTAGTTTGGTTAGATTTTTTTATGCAGGTAAAAAGATAATTTTACCAAAGTAGAAGGTGGAGATCAAGTGGGAAGGCTAAAATTTCAGACCAACCAAACCGTATGCAGAAGCAAACATTGTCGCGGCAAACGTCTTAAGAAGAAATCTATTCATTGCAGTGAACCATAGTTGGATGGCCAAATTTGGAAATATTTTGTCAAGGCGGGATTTTAGTTTTTCACTTTTCGTAGGTTTTCATTTTGAAAAATTATCTGATTAGGAAACCTCTTAATTACTAGGAGTCGAGTAGGAACAAGTGGGGGGATTTCCTAGACTTGTGAATTTCAATCATTCTGCACGTTAGCAGTAATTTTGAATTAGGAGGAATAGAAATATCCAATTCTTCTCTCTGATTTTCTAGTTTTCATTTTTTTCCTCCATTGCAATCTTTGGTTCTAACCTTTTATTTTCTAGACAAGTACAATTAATTCAAGGTTTCTATTTCAGCACAATTTTGGTATTTGTTTCATTTACGTATTTTAATTATGTTATTGTTATTATTATTTTTTAATCTTTTGCAATCCGCCTAATCTATTTTTAGTGTAATGGCTATTTTTTTTTTTTTTGCATTATTAATATTTTCTGTATTTTATTTATCCAAGCATGAACTAATTTCGTTAGGGTTACGTATAGCCAATGTAATTTCCAATGAATCGACTTAATTAACCGGCAATTGATTTAATCACAATCGTAGGTAATAATGATAGCAAATAAGACAATTCTAGAAAGTAGTTAATTCTATTATTGGGTAGATTAGCCAAGCTAACACAAGAGTCGACCCTCCGCCATTGATCAACGAGAGCAATTAGATCAGATAATTCTTAATCATGTCCAATTCGGTTGAGTTTCTAGTTGATTCTTGATAATTCTATTTACTTACTGTTCAATTTGATTGGGACTAGGCACGAGAGTAATCTCCCCCTAATGAACAATTAGGGTGATAGGATTCTTCATCGCGAGGGATTGGGTTTGCGTTGAATTTTGAGAATTGAGTCTCCATGAATATGCAGTTAATTTGATTGATTTGGTGCATTAAGTTAATTTAGAAAAATTGATAGTCTAGAACCTAATTCATTTCCTTAATATTTGATTAATCGCTCTTCTAAAGTCTGGTCATTTTAGCCTTTAATATTTGTATGCTTGCATATTTTAGGCTTTAAATCCAATCGTTCTCTTGATCATCTAGATAGAAAATGTTGGCTGTTTTTGGTACTTGCTTGGGTGCTTTTTCTCGTGGAAACAATCCCTATTCACTCTAATAGATTGATACTATACACTTGCAGAATTAGTGGGAACTATGATTAGGATAATTTAACTTGTTATCACGCACCACACCAATATCACATTCTTGGTCAACAAGGGTATAAAAAATTTGATCTTTCTACTAGAAAAATTTATGCTACTCCTAATGTCATTTTTCATGGACATACTTTTTCATATTCTATGTTTTTTTTACCAATAGATTCTTTTATCCTGGTATTGTTGTATCATCACATGATAATGAAATTGACAGTGACAAATTTGTTTCTTCACATTCTCCATCTATGTTTGCTGAAATAATTGAGAATTAAAAAAATTTAGTGTCTCCGAATCCTCCTTTAGATCAAAATGCAAACAATTCCCCAGTTAGTAGTCCAAATTCAAGCCTTGTGCCTAGACGTTCTTCTCATGTACATAAACAACTAATCTATCTTAAAGATTACTAATTTTCTTTCATTTATTCACAATTAAAATCATCAATTGGTTATTCAACTACACCACATCCACTTTCTAATTTTATTTCTTATCCTCATTATTCTCCTTCTCATATTGTTTTTTATAGTTCATTTGTAACATGTGAACCTAGTAGATGTTTACTGAAGTAATGAAATTTTAGGAATGAAAATATGCTATGAGGGATGAGATTTTTGTATTATCCAAGAACAATACATGGTCTCTTGTTCCTTTACCTCCTGACAAGAAACTTGTTGGCTGTAGATGGGTATATAAGATCAAATCACATTTAGATGGCTTTGTTGAGCGTTATAAAATTCATTTGATTGCTAAAGTCTATGCCCAAGTTGAAGGTTTTTATTACCATGACACTTTTGATCCAGTTACTAAACTTGTTACAGTTCATTTTCTTCCAACCATTGCTCTGCATGCTATTGGTTTTTATGTCAACTTAATATAAATAATGCCTTTCTACATGGAGGTCATAATAAAGAGGTCTATATGTCTTTCTAAGGGAGAACCTTATTTGTCATTCACATAAATTTCAATGTGGACTCAAACAGGCATGTCGGAGTTGGTTCTCTAAATTTTCTACAGCTCTTGCAATTTTTTGTTTCTCAGAAACACAAGCAAATCATTTTTTGTTACAATATACCCTTAACCATCTGAAGCTTCTATTTTTGTTCTTATTTGTGTAGATGATATTATTGTTATAGGCTCTCATCCTAGTTTGGTCCACTATGTAAGACATTTCCTTTAGGATCAGTTTAATATTAAATGTCTTGTTCATCTAAAGTACTTTTGTGGCATTAAAATTAGTCAATCAAAGCATGGTTTTATTTTTCCAACATATGTTTTGGATATTCTAGATAATGTTAGCCTTAATAGTGATAATCCAGCTGACTTTCCTATAGAACAAAGTTTGAAGATTTTTACTTTTACTAGTGATATATCTGATCCTTCTCTCTATTGACGTCTTATTGGTAGATTAATTTACTTAACTGTTACATGTCCTGACATTGCTCATATTGTCAATATTCTTAATCGGTTTATGCATCAACCACGTCATCTTGATGTTGCTTATAGATTGTTATGTTAGTTGAAAAGTTCTCTTGATCAAAGAATATTTTTCTCCAATCAGTCATCTCTTGTTTTTAACTCGAGCTTTTTGTGATTCTAATTGGGCTAGTTGTCGCATGACTTGATGTTTAACTATGGGTTCTTATATTTATCTTGGATCAAGTCCACTTTCTTGGAAAGCAAAGAAACAATCTACTATTTCTCGATCTTCTGCTAAAACATAATATCATTCAATGGGTACCACTACTTGTGAACTTTTTTGCTATCTTCTCTTCTTCGTGATCTAGGTTGTTCCTTGTACTAAACATGTCCCGTTTTATTGTGACAATCAAGCATCATTACATATTGCAGCAAATCACGTAGTTGAAAGATTTTTTATTTATTTATTTTTGGCTATTCACAGTTTTGGCTCATGTGGATCTAGAGCAACATGTAGATTCAACCATGCATTAAGAAGTACTTGAAGATCGGTAATATTAAAGACAGTTTACGCTAATGTCAAGGAGATTTTCAAAGACTTGGAATTTGAAGACAGTTTGTGTTCATGTCAAGGAGGATTCAAATAAATTATAACTTGAAGATACTAAAAGTTAAGACTCATATCAAGAAGGCTTTAAAAGATTTATAACTTGAAGACAATTTACACTCATATCAAGAAGGCTCTGAAAGACTTGAAACCTGAAGATAGTTTATGCTCATATCAAAGAGGTTTCAAACAACTTGGAATTTGAAGACAATTTATACTCCTATCAAGAAGGCTTCAAATAACTTAATATTTGAAAGCAGTTTACACTCGTGCCAAGGAGGCTTTAAAAGATTTGGAATTTGAAGACAGCTTACATTTATGTCAACAAGTTTTGAACTTGAATAAAGTTTAGATTCATGTCAAGGATGCACGTCCTAAACCCGGGACCATGACACGTCGTACCCTTGGAAAGGCCAAGGCATACAAGGCTACAGTAACAGAACTTTCTAACTGTAATAAATATTAATAGAAACAAAATAATATGAAATATTTATCTGGCACGTAGGTCACAAATCCAAACCAACTACAAGTTTGCAGCTGCCAGAAGCTAGACATGATGTAGGTCAAAACCCTTCACTACCAATACCAGATTTGAGCCCCTTGTATTTGTTCTAAAAAAACTGCAAAATATTAAAATAATAGGATGAGCAAAATATGAACTTAGTAAGCAGTTCATAACTCTTTTCATCGGATTGAGCAGATTATATATATAATACTAATCAAACATGAACATACATGCTTCACGTGCGGCATAATATACCAAGAATCATACAAAACAGGTCATATATCACAGATATATAACTGAACAAGTAGCTCATAGATTCCCATGGCTTATCACTACTAGATCTAGGATTAACTATTATACCCACTAATCAAGAGCCATACAGAACCAATCCCTTGGACTGCAGAAAGAGAGACAAAAATGAGAACTTGTTCTCACTGAACTACCTTAGTTCACCATGAGCTTAACATCCATAATGCAATCATATCTCACATAGCTCACATGCAACACAAGCAATTCACATTCATCATATATAGATATAGAATATTCGGAGTTCACATTTACCATATGCTCAATCCTCTCAAATTATATAATAACATAGCTTTTATAAATTCAGAAAGAGTTCTAAAACATTTAACAAAAGTGTGAAAAGAGACATGAACTACTTACCTCAAATACCACTAGCACTAGTCACCTGAAACTCAAGTACTCAATGCCCCTTTACCATCCCTAATAGAAATTAAACACGATTTAATGATATTGCTACATTAATTTGCATTATTAATAACCCAAGGCCCCTACTTTAGTAATTTAAGTCTTAACGTAAATCCTTAATTCCATTGTTCACTATATTAATTAATAATATTCTCTAGTTAAACTAATTAAATTATACGATGAACTAATCTCTAAATAAAGCTAGAGTTTAACAAGTAAATTAATTGGCTTAGACCTTCAATTGTTAAGCTGATCATATTATAAAATTAGTAGCTAACCTATTTGACCTAAATGAAACTTTAACTAATCTTGTCAGACCCAATAAACTTTCGTGCATGATAAAAGTTATTCTTTCCAGTTCAATTGCCTTAAGTACTTATAAATACCAAATCCAATTGGTAATGTATTTGATGCAAATAATTATTGCCCTCTTAATGACCCTATCATTACTTTTGTCTACCCTGTTCAATCAATAGAACTACTTAGCAGAGTCAAAAATCTATTCGGTCTTTACTGCTACTTGTAAGCCGATAGTCTCCGAAGCATTATTTTTTTTACTTTTGTTTTACCATGAAGCATAATCAAAAGAACCAATTCATAAACGCACATATACCCATCTAAATAGCATCATCTTTATTTAGTTAACCTCTAGTATTTGATTTAACCCTCTAATATAATCCTAATAAATTTTGTATCTATTCAAGACCATAAATAAATCTTAATAAGGTATAAGGGTTATCTTCTTTGTGATTTACAAAAAGTTCTGATAGTCTCTTTCCCTACTTCTTCTTGAATGGTGATCTCTTCTATTGACTTCTTGCCCTAGTCCCTAAGATATTACAATAACTAACGTATTATGCGTTAACCCTAGATATAACCTTTAGTCATTACTCACTAACTCCAGATGATAATAGGGTTTTAGAAATTACAATCTTAATCCCTCTATATTACTAGGTTAGCCCTTAACATACGAAATTTATTTAGACATTAATAAGACTCTTCCAATATTACAAGTAAGCCCATAATAATTCTTGGGTTTAACAAAGAAGGCTTCAAATGACTTTGAAATGAAGACAGTTTACACTTATGTCAAGGAGCACTTGAAGATTTGGAACTATGGAGACAATTTATGCTCACTGCAAGAAGCATTATGTAATGACATCACTTTTGACCATGATACTACTCCAAAACTTCCACGTCGTTGGAAAAATCTTCACGATGTTCTTGTCTTCTAACTTTAAATTGGGAAAGAGTTTCTTTAGCTTCATCTTTAACAAATTTCTCTAATTTCTTTTCTTTTTTGTCTTCAATGGAGGCACTCATACCATGTTTAGAAATACTTAGTTCTAGGTTGTGAGGTTTAGTTGCCAATTTGTCAAATGTCTTACGGTTGAAACCCTTAAAGAATATATGACAACATCCACTGCATGCCTTGTGTGAAAATTTCTATAGCAAAAAACTTAAACAGCTTGTCTTTCCAACTAAGGCATAGAGTGTGCCAACAATCAAATAGTCAATGTCTGGTTCATGTTTTCACTACCTTGCATTAGTAAGTTCTATCATGCTGCCTATGCGATGTACGCTGTAGAAATGATTCAAAAACTCATTCTCTATCTGTTCTCAAGTATCATTTAATTTTGATTCTAAATCTGTTGACCAATCAAAGGTATTTCCTTTCAAGGATCGTACAAACTATTTCATAAGAAGATCACCTTCAGTATCAGTGTTGTTGCATACTCTATGAAGTGTGCAATATGCCAATTTATGTTGCCCTTCCCATCAACTGTTGAAACTTTGGAGGTTGGTAATTAAATGGTATCCTCGGGCTATCAATCATTTTTGTGTAGTCTTAGAATAAAAAATTGATGATGGACCACCAAATTGAGCACTCATTTAGTATGGGCTACCATATCTTAAAGTTTTTGCACTGAAAGAAAGGCTAGAGATGCATGTTATCCATTACCTTGCAAAGAAGTTGACTTATTAGGACTTCCTTCAACATTCTTTCCCCCAACAATTGGGTTCGATGCATCATATTTTTTTTTGGCCATATCCTGCTCCACTAAGAACTTATCCATTAACTTTGCAATTTGAAGATCATTCTGATCCACAATCCATTTCATATCATCGATTGTCTTGGACATCTCAGCCACTTGCTCTTCCATGTTAGAAGTATTAGTCACCATTAATGGCATAGTAGTGGACATATCATATGACTGAGAATTGAAGATTTCAAAGTAGATTTTTGAATGGTGTAATAAAGAGGAATTAGGAGACTTGCCACCGGTAAAAACTAATTGTGACTAGTGCAAAGGTCATTTTTTTCAATAAAGTGATTAGATGTAAGTGGACCCATAGAGATTGCATACCTTTGTTCACTTGTCAACGTACTTTAAATCTATTTTGTAGAGCAATTTTAGTAGCGAGAGCTTTGACCCGAGTGCGAGCCATAAGTTTGGACTATGAATCTGCAAAGAGAGCTTCGAGCACAATGTTTTTTTTAGTAGATTTATGTTCTTGGGAAGCCATCAAGCTTTGACGAGAAGAGATGCAAGGCAAAGCAAATTTGCAACTACAAAATTTCAATGTATGTGTACCACGTGCTATTCCATGTGACGCCGTTGTCCCCAATAGATGTTAGGTTATTGACGAAGGACAACATTTTAGTCCTACATTGGCAAATCGACATGGATGGAGTTGCTTTGGAGATAAAACAAATTGCAAAATGGAAGATAATGTACGTTCCCATTTCCATTCTCTAGGGTGTTTGAAGATTTTGGTTCTTAAAAAATAAATCTATACGCCATTATTGACTTATCTGTATGTTAAATTTGGTGTATCTTCATCAAACTAGAAAAATTTTCAAGTAATAAATTCTTACAAACAAAATAATTAAGAACACAACTAATTCACAGTACAAAAGTGTTGTGACCTAATATTATCATTGTGTGAAATTAAGGGTTACTAACACCTTACCCCTAAACTACAGGGAAAATTGCCCTTTACCCATTTAAGCAAATACACTTTACCTCTTTTTACCACTACAAGAAAAATGCATGTGTTTCGCTTGTGTTCTTTTATGGATTTAAGAAATGTATTTAGAGTAGAAGCGTTTAAAAATTTCAAATAAATGTGAACATTGTATTATTTTTTTCTAAAGGTGATTATAAAAAATTTGAAATAAATGCCATCATTTTTTTTTAATTTCAATATTCTTTTGGACTTCTTCAACTTTAGATCTTACCTTTAGATTTTATACTCATCATCTTAATATTTAGTCTTTGATATCATTTGCTTCAACTTTACAGAAATAACAAAATTTTCTTTTTTCGAATGAAGATATTAAATATTCAACCTAAATGTTATTTAAAACCTATTTTGCACAAAGTCAATGTACAAAAAAAGAAATCACATAAAAAAAACACAATTTGGTTCTATCCATTATGAACTTTGTGCTCGATAATTTTTTTTTTACTAGTTACCAATTTAGTTTTTGTTATCTTTAATTTTTTCTAGGTTTGGTCCATTAGTAGGAAGATGAAATTGGTAGAAATATGAATAATTTAAACTATTCATATCCACAAATTTAATACACTTTGACTTACATAACAATTTCAAATACATTTAAAAATATGCCTAAACAATCATGTGAAGAGAACAACAAACATGACTTGTTGAAATGTTCAGGTACTATTTTGTGGAACTACTCTTGATGAGTATAAGAAGCCAGTCAGTTGCAATCGTTATGGAAAAGTTGTTAGTTGATTTAGTCGCCTCAAATGCCACCAAAGAGAGGCGCAAGAAGTTCTATTTCCTTCTTTGAAATTTCCAAATGATGTAAAGGATGTAATATAAAATGAGATATTTGAAAAGTGGGAAAATTTAAGTGAGAAAGTTATGTAAGTTCATCACTCCAACACACCTATTGGAAGAAGGAATCCAAAGACTCTTGGATGTTCCACTTTGCCTTGTGAGGAGGAATTCAATCGAATTTCTTTATTTGGAAGTGAACTTTAAAAAATTTGTGATGCATCGAAGACTAGGAAGGGGAATAAATCTCCCTTAACAAGACAAAACCTAGTTCTCAATCAGCTAAGAGGACTGAAAGTTCATAATTTAATGGATTTTCAAAAAAGTATTGTTACCTTTTTTTTATCATACTTTGATGTTAATGCTGCTAAGTATTCCAATAGAAAAGAATGATAAATGCCTACATCGCTTTTAAGAGATTGCTTCCGAAATATCCATTTGTGAGGATTGGAGGCGATGAATCCTTGTGGAATCTTCGAAAGAAATGAAATAGCATGTAAGGAAGAATCATTGTTCATAGGCAAGCAGATGTTGTAGAGTATTACTGGATGGTTGGTAAGATTTGATTGGTTGGAACATTATAAAGGTGCATTTTATATTCGATCAAGATACATTTCTAGCTTTGATTAGAGGAAAAAGGATGCCTTAGTTGTATACCTTGACGATGTTCTCATGAAAGTCTAATGTCAACAATATGGTGAAATCAATCAATACTGCACATAAGCTATTATGAAAATGGTTGGGATGAACTTGATGGATAAAAGCTGATAGTTTAATATAGAAACGCATATCCAGAATTGTAACAACCGGCAATTTGAATTTTATACAAGACATGCAAAGATGCTTCTACATACAAGAAAAAGAGGAACTTTGTAGAGAAATTACTGCAATAGAATGAAATCAAGCTGACCCACATAGTCTGACAAACTTGGTATTTGTGCACTACAACTTGGAACTATAGAATTTCAATCCAGGTGTAGCTAGTGCTATTCCAAGTGATGTCATTGACACCATAAATATTGGGTTATACACAATCACAACATTTTAGTCCTACATTGCCAAATCGACAGGGATGGCGTTTTCTTGCGGATATAAAACAAATTGTAGACTGTTGGGCAATATAGGTTACAATTTCAAGATAACACATCTTGAAGGGAGTCTTATGATTTTTTCTTTTAGAAAATGAATCTATATGCCATTATTGACTAACTATGTGCATTACATTTGTTGATTCCTCATCGAACTAGAAAATATTTCAAGTAATAAATTCTTACAAAAGAAATCAAAAATACAAATTCATAGTACAGAATGTTAGGGCATAATATTATCATTGTGTAAAATGAAGGGTTAGTAACACTTTAACCCTAAACTACAGGGAAAATTTCAGGTTATCCCAATTTAAATTAAAAAACTATACACTTTACCTCTTTTTTCCACTACAAGGAAAGTGCACATCTTTTGCACATGTTCTTTTGAGGAATTAAAAAATTTATTTAGAATAGAAGCATTTAAAAATTTCAAATAAATAAGAATAGTGTATTATTTTTTCTAAAGGTGATTATTAAAAATTTCTAATAAATGTCTTTGTTTTTTTAGTTTTAATATTCTTTTAGATTTCTTTAACTTTATATCTTACCTTTACATTTTATAGCTCATCATCTCAATTTTTATCTTTAATATCATAAACTTTAATTTTATGGAAATAATAAAATTTTCTTTCCTAATGAAGATTTTAAATATTCAACCCAAATGTTCTTTAAAACCTATTATGCACAAAGTCAATGTATAAAAACAGAAATCACATAACACAACTTGGTTCAAACCATTAAGAACTTTGTGTTCATTAATTTATTTTACAAGTTATCTATTTAGTTACATTTATCTTTAAATTTTTTCTATTTTTGATCCATTAGTAGGTAGATGAAACAAGTAGAAATATGAATGTATCTAAACCACATGTGTCCACAAAATTAATACACTTTAGCTTACATAACAATTTAAAATGCCTTTACAAATATGCCTAAACAATCATGCAAAGAGAACAAGAAACATTACTTGTTGAACAATTTATATATTTTACCATGGAACTACTCTTTATGAGTAGAACAACCAAGTCAGTTGCATTCGTTATGGAAAAGTTCCTTCTCATGTCATATCAAACACCACCTAAGAGAGGAATGAGAAGATCTTTCCCTTGTTTAAAATTTCTATATGATGTGAAGGATGTATTAGAAATGAGATATTTCAAGAGTGTGCAAATTTGAGCAAGGAAGTTATGTTGGTTCATCACTCCAGCACACTTATAGGAGGAATCCAAAGACTCTTTCGAGTTCCGCTTTGCCTTGTGAGCGGGAATTCAATTGAGTTTCTTTATTCGGAAGTGAAATACATTTAAAATTTTTTGATATGTCAGAAGATCATGAAGGGGAGTAAGTCTCCTTAACAAGACAAAATTTAGTTCTCAATCGGCTGTGAGTACTGAAAGTTTATAATTAAAGGATTTTGAAAAATATATTGTTACATTTTTTTCTCTATAGGCTTTGATTTAATGCAGCTAAATTTACTAATTTCAATTTATAATAATTGACAACATCGGTTTTTAGAAGAATGCATATGAAATATGCATCTGTGAGGATTTTAGGCAGTGTATCCTTCTAGAATGCAGCTTCAAAAGAAATGCAACAGTATATAAGAAAGATTCAATGTTCATAGGCAAGTTCAGGTTACAAAATATTGTGGGATGGGTTGTTAGACTTAATTGGTTGGAACCTTAAGAATTTTCTACTTTTAGTCCAAACGGCACATTTTTATTTGATCTGGATCATTTCTACCTTTGATAAGAACAAGGATCCCTTAGTTATATTCCTCTATCATGTTTGCATTGAAGTCTAGTGTCAACAATATGGTGACAATCGATCCATACTGCACATCAGCTAGTCTGGAGATGGCTGGCAAGCAATCGATAAAGATAGTAGTTTAATATAGAAAAACATATCCTAAATTGCAGCAGATGGAAATTTGAATTTCATGCCAGACATAAATGAAGGCTTTAGGATACAATCTTAAGAGAATCTTTGTAGAGAAATTACTTGCAAAAGAAAGGAATCTAATTGAGCCACATTGGCTGATAAACTTGGTATTTGTGCACAACGACTTCCAACTTCAGAATTTCAATCTCAATCTAGGTTTAGTGAGTCCTATTCCAAGTGATGTTGTTGACCCCATGGATGTTGTATTATTGACAAAGCACTACATGTGCTGTCCAAGATGGGCAAATTGACTTGGATGGAGTTGGCTTGAGGGTATAAAACAAATTACAGAATGGTTGGTAGTGTAGGTTCCAATTTCAATCTTGAAGGGTGCCTAATGATTCTATATGCAATTATTGAGTTACCAGGTGTGTAACATTTTTTGTATGCTTATTAAATTATGAAAAGTTTCAAGTAATGAATACTTCCAAACTATATTATCGAGAATTCAAATTCATAGCACAAAGTGTTACAACCTAATATTATCATTGTGTAAGATGAAGGATTAGTAACACTTGGCCCCATAAACTGTAGGTAAAATTTCACTTAACCCAAATTAAACTAAAAAATGTTACGGTTTACTCTTTTTTACATCTCAAGGAAAATACATGTGCTTCCCATGTGTTCTTTTGAGGAATTAAAAAATGTATTTAGATTGAGTATAAGCATTTAAAAAACTTCAAATAAAGAGAAGAATGTATATTTTTGCTAAAGGTGAATACAAAAAATGTCAAATAAATGTCTTTGTTGTTTCAATTTTAATATTCTTTTAGATCTGTTTAACTTTAGATCTTATCATTACATTTTATACTTGTCTTCTCAATGTTTTATTTTTCACTTCATAACCTTCAATTTTATGAAAATTATAAAATTTTCTTTCTTAATGAAGATTTTAAATATTCAACCTAAATGTTCTTCGAAGCCTATTATGCAAAAAGTCAATGTAATAAAACTGAAATCGGATAACACAACTTAGTTCCACCATTGTCAACTTTGTGTTCATTAATTTTTTATAGGTTATCTATTTAGTTTGATTTATCTTTAATTTTTTCTATTTTTGGACCATTTGTAGGTAGATAAAATTGGTAACAATAAGATTGTATGTAAACTATACATATCCATATATTGATACACTTCAATGTACATTACAATTTCAAATACATTTTCACAAATGTGCCTAAATAACCCTACAAATGAAACAACAAGTGGTACTTGTTGAAACTTTTATATATTTTACCATAGAACTACTCTTGATGAGTATAAGAAGCGAGTAGTTGCAATTTTACTAGAAAAGAGGGTACAGGTGGATGAATTTCTTTGATAGAAAATTTTCATCTGATGTGAAAAGTGTACTAAAAACTAAAATACTTGAAAAGTGGGGAAATTTAAGCGAGGAAGTTATGCAGGTTCTCACTCTCCGCACCTTTTAGGTGGAATTCAGAGACTATTTCAAGTTTGGCTTTGCCTTGTGAGAAGGACATCAATCGAATTTCTTGATTTCTAAGTGAAACTCGTTTCAAAATTTGTTAGAAGACTATGAAGGGAATAAATCTCCCTTAGGAAGACAAAACTTATTCCTCACTCAGCTCTGAGCATTGAAAGTTCATAATAAAGGGATTTTCATAAATGAATTGCTATGTTTTTTGTTAAAATGGAATTGATTTTAATTGTTGTTCAAAATTCTAATTTCAAAGGATGATAAATGCCAACATTGATTCTTAAGAAGATGAATATGAAATGATTTTTTTTAAACCTTACTTTGATGATGACATAAACACTTAACTCTGTAAACAAGTTTTTGCAAGTCTGTTACTTGTTTTGCTAGAGACAGGGTTTTCGGACGCACTGTACCGTCCGAACTATGTCAAGCTTCTCAGACGCATTCCACCGTCCGAACCAACAGGCAGAAAGAAGGATCTTACTGCTTCTCCAAACGGACGCATAGAACTGTCCGAACAAAGTCTTCTTTGGATGAACATGACCGTCCGAAACTTCTTTCGGACGATGGAACGGACGCATGCACGGATGTCCGAACGATGTTCTTCACCAACTGCATGGAGATCGGACGCTGTGTCGGACGCATCCTATATATCTCAGACGTCGGAAACCCCAACAGCTACTTTTCGTGCTTTTATTATTTAGCCGTTAGGAAGTAGTTGCAACCACCATTTATAATCTATTGCTCTTATATATAACTGCTTTGATATTCTGTAAAATCCATCTAATACATTGGATACAAGCCTTAGAAAAGAGCAATTTTAGTACAAATTGGCTATAGTGCTTTATTGTATTAGTGTGCAGTTTAGAGTGCAATTCAACTTTGAGTGGAGTAATAATCTTGTACGAAAGTGAGGTTGTAATTAAGATTCTTGGCTCAACCAAAAGAGTTTTAGTGTGAGCAAGAATTTCCCTACTTTGTAAAGATTATTGGCTCACCAAGTGTGTGAAGCATTTTAGTGATTTGATACTTCAAACTTGTTAGCTTGGAAGCATTGGCTGTTTAATTTTCTCTCTTTCTTACTTCACTATGTCATTGATTCTATTATATCAATTTTTATTTGGAAAATCTTAATATTTCTAAAAGTATTTTTAGAAACCTAATTCACCCCCCTCTTAGGTTGCTTTGGGACCAACATGAAACACACAGTTGCAAGGATTTGAGATGGTGGATCTTTCTAGAAGACTTGCTTTGAAAGAGACGCAACAATTTGTAAGGAAGATTCAATGTTCATAGGCAAGCACCGGTTGTAGAATTTTATTAGATGGTTGGTGAGATTTAATAGTTTGGAAGCTTGTGAATTTTCTCCTTCTAGTCCAAATGGCACATTTTATATTCAATTAGGATACATTTCTTTCTTTGATGGAACAAGGATGCCTTAGTTCTATTCCTTGATTATGTTGTCATGTAAGTATAGTGTTGAGAATATTGTGAACTTCAATCCATATTGCACATCAGCTAGTATGGAAAAGGTAGGCAAGCAACTGATGGATAAAAACTGGTACTTTTATTATAGAAACTCATATCCAGAATTGCAACAACTGGCAATTTGAATTTTATGCCACACATGTAATGATGCTCAGGGCACAATCTAAAGAGGAACTTCTAATAAATTACTTGCAAAAGAAAAGAATCTATTTGAGCCACATAGGTTTCAAAACATGGTATTTGTGCACTACAACTTGCAAATCCATCAAATTTCAATCTATCTATAGCAAATGCTATTCCAAGCAATGTGGTTAACCCCATGGATGTTGGATTTATTGACAAAGTGTAACATGTGCAGTTCCAGATTGGAAAATAACTCTGATGGAGTTGGTTTGGGGGGATAAAATAAATAGTGGAATGGTGGGTATTGTAGGTTCAAATTTCCATCTTAAAGGGCACCTGATGATTCTTATTTTAAAACATGAATCTATAGGACGTTGTTGACTAACCATGCATGTTGTATTTGTTGTATCCTCATCAAATTAGGAAAAGTTTCAAGAAATGAATGTTTACAAACTGAATTATCTAGAATAGAATTTATAGTACAATGTGTTATGACCTGATATTTACATTGTGTAAAATTAATTGTTACTGACACTTGCCCCTTAAATTATAGGAAAAATTAAACTTTATTCCCATTAAGCTAAAAGAATACTCTTTAGCACTTTTTTTTCCACTATAAAGAAAAAGTGTACTTAAAGCAGAAGCATTTGTGGCAAAATTTTCAAATAAATGAGAATAGTGTATAGCTTTATCCAAAGTTGGATATCAAAAATGTTAAAAAAAAATGTATTTTTTTTTTCTATTTTAGCAATCCTTAAATTTCTTTAGCTGTATATCTTTCTTTTACATTTTATAATCATCTTATCAATATTTTATCTTTAATTTCATTACCTTTAGTATTATGGAAATAATAAATTTTTCTTTCTTAATGAAGATTTTAAGTATTCAACCTAAATTTTGTTAAAGCCTATTATTCACAAAGTCAATTTATAATAACAGAAGATAACTTAGTTCCGACTGTTACGGTCTTTGCGTACGTTAATTTTCGTACAAGTTATCTATTTAATTTAGTTGTCATTAAGGTTTTCAATTTCTGGTTCATTTGTAGGTAGACAAAATTGGTAGCAACATGAATGCATCTAAACTATATGTATCAAAAAATTGATACAGGTAGACTTGCAAAAAAATTGAAAATTAATTCCATTAAATACTTTCACAAAGATATCCCTAAGGAGACTTGTTGGTATTAAAATTTTACATATTTACCATAGAACTACCCTTGATGACTACAAGAAGCGAGTTGGTCACAATCATTTTGGAAAACCTATTATTGGGTTTAATTGCCATAAATGCTACTGAAGAGAGGCACAAGAGGATGTATTTCCTTGTTTGAAATTTCAATTTGATGTGAAGAAAGTACTAGAAAATGAGATAATTGAAAAGTGGGCATATTTAAATGAGGAAGTTGGGTAGGTTTATCACGATAGCACACCTTTTAGGAGAAATTTAGGGACTTATCAACATTTGCCTGGCCTTGTGAGAAGCAATTTAATCAAATTTCTTGATTTGGAAGGGAAACACATTTTAAAATTTGCAATACATCAGAAGACTGTGAGGGGAATGAATCTTCCTCAATAAGGTAAAACTTATTTCCCAATTAGCTATGACCACTGAAAGTTTATAATCAAGGGATTTTTAAAAATTATATTGTAATGTTTTTTCATACAGAAATAGGAATTGATTTTAATGCAACTAAATCACATAATTTCTAAGGATGATATATGCCAACATGGGTTCTAAGAAGAATGCATATCAAAGACGCAATTTTGAGGATTTGAGTTGGTGAATTCTCCTGGAAGCTTTGAAAGAGATGCACTAGTATATTAGAAAGATTCAATGTTTGTTGGTTGGTAAGATTTAATAGGTTGGAATCTTATCTTCTACTCTTGCTTTGATAGGAACAAGGATGCCTTAGTTATATTCCTTTATGATGTTCTTACGAAAGTCTAGTGATGACAATATGGTAAAAATCAATCCATAGAGCACATTAGCTAGTATGTAGAAAGTTGAAAAGCAAATGACGCATAAAAGCTAGTAGTTTTAATGTAGAAACTCATATCCTGAATCGCAAGAACTAGCAAATCGAATTTTATGCCATACATGTAATGATGTTTCAAGTACAAGCCAAAGAGAAACTTAATAGAGAAATTACTAGCAAAAGAAAGGACTATCTAATTGACCCACATAAGCTTCCAAACTTGGTATTTGTGCACTACAACATGCAATTCAGAATTTCAATCTAGGTGTAGCAAGTGCTATTCAAAGTGATGTCGTTCACTCCATGGATGGTGGATTATTGACAAAGCACAATATTTGTAGTCCATTGATGGAAAATTGACATAGATGGAGTTGGCTTGGGGGAATAAAACATTTTGTGGAATGGTGGGTAGTATAGGATCCAATTTACATTGTGAACAGCGTAAAATGATTCTTATTTTTAAGATATGAATCTATATGCCACAGTTGACTTACCATGTGTGGTACATTTGTGGTATCCTTATCAAACTAGGAAAAGAATGAAGTGGTGATTGCTTACAATCTAAATTATTGAGAATAGAAATTCATAGTATGAAGTGTTGTGATCTGATACTATCATTGAGTAAAAAAGAAATTACAAAACACCACTTGGTTCCAACCATTATGGACTTGGTGGTCATTAATTTTTTACAAGTTACTACAAATCTATTTAATTTTAGATATCTTCTGCATTTTGTATGTTTGGTCTATTTGTAGGTAGACGAAAGTGGTGGAATTTGATCGTATCTAGAGTATATGTATATTTGAAAATGATACACTTCAACTTAAGGCATAATTTCAAATTAACTTCATGAAATATTCTTACAAATATACCTAAACAATCATGCAAAGAAAACAACAAAAAAGGCTTGTTGGTATTAAATTTTTTTATATTTTACTATATAACTACTCTTGATGAGTAGAAGAAGCAAGTTAGTTGCAATTATTATGCTAGTTGGAGTCGGGTTTACTCGCCCCAAATGCTACTTAAGAAAGTTACGGGAGGATGTATTTCACTATTTGAAATTTCCATCTAATATGGAAGAAACATAAAAGAATGAAATACTTTAAAAGAAGGGAAATGTAAGTGAGGAAATTAGGTTGGTTCGCCACTCTAACACTATTTTAGAAATGAATTTAGGGACTCTTTCAAATATAGCTTGGCCCAGTATGAGCTTAAATTCAATCCAATTTCTGTTTCTGGAAGTAAAACACGTTTGAAAATTCACAATACATCAGAAGACTATGCAGGGGAATAAATCTCCCTTCACAAGTCAAAACTTTGTTCTTAGTCAAGTGTGAGGCCTAAAAGTTCACAGTCAAGGGAATTTCATAAATGTATTGTTAAGTATTTTGTGAAATAGGAATTGATTTTAATGATTCAAAATCTTCAAATTTAAAGGATGATAAAAGGCCAACATTAGTTCTTAAGAGAACGCATATGCAACTCGTAGTTGTGAGGATTTTTGAGACAATAGATCCTTTTGGAAGCTTTGGAAGAGATGCAACGGTACGTAAGGAAGACTTATTGTTTGTAGGCAATCATTGGTTGCCGAATATTACTGGATGGTTGGCAAGATTTAATTGGTTAAAACCTTATGATTTTTCTAATTCAAATCCAAAAGGCATATTTTATATTCGATCAAAATGTATTTCTTTCTTTAATAGGAACGAGAATTGAGGTTGCCTTAGTTGTATTATTGATGATGTTCTCATGGAAGTCCAATGTCAAGAATATGGTGAAAATTAATTCATACTACACATTATCTAGAATGGAGAAGGTCGGCAAGTAACAGATCTATAAAACTTGGTAGTTTCAATATACAAACACAAATCCTGAATTGCAACAACAAGCAATACAATTTCTATGCCAAACATGTAATGATACTTCATGATAAAAGCTAAAGAGGAACTTGGAATTTACTTGAACAAGAAAGGAATATATTTGAGTTGCATGGGCTGCCAAACTTTGTATTCTTGCACTATAGCTTGAAACTTCAAAATTTCAATTTAGGTATGGCAAGAGCTGTTCCTAGGGAAGTCGTTGATAACATACATGATGGATTATTGACAAAGCACATATGTACAATCCTACAGAGGCAAATTGACATGGATGGAGTTGGCTTGTGGGATATAATAAATTGTGAACATGTTGTTAGTTTAGGTTCCAACCTCTATATGAACTTGGTGCTCGTTAATTTTTTAAAAGCTATATGTTTAATTTTAGTTGTTTTTAATGTTTTATTTTTTTTGCCCATTAGTTGGTAGATATAAATGTTGGCAACATAAACGTAACTAAACTATATATATCCATAAAATTGATATACTTTGACTTATAGAGAAATTTTAAATTATCTCCATTAAACACTTAAACAAATATGCTAAAAAAATCATGCAAAGAAGAAAACAAACAAAAGTTTCTAGTATTAAAACTTTATACATCTTACCATGAAACTATTCTTGAGAGTAGAAGAAGCGTGTCAGTCGCAATCATTATGGATAATTTGCTGGTAGGTTTAGTCGTCTTAAGTGCCAATGACAAATGCCAACATTGGTTCTTAAGAGAATGCATATGGGACGTTCAGTTGTGAGGATTTGAGATGGTAGAACCTTTTGGAAACTTTGAAAGAAACGCCACAGTAAGTATGCAAGATTCAATGGTCATAGGCAAGCACAGGTTGCAATAATATTATTGGATCATTGGAAAGATTTAATTGGCTAGAATCTTTCGAATTTTCTAATTGTAGTCCAAATGACACATTTTCTATGCGATCAAGATACATTTCTTGCTTTGACATGAAGTAGGATGCCTGAGCTATATTCCATGATGAGGTTCTCCTAGAAGTCTTATGGTGAGAGTAGGGTGAAAATCAATCCATACTGCACATCGGCTAGTATGGAGATGGATGAAAAGCAACTGATAAGTTGGAAGTTTTAATATAAAAACATATATCTTAAATTGCAACAATCAGCAATTCCAATTTTTTGCCATACATGTAATGAAGCTTCAAGATTCAAGTAGAGAGGATCTTAGTACACAAATTACTTGCCAAAGAAAGGACTCTTGGAGCCACACAGGTAGCCAAACATTGAATTTGTACACTAAAAGTGAGGTCATTGACCCTGTGGATGTTGAATTATTTACAAAACAAAATGTGTGTAGTCCTAGATTGCCAAATTGGCATGGTTCAATAGAATTGGCTTGTAGGAACAAAAACAAATTGTGGAATGGTTTGTAAATTCCAATTTCCATGCCGAAGAGTGCCAAATGATTCTTATTTTTAAAACATGCATCTATGTGCAATTGTTGATTTACCATGTGTATTGCATTCATTATATGCTCATCAAATGAGGAATAGTTTCACCTAATGAATGCTTATGGCCTAAATTTTCGAGAATAGAAATTCATAGTACAAAGTGTTATGACCTAATGTTGTCATTGTTTCAAATGAACGGTTTGTTAGACTTTGCCCCTAAACTATAAGCAAAATTACACTTTACCCCCATTAAATTGAAAAATAAACACTTTCCCTATTTTTTCCAGTATAACGAAAGCGCACGTTCATATTCATTTGTGGAATTAAAAAATGTATTTAGAGTTGAAGCAATTAAAAATTTTAGAATAGATGAGAATAGTGTATTACATTTTCTAAAGGTGAATGTAGGAAATGTCAAATAAATGTCTTTGTTTTTTACTCTATTTTAACATTCTTTAAGATTTCTTTAAGTTTAAATCTTACCTTAACATTTTGTACTCATCTTTTCAATATTTTATCACTAATATCAAAACCTCAAATTTTACTTAAATAATAAAATTTTCTTTCTTCATGAAGAATTTAAATATTCAACCCAATTGTTCATGAAAGACAATTATTCACAAAGTCGATGTATAAAAATAGAAATCTTAGAACACAATTGGTTAAACCATTATGGACTTTGTAAATTTGTTAACATTTTACAAGTTATCTATTTAGTTTTACACATTTAATGTTCTCTATTTCAGGTCCATTTCTTGGTAGATAAAATTGGTAGCAATATGAAAGTATCTAAACTATATGTATCCGTAAAATTAATACACTTCGGCTTACATAACAATTTAAAATACTTTTATAGATATTCCTAAGCAATAATGCAAAGAAAACAAAAAACATTAAAAATGTTGATAATTTTGTATATTTTACCATAGAACTACTCTCAACATTTCTTGCCGAGTATAAGAACTGAGTTAGTTGCAATTGTATGCAAAGTTTGTTATTTGGTTTAGTCGGCTCAAACGCCAACTAAGAGAGGCACGAGAAGATCTATTTCATTATTTGAAATTTCTAGATGATGTGCAAGATGTATTGGAAAATGAGATATTTGAAAAGTGGGAAAATTTAAGTGAGCAAGTTATGTAGGTTCATCACTTCAACACACATTTTAGAAGGAATCCAAAGATTCTTTCAAATTTTGCTTTGCCTTGTGAGAAGGAATTTAATCAAAATTCTTTATCTGGAAGTAAAATGCGTTTAAAAATATGTGATACATTACAAGACTATGAAGAGGAATAAATCTCCCTTAACAAGACAAAACTTAGTTCTCAATCAGCTTTGAGTGCTGAAAGTTCATAATTAAGGGAATTTAAAAATGTATTGTTACATTTTTTTAAACATACTTTGTTTTTAATGGTGCTAAATCTTCTAATTTCAACGGATGATATGTTACAACGCATCGCTTCTGAGAAGAATGCATATGAAATATGCGTTTGTGAGGATTTGAACAGATGGATACTTTTGAAAGCTTAGAAAGAAATGCAACAATATATGATGAAGGTTCAATGTTGGAAGGCAAGCACAAGTTGCAGAATACTACTGGATGGTTGGTAAGATTTAATTGGTTGGAAACTTATGAATTCTATACTTCTACTCCAAAAGGCAGATTTTACATTAGATTAGAATAGATTTCCAGCTTTGATAGAAACAAGGATGCATTAGCTGTATTCCAGGATAATGTTCTCATGGATGTCTAGTGTCAACAATATGGTGAAAATCAATCAATATTGCATATCAGCTAGTATGGAAAGATTGGCAAGAACCTGATTGATAAAAGCTAGTAGTTTTAACATAGAAACACGTATCCTAAATTGCAACAACTGGTAGTTCGAATTTTATGCCATATATGTAATGATTCTTTGGCATACAAGTTAAAGAGGAACTTAATAGAGAAATTACTTGTCAATAGAAAGGAAACAAATTGATTCACATAGCTTGAAAAACTTGGTATTTGTGCACTCCAACTTGCAATTACAGAATTTCAATCTTGGTGTAGCAAGTGCTATATCAAGTGATGGCGTTGACCCATAGGTGTTGGATTATTGACAAAGCACAACATTTATTCCTACACTGGCAAATCGACATGGATGGAGTTTGCTTGCGGGGATGAAACAAATTATAGAGTGGTTGGTACTGTAAGTTCTAATTTCCATCATGAAGGGTGTTTAATGATTTTTGTGTTTAAAAAATGAATCTATATGACATTACTGACTTCTGATGTGTGTTACATACATCGTATCCTCATCAAATTAGAAGAATTTTCAAATAATTAGAAACAAAATTATCAAGAATGCAAATTCATAGTCCAAAATCTTAGGACCTAATATTATCATTGAGTATAATGAAGGGTTATTGACGTTCATGGGAAAAATTGCATTGTACCCACATTTAAACTAAAAACTATACACTGGTTACTTCTTTTTCCACTACAAGGAAAATGCACATGCTTTGCACGTGTTCTTTTGAGGAATTCAAAAATATATTTATTGTAGAAGCATTTAAAAATTTCAAATAAATGAGAACAATGCATTATTTTTTGAAAGGTGATCATAAAAAATTTGGAATAAATGCCATCATATTTTCAATTTTAATGTTCTTATAGATTGCTTTAACTTTAGATCTTGCCTTTACATTTTGCACTCTTCATCTTATTATTTTATCTTCAATATCATAACCTTCAAATTTATGGAAATAATAGAATTTCCTTTCCTAATGAATATTTTAAATATTCGACCCAAATATTATTTAAAGCTTATTATGCACAAATTCAATGTATAAAAAGACTAATCACATAACGCAACTTGGTTCTGACCATTATGGATTTTGTGTTTAGTAATTTTTTACAAGTTATTTTTTTATTTTTACTTACCTTTAATTTTTTCTATTTTTGATCCATTTGTAGGTAGATTAAAGTGTAGAGTTGGTAGAAATATGAATGTATCGAAACTCTATGTATCAAAAAAATTAATACACTTTGACATACATAAAAAATTGAAATACTTTTACAAATATCCCTAAACAATCATACAAAGAAAACAACAAACATGACTTATTGAAAATTTTATATATTTTACCATGGAACTACTCTTGACACGTATAAGAAGTGAGTTAATTGCAATCATAATAAAAAAGTTATTAGTTGATTCAGTTGCCGCAAATGTCAGCTAAGAGAGGTGCGGGAAGATCTATTTCCTTGTTTGAAATTTCCATATGATGTGAAGGATGTATTAGAAAATAAGATATTTGAAAAGTGGGGAAATTAAAGCGAGGAAGTTATGTTGGTTCATCACTCCAACACAACTTTTAGGAGTAATCCAAAGACTCTTTCAATTTTTCTTTGCCTTGTGAGAAGGAATTCAATTGAATTTCTTTCTGTGGAAGTGAAGTATGTTTAAAAGTTTGCAATATGTTAGAAGACTATGAAATGAGAAATAAATCTCTCTTAACGAGACAAACATTGTTCTCAATCGGCTGTGACTACTGAAAGTTCGTAATTAAGGTATTTTCAAAAATGTATTGTTACATATTTTTTAAATGGGCTTTGATTTAATGGTGCTAAATTTTCTAATTTCAAAGGATAATAAATGCCAACTTTGGTTCTTAGTAGAATGCATATGAAATATGTATCTGGGAGGATTTGAGGCGATGGATCCTTCTGGAGCTTTGAAAGAAATGCAACAATATGGAAGGAAGATTTAATGTTCATGGGCATCTATAGGTTGCAAAATATTACTACATAGGTTGTAATATTTGATTGGTTGGAACCTTATGAATTTTCTACTTTTAGTCCAAAAGGCACATTTTGCATTTGATAAGGATCACTCCTGGCTTTAATAGGAACAAGGATGCCTTAGTTGTATTTCTTGAAGATATTCTCATGGAAGTCTAGCATCGACTATGGTGAAAAGCAATCCATATTTCACATAAGCTTGATAGTATAGAGAAGGCAGGCAAGCAATTAATGGGCAAAAGCAAGTAGTTTCAATATAGAAAAGCATATCCTAAATTGCGACAAATGGAAGTTTGAATTTCAGGATACAATTTAAAGAGAAACTTAGTAGAGAAATTACTTACAAAAGAATGGAATCTAATGGAACCACATAGGCTAGTAAACTTGGTATTTGTGCACTACAACTTGCTACTTTAGAAATTCAATCTAGTGTAGCAACTGCTGTTACAAGTGAGGTTGTTCACCCCATGAATGTTGGATTATTGACAAAGCACTACATGTGTAGTCCTAGATTGGCAAATCGACATGGATGTTGTTGGCTTGCGGGGATAAAAAAAATTACAAAATGGTTGGTAGTGTAGGTTCCAATTTCCATCTTGAAGGGTACTTGATGATTCTTAGTTGTAAACATAAATCTATATGCAATTATTGACTTACCATGTGTGTTACATTTGTTGTATACTCATCAAACTAGAAAAAGTTTTAATCGTAATGAATGCTTAGAGACTATATTATTAGGAATTCGGATTCATTGTACAAAGTGTTACGGCCTAATATTATCATTGTGTAAAATGAAGGATTAGGAACACTTTGCCCCATACTCTTAACCCCAATTAAACTAAAAAAATATTATGCTTTACCTCTTTACTACACTTCAAGGAAATTTCACGTACTTTGCACGTGTTCTTTTGAGGAATTAGAAAATGTATTTAGAGTATAAGCATTTAAAAATTGTCAAAATACATGAGAACAATATATTATTTTTTCTAAAGGTGAGTATAGAAAATGTCAAATAAATATCTTTGTTTTCTCAATTTTATTATTCTTTTAGTTTACTTTTACTTTAGATCTTACCATAACATTTTATACTAATCTTATAAATATTTTATCTTTAATATCATAAGCTTCAATTTTATGGATAACAAAATTTCTTTCTTAATGAATATTTTAAATATTGAAATTGTTCTTTAAAGCCTATTATGCACAAAGTCTAACATAATAAAAAATAGAAATCACTAAACACAACTTGGTTTTTACCATTATCGACTTTGCGTTCATCAATTTTTTACTGGTTAAAATGTTAAAAAATAGAAATCACTAAGCACAACTTGGTTTTGGACATTATCGACTTTGTGTTCATTAATTTTTTACAGGTTATCTACTTAGTTTCATTTGTCTCTAATTTTTTTCTATTTCTAGACTATTTGTACATAGATAAAATTGGTGGCAATAAAACCGAATATAAACTATACATATTCAAAAAATTGTTACACTTCGACTTAAATAACAATTTCAATTACTTTCACAAATATGCCTCAACAATCCTGGAAATAAAACAACAAACGATACTTGTTGAAAATTTTATATATTTTACCGTGGAACTACTCTTGACAAGTTTAAGTAGAAAATGAATTGCAATCATTATGGGAAAGATTTTAGTTGATTTAGTCATCTCAAATGCCACTTAAGAGAGGCATGGGAGGATGTATTTCTTTGTTAGACCAAATTTTCATCTGATCTAAACAGTGTATTAAAAACTGAGATACTTGAAAAGTAGGGAAATTTAAGCAAGAAAGTTATGTAGGTTATGACTCTAAAACTCTTTTTAGGAGGAATTTAGAGACTCCTTCATGTTTTGCTTTGCCTTGTGAGAAGGACTTCGAATTTCTTGATTTGATAGTGAAACTCGTTTCAAAATTTTCAATACATGATAGGACTGTGAAGGGGATATAATCTCCCTTAACAAGAGAAAACTTAGTTCTCAATCAGCAGCGAGCACTGAAAGTTAATAATAGAGGGATTTCATAAATGAATTGTTACATTTTTTGTTCAATGGGAATTGATTTTAAGCTGCTAAATCTTCTATCAAAGGATGACAAATGCCAACATCGATTCTTAAGGAGATGCATATGAAATCCACAGTTGCAAGGATTTGAGACAATGGATCCTTCTGGAAGCTTTGAAAGAGACGCAACAGTATGTTGGGAAGATTCAATGTTCATAAATGAAAGCAAGCACGGGTTGAAGAATATTATTGGATGGTTGATAACTCCACTAAACTAGATTTATTTTCTTCTAAATTATAGCATTTTGATAGTTTAAATTCTAAAATTAGACAAGTAATTGAAGATTTTAGTTAATTTCTTTCATATGTATTTGTATTTTCATTTTTGAATTAATTATGAAAATTTTTGTGTTAAATTTTTAGTTTAATTAAGTGCTTAATGGTGTTAAAATTATGTAGGTTAAAAATTAAAAGGTTAGAAGCATGAAGGAACAAAGCTCAGGGGACTAAATTGCAAAATGAGGAAATGAGGATTGCTAGAAGGAGAGTCTAGATAGCGGTCTGGACTATTCCAGACCACGATCTAGACTCGGGAATCAGACCTACTATTTTAGAGTCGAGATCGCGATCTCAAAACTTCCAGACCGTGATCTCGACTCGCTAAATGTTAAGTTGTAAGGGCAATTTTGTAATTTCCAGCCAAAAAACCCTGATTTTTGCATTGTATGAGAATGCTGCACTATTTAAGCTTAGTAGAATTAGTTTGAGAGGGAGTAGAAAGTAGAGTAAGATTAGATAGTTTAGAATAGAGATTTTACATAATTCTAGAGAGATTAGGATAGCTTAGACTACAAGTTACTTTTCCTAAGAGCATTTTCTCTTAACTTTCATCTTAGATCTTCTTTAAATTTCTTGTCAAGTTTACATTTTTATTAGATAATCGTAGTTGGTTTTTCACAAGCTTTAAGTAGATATAATTTTTATTTTCTTTCTTTTTTATTTTAGTAAAAAATCTCTTTACTTTCAAATGATGGTTTTTAGGAAATTTAGGGTTCTTATCAATTTCTTGCTTTCTATTTAAGAATTTTCAATTCTAGCATTAATTTTTAGTTAATTCTTAGTGGGTTTCCTTAATTCCAATTGAAAAATCCAAAAATATTTAATTTCCTAGTTTATCTTTATCTAATTTTTACCATAGAAATGAATGCTCTTAGTATAAACTTTTTCTTTCTCATCTTTAGTCTTTTTAGTTGATTTATTCTCTTGTTCTAAATTTTAGTTTAAATTAGATTAAATTAGGTTAGAATTAAAATTATAGCTTTCATTAGAATAATTCTATCATCTACCTATTGATTTAGCTTAACTACACATTTACCTTTAAAACCTTCGTAATTGCAATTGACAATCCTTGTGGGAACGATCCCTACTTCCCTTGCTACTAGTTGACAACCGTATACTTGCAGGATGCCACCTAGTTAGTGATAGGATTTAGGTATTTTCATTGATTTAAAACTAGGGTGTTAGAAGAGGCATCAAGTTTTTGGCGCCGTTGCTGGGGATTGTTTTAGGTTTTCGGCAATATCAAGCGCTTTATGGGTCGTGTAGATGAAGCACTTTAGATTAGTTTAATTTAGTTTTTAATTTTGTTGATTTTTATGTTTGATTTGGTTTTCTTGTGGAATTGACTTGGAATTCCAATTGACTATTTGCCTTGGTTGTGTAGTGCATGGTAAGAAGTACTCAAGAGCCATTCATTTGCCTAGACAAGAAAAGAGAGAAAGAGCTAAGACAAATTCGAAGGTTGAGAAGGGTGCAACAAGAACAAGAAAGGATAGAAATGGCACATGCTAATGCTCAGTAAGGGAATGTGAACATGGAGAACGAAGAAGAAGAGATAGTTGGAAATAATGGAATGGGTGGCTAGAGGAATGGAAATGACATGAATGGGAATGGAAGGCCATTGAGGGAATATACATTTACCCAATTTTGATGGGGCAAACTCAAGCATTGCAAGGATGCCCGTACAAGCCAACAATTTTGAAATCAAACCCGCTCTAATCCAAATGCTCCAAGGCCATGCTATGTTCGAAGATGGACCAAATGAGGACCCATACACTCACCTTATGAATTTTGAAGAAGTCTTGGACACATTTAAGTTTAATGGAGTACATCCAGATTGTGTTCGGATGAGGGTATTTCTTTTTTCTCTTCGTGATAGGGCGAAGTCGTGGTTGCAATCATCCCATGCTCAAGGAACATTCACCACTTGGAACTAACTCGTTCAAGAGTTCTTGGCAAAGTATTTTCCTCCCGTAAGAACCGGTAAATTAAGGAATGAGATTACATCGTTCAAACAAGATGTTGGTGAAAGCCTTGGGGAAGCTTGGGAAAGATTCAAAGAGTTGCTTAGTAAATGCCCACATCACGCCATTCCTTTGTGGTTTCAAGTTCAAACTTTCTATAATGGTCTACTTCAAGAGATGAAATCCATCGTAGATGTCTCCGCCGATGGTTTTATGTCATACAAGACTCCAGAAGAAGCTCAAGAGTTGTTAAATAGGATGGTATACAACCATTACCATCATGGACCGATACCTCCACCGGTGGTTCAACATCAAGCTAATCAAGCAAATGCAAGTAGTGGAACATTGAATCTAAACATGCAAGACACCCTTTTAGCTCAACAAAACATGTTCATGAATGTGATGAATAACATGGCGAAGGCGTTGGAGAATCTAGGGAAACCTAGAAGTGTGAATGCTATGACTTCTTCTCTAACTCAACCAAGCATGACATGTGATTTTTGTGGAGGCGGCCATGCCAATGGGAATTGTGAAATGCCATATGGGACTAATGAGCAAGTCAATTATGTGACTAATCAATCTTCATTTCCAAGGAACCAATCCGGAGCTTATGGGAATACTTATAATCCGTCTTGGAGGAATCACCCAAATTTCTCATGGAGTAACATCAACAACCAGTCCAACCCTCTTACCAACCAAATTCCCCATCTCAAAGTGCCCAACATACTCAAGCTTCGAATTCCTTATCTAGACCTTATCAACCGCCACATCAAAGAAATGTCCAACCCAACTCATATCAAAATTTTCCCAATCCTTCCTTTCAAAACCAACAACAAAGACCTCCTTTCCATTATTCAAATTCTTCCCAACACATGTACCATGATCAATATGTTCCTAGAGATAATTTGGGTGAAGAAGGTTGGAGAAGAGAAGCTGAGTATTTGTTGAAAAGAGAATTGAATAGGAAAGCCGAAGAGCATAAAAGAGATTATGAGAATTTGAAGGCTTCAACAGAAAATTTGGAGCTTCAATTGGGACAATTGGCAAGGTTGAATAATGACAAACCTATTGGGGCATTTCCTAGTGATACTATTCCAAACCCCAAGGAGCAATGCAATGCCATAACCCTAAGGAGTGGAAAAGAATTGGTTGAATCTAAGGAGAAGAAAAAGGTGGAGGAAGGAAGCAAAGAGCAAAAGTCCAAGGTAGTTGAAATTGGAAAAGAAGCAGTTGACGATGAAGCCAAGAAAGAGCAAAAGAATGAGATCAAGGTATCCAAGAAGAAGCATGTGGAGAAACCTTTGAAGATAGATCCATCAATTAAAGTGCCATACCCTCAAAGACTCATTAATCCAAGAAAGGAGGAAAAAGAGAAGCAATTCGCCCATTTCTTGGATATGTTGAAAAAGATTAATGTCAACATTCCTTTGATTGATGTCCTCACCATTCAGATGCCCAACTATGCTCATTTTATGAAGGATCTTTTGGCAAGGAAGTGAAAGTGGGATGCTGATGAGAAAGTATGCCTAGATGCCCAATGTAGTGCCATTGTTCAAAGGCAGTTGCCCCCTAAACTCAAGGATCTAGGTAGTTTCATGATACCGGTGAATGTTGGAGGAAAAACGTGGCATCGATCACTTTGTGATTTGGGGGCAAGCATAAATATCATGCCAAAGGCCATCTATGACAAGTTGGGGATCAACAATGTCAAGCCAACTAATATCACGCTCCAATTGGCGGATTTATCCGAGAGGAAACCATATGGCTTGTTGGAAGATGTGCTTGTACAAGTTGAAAAGTTGGTATTTCCCGTTGATTTCTTTGTTCTAGATACGGTTGAAGAGAGTGAGATTTCATTGATTTTAGGGAGGCCTTTCTTGTCGACTGCTCATGTATTAATTGATGTGCACAAAGGGAAGTTGATCTTACGATTTGAAAATGAGTCAATTGAAGTCTTGATGATGTGTTTGAATATAATGACAATATTCCCATTGTTTAAGAGAAATGTGCTAATCAATTTCTTAATTCTATCCTTGCTAGGTCAAATGAAGAGGAAAATGAAGTGAGCCAAGTCAATTCGTTCAAGCAAGTGTTGGAAATAGAGGAAAATATCAGAAATAAATTGAAAGAGAAACCACCCGATAAAAGATGTGTGTTGATGAAGATTGAAGAGAGTTTTTCAAAGAATAAGCACAATAGTGATACCAAGAAATTGGGAAGGCATAAAAGAAAAGAAAATGGTTTGAGAAACAATTGGAAATGTTAATTGGGGCACTAGTGATGGCTAAGGCTAGAAAGGAAGAACTTGTGCATGGAAAACCCGAAAATCAAGCTTTAATCATGAAGAAAAAGGGGATCAAACTTTTTTCGTGGAAACCAAAAGGGAAGGGAGGATCATTCATCCTCAATTACTTAGAATGAGGGTCATGCCATAGTCAAGCTAGTGACTATAAAAGAGCACTTCTTGGGAGGCAACCCAAGTCTTTAAATTAGTTCTCATTACTTTCTTTAGTGTGATTTCTAATTGTCTTGATTTTGAATGAATTGGTTTGAATAAAATATATATATATATATTGAGTTTTTGAATTGAATAAATGGTGCTAAAGAATGATTGAAAATTATCATCCTAATTTGTAAATTTTTTGTCTATAGGTTATCTTTGCAAATGGAGAAAAAGAGTCAAGAGTGAGGCAATTTCGGCTAAGTGTAAAAAATTTCACTTTGCAGAAGTTTGGTTCGAAACCGCGATCTCAAAATTTTAGATCGCGGTCTCAACTGTGAACTTAAGGCAATTTTGGGGTCGAGTTGATACCGTAATCTCAAAATTTCAAAATCGTGGTCTCAACCTTGAACTTCTGCTAAGGCAATTCTTGGGCCGAGTTGATACCGCAATCTCAAAAATTTGAGATCGCAGTCTCGGAAAAAAAAAAAAAAAAATAAACTTTTTTTTCCTTTCAAAATCACTTCAAACATGAATTTCTTTTATTTTTAGTATTGGAAGTAATTTGATTTTCTTTTTTTTAATCTGGCTAATGGCCTTAAGCTGACGCCAAGTAGCTAATTAATTTAATGCTTCATGAATTGAATTTTTGTGAAATTTCTTGCTAGATACTTGGTGTAGCTTTGGTCATGATTACTGATAAAATATGAGTCATATGGCTAAGGGCCCTAAGCTGATGCCATCTTTGCATTAGTTGATGAGTTTAATGGAAAATTGATTTTGTTTGAAGCTTACATGGCGCGATGCATGTCATGGTTGCTCTTGACATTTTTACTCAATTTTAATTCCAGGTTTAAAAGTAGGACATAGTTTAAGCAGTTTTCATTAATTTTGGGTTTGTCTTGATGTTAACTTTGGGTGAGTGGAAGGATGATTTATTCATCAACTTGAATAAAAGAGACAAGTTTGGGGGTGTTTATCTTTTTGTTCTGGAAATGGTCATTTTATATATTTTTTTTGTTGCCAGTTGATGATGCTCGTAATGGATGGAAAGTTGATCAATTAGGTACTCAATAATGATAATTTTGATGTTCAATACCTTGTGAGTGAAGTATATGATTGATTCTTTTCAAGAATTTTTGTGTGAGTGAGTAGTTCATTTGCAATATAAAGAATTCATAAACTTAGCATTGCTATTTTTCAAAAAGAAGTGCTGAAATTTTAGGAAAATTTATTTGAAATGCTGTTTCTTATCAAATCATTTATATTATGTGGTTGATGAACTATCTTTTGGAAAGAAATGAGTTAATTGAAATAGAAGGAATTTTAGGACATTTCGTGTGTTTGCATGGGGATGGTCTTCTAACTTGTGAATAATTGATATTCGAGATTAATTTTTGGTACATTTTACTCCTTTTCCTTGGCTTAGGGCCGTCAAAAAAAAAAAAAAAGAAAAAGATTTTAGGAATAAGGCGAGTACGGAATTCTGACATGTAACCATGTTGTTTCTCCAAAATAAGCCATTAGAGTAGTAATAAGGCGAGAGTACGGGATTCCGACATGTACCCATGTTGTTTCTCCGAATTAAGCCATTAGGAATTGCGTTTTTCATATACCAATAAGTTTAGGAGTAAATGTTTGTAATACTTATAATTAATCTCATATTACTTATTCCTTGTTAGAGGTTTATTCCCGAAATATGTGACAATTGCATTTCAGTTGAATTGAACTTCTACTTTCATAATGCTTAGTCGAGAAAGTTGATTAACTTTATAATATTTGTGAGTTGAGAAGTAATGGTGTTTCAAATAAAAAGAACTATAACTTTTGGTAATTCTTTTCGAGAATGGTAATGCTTGGTGATGCGAAATCTTGTGTAGTGCATGAATTTGTGCTTCTTTGTAAAATGAAATTTCAATTTTGGATTGATTTACTCATATTTTTCATATAATGTAGTGTTGAACATTTCTTGAGAGATCGCTTAATTGTTCTAAGTACATCCATCATTCATCAAGTGTCACGTCAACTTTGGGGGTGTTTAAATATTTTGAATGTTAGTAGGTTTCATTTATTGTTGATCTTTGTTTTGCTCGGGACTAGCAAAATGCTAAGTTTGGGGGGTGTCATAATTCTAGTAAACTAGATTTATTTTTGTCTAAATTATAGTATTTTGATAGTTTAAATTCCGAAATCAGATAAGTAATTGAAGATTTTAGTTAATTTTTTCATATGTATTTGTATTTTCGTTTTTGAATTAATTATGACACATTTTTGTGTTAAATTTTTAGTTTAATTAAGTGCTTAATGGTGTTAATCTAGACAGGTTAAAATTTAAAATTAGAAGATGGAAGGAACGAAGCTCAAGGGACTAAATTGCAAAATCTCCTTCTCAATTCTCATTCAATTTAAGTCGAGAGACACATCTAGACTATGTATAAAGACCGCGATCTCGACTCGGGAATCAAACCTACTATTTTAGAGTCGAGATTGCGGTCTCAAACTTCCAGACCGCGATCTCGACTCGCTAAATGTTAAGTTGTAAGGGCAATTTTGTAATGCTCTGCAGATTCTTCCAGCCAAAAAACCTTGATTTTTTCATTGTATAATGCTGCACTATTTAAGCTTAGTAGAATTAGTTTGAGAGGGAGTAGAAAGTAGAGTAAGAGTAGATAGCTTAGAATAGAGAGTTTTAGATAATTCTAGAGAGATCAGGATAGCTTAGACTACAAGTTACTTTTTCTAAGAGAATTTTCTCTTAACTTTCATCTTAGATCTTGTTTAAATTTCTTGTCAATTTTACATTTTTATTAGATAATCGTAGTGGGTTTTTCACAAGCTTTAAGTAGATATAATTTTTATTTTCTTTCCTTTTTATTTTATTAAAAAATCTCTTTACTTTCTAATGATGGTTTTTAGGAAATTTGGGGTTCTTATCAATTTCTTGCTTTCTATTTAAGAATTTTTAATTCTAGCATTAATTTTTAGTTAATTCCTAGCGGGTTTCCTTAATTCCAATTGAAAATTCAAAAAATATTTAATTTCCTAGTTTATCTTTATCTAATTTTTACCTAGTGGAATGAATGCTCTTAGTATAAACTTTTTCTTTCTTCTTTAGTCTTTTTAGTTGATTTATTCTCTTGTTCTAAATTTTAGTTTAAATTAGATTAAATTAGGTTAGAATTAAAATTATAGCTTTCATTAGAATAATTCTATCATCTACCTATTGATTTAGCTTAACTACACATTTACCTTTAAAACCTCGGTAATTGCAATCGACAATCCTCGTGGGAACGATCCCTACTTCCCTTGCTACTAGTTGACAACCGTGTACTTACGGGATGCTACATAGTTAGTGATAGGATTTAGGTGTTTTCATTGATTTAAAACTAGGGTGTTAAAAGAGGCATCAATGGTTGGTAAGATTTAATAGTTTGGAACCTTATGGAGATTCTACTTCTAGTCCAAATGGAACTTTTTATATTTGATCACGATATATTTCTTTCTTTGATAGGAACAAGGATGCCTTAGTTCTATTTCTTTATTATGTTCTCATGGAAGTCCATATTGCACATTAGACTAGTATGGAAAAGGTTGGGAAGCAACTGATGGATAAAAACAAGTACTTTTAATACAAAACTCATATCTGGAATTGCCACGGCTAGTAATTTATGCCAAAATGTAATGATGTTGCAGGGTACAAGCTAAAGAGGAACTTAGTAGAGAAATTGCTAGCAAATGAAAAAGAATCTAATTAAGCCACACAGGTTGCAAAACTTGGTATTTGTGCGCTACAACTTGCAACTTCAGAATTTCAATCTTGGTGTAGCAAGTCCTATTGCAAGCAAGGTGGTTAACCCCATGGATGTTGGATTATTGACAAAGTACCACATGTGCCGTCCTAGATTGGAAAATCACACAGATGGCGTTGGTTTGGGGTATAAAAACAAATTGTGGAATGGTGGGTATTGTAGGTTCCATTTCCATCTTCTTAAAACATGAATCTATATGTCTTTGTTGACTTATCATGTGTACTACATTTGCTGTATCCTTATCAATCCAGTAAATGTTTCAAGAATGTTTTTTACAAACTAAATTATTAGGAATACAAATTTTTAGTACAAAGTGTTATGACCTAATTTTACATTGTGTAAAATAAAGTGTTAGTAACTTTTGTCGCCTAAATTATAATGAAAATTGTACTTTACCACTTTTAAACTAGAAAAATGTACTCTTTACCTCTTTTTTCCACTGCAAGAAAAATGCACGTGTTTCACATGTATTCGTCCGAGCAATCAAAAAGTGTATTTAGAGTAGAAGCATTTAAAAATTTTCAAATATATACGAATTGTGCATTGCTTCTCAATTAGCAGTGAGCACTAACAGTTCATAATCAAGGGATTTTCAAAAATATATTTTTACATTTTTCTGTGAAATAGGAATTGATTTTAATGCCCTAAATCTTATAATTTCAAAGGATGAAAAATGCCAACATTTGTTCTTAGTAGAATACATATCAAACACACAGTTTTGAGGATTTGAGGTGGTAAATCCCCTTGGAACCTTTGAAAAAGATACAACAGCTCTAGTGACAGGAAGATTCAATGTTAATAGCCCATCACAAGCTGTAGAATATTACTGGATGGTTGGTAAGATTTAATTGGTTGGGACCTTTGAATTTTAAAATTCTACTCCAAAAGGCACATTTTTATTTGATCAGGATACGTTTCTTGCATTGACAAGAGTAAAGATGCCTCAGCTCTATTCCTTTATGATGTTCTTTGGATGTCTAGTTTCGACAATATGGTAAAAATCAATCCATACTCCATATCAGCTGGTATGGAGAAAGTTGGAAAGCAACTGACACATAAAAGCCAGAAGTTTTAATATAGAAACTCATATCTTGAATTGCAACAACTACCAAATTGAATTTTATGCATACATGCAATGATTTTTCAAGTACAAGCTAAAGAGAAACTTAGCAGATAAATTACTAGCAAAAGAAAGGAATCTAATTAAGCCCCATAGGCTGCCAAAATTGACATTTGTGCACTACAACTTGCTACTTTAGAATTTCAATCTAGGTGCAGCAATGTACTATCCAATTGATGTCATTGACCCCATGGATGTTGGATTATTGACATGGCACAACTGTGTAGTCCAAGATTGACAAATCAATAGGGATAGAGTTGGCTTCTGGGGTTGAAACGAATTGTGTAATGGTGGGTAGTATAGGTTCCAATTTCCATCCTAAGGGATGCAGAATGATTCTTATTTTTAAGTCGTGAATATATATGACGTTGTTGTCTTGCCATGTGTGTTACATTTGTTGTATGCTCGTCAACCTAGGAAAATGTTGAAGTGATGATTGCTAACAATCTATATTATCGTGACTGTAAATTAGTAGAAAGTTTCGTGACCTGATATTATCATCGAGTAAAATGAAGGATTGGTAACACTTTTCCCCCTAAACTATAGGTAAAGTTTCACTTTACCCCCATTAAACTAAAAATATTGTGCTTTACCTATTTTTTTCACTACAAGGAAAATGCACGTGCTTCGCACATGTTCTTTTGAGGAATTGAAAAACAATTTTAGAGGTAGAAATATTTAAAATTTTTCATATAAATGAGAACATCTTATTAGTTTTTCTAAAGGTGGATATCAGAAATGTTAAAAAAATGCCTTTGTAATTTCAATTTTTATATTCTTTAGTTTCCTTTTAACTTTAGTTCTTACCTTTACACTTTATACTCGTCTCTCAATATTTTATCTTTAATAACCCACAATTCTAAGGAAATAAAAAAATTTTCTTTCTTAATGACGAGTTTAAGTATTCGACTTAAATGTTCATTAAAGCATATTGTTCACAAAGTCAATGTACATCAATAGAAATCATAGAACACAATTTGGTTCCAACCATTATAGACTCTTTGTTCATTAATCTTTTACAAGTTATCCGTTAAATATTAGTTATCTTTAATGTTTTCTATTTCTAGTCCATTCGTAGGGCAATAAAATTATTAGCAATATGAATTTATCTAAATAGTATGCACCTATAAAATTGATAGACTTTGATTTACATAACAATTTCAAATTAATTCCTTCCCATGAGATACTTTCACAAATATGCCTAAACAATCATGCAAAGAAAACAACAAACAAGACTTATTGGTATTAAAATTTTATATATTTTAGAATGGAACAACTCTTGATGAGTATAAGAAGTGAGTCAGTTGCAATTGTTTTGGAAAAGTTGTTAGTTGATTTAGTCGCCTCAAATGCCAACCAAGAGAGGTGAGGAAGGATATATCTCTGTTTTTTTTTTTTTAATTTCTGTCTAATGTGAAGGAAGTACTAGAAAATGAGATACTTGAAAAGAGGGGTAATTTAAGTAAGGAAGTTAGGTAGGTTCATCACTCTAACACACCTTTTAGGCGGAATTCGAGGACTCTTTGAAGTTCCACTGGGCCTTGTCAGTAGGAATTCAATAGAATTTCTTGACTTTGACGTAAATCACATTTTAAAATTTGCAATACATCAGAAGATTGTGTAGAGGAATAAATCTTCCTTAACAAGACAAAATTTAGTTCTTAATCAACTGTGACTGCTTGAAGTTCGTAATAAAGAGATTTTCTAAATTAATTTTTATGTTTTTTGCTAAAAGGTAGTTGATTTTAATGTTGCTAAATCTGATAATTTCAGAGAATAACACAAGCCAACATAGGTTTTGAAGGGAATACATATGAAACACCGAGTTGTGAGGATTATAGGACGATGGATCCTTCTAGAGCTTTGAAATAGATGCAACTGTATATAAGGAAGATTCAATGTTTATAGTCAAGCACTAGTTGCAGAATATTACTTGATTATTTGCAAGAATTAATTGCTTGGAACCTTATCAATTTTCTACTTCTAGTCCAAAAGGCATATTTTATGTTCAATCGGGATAAATTTCTTACTTTCTTAAGAACAAGGATGCCTTAGTTCTATTCCTTTATGATGCTCTCATGGAAGTCTACTCTTGTCTATTATGAAAATAAATCCATACTACACATTAGCGATATGGAGAAGGTTGACAAGCAACTAATGGATAAAAGCTGGTATGTTTTAATGCAAAAATGTATATCTAGAATTAGCAACTACTGGCAATTCGAATTTTATGCCAGACATGTAATAATGCTTTTGGATACAAGTTAAAGAGGAAATTAATAGACAAATTACTTACAAAAAATTGAATCTAATTGAGCCATATAGGCTGGAAAACTAGGAATTTGTGCACGACAACTTGCAACTTCAGAATTTCAATCTATGTATGGCAAGTGCTATTCCAAGTGATGTCAATGATGGGTGATTGCAAAAGCACAACGGGTGGAGTCCAACATTGACAAATCGACAAGGATGGAGCTAGCTTGCAAGGATGAAACAACTTGTAGAAGGGTGAGTAGTGTGGGTACTAATTTCCATCCTGAGGCCACCTGATGATTCTTATTCCTAAAACATGAATCTATATGCCAATGTTGACTATCCATTTGTGTTACATTTCTTGTGTCATCATCAATGTGTAATGAACGGTTACAAACTAATTTATTGATAATTGAAATTCATTTTTCATAGCATATATTATGTTATAGCCCAATACCATCACTGTAACACCCCAGGCCCTGGGCTGGCCCAACAACTTTTGAGCGGAAGCAACGGGCTCAAAATGCTTAAGCCAAGTTGTAAGTAGCCTATGACCCAAGGTGTTATAAACAATACAATATCCCCTCCCACTTTCGATGTGGGACAGGGCGTCACAATCACCCCTCCTTAAGACTTTGCGTCCTCGCAAAGCCCAAGTTGGGCCCAATAACAAATCACATACACTGTCCCAGTCTCACCCCGTGCAGAGACCACGCGAGGTTCGCTCTGATACCAACTGTAACACCCCGGGCCCTGGGCTGGCCCAACAACTTTTGAGCAGAAGCAACGGGCTCAAAATGCTTAAGCCAAGTTGTAAGTAACCCATGACCCAAGGTGTTATAAACAATACAATATCCCCTACCACTTTCGATGTGGGACTGGGCGTCACAATTATTAAAAATGTCACACCCCTGACCCACACTTGCCAGGCACATGTCATTCGCCGTATCCTTCAAGAGCAAATCCCAAGAATACAAGGCATCATAGCATTACTATTTACTTTAAACATCTAACTATAATAGCAGAAGCAATTCTCTAAAATATATATTAACTTGAAATAGTGTGTCTTTTACCAAATCATAAACAAATGTACAACCGTGAAACATGGATAATCAATAAGATAATCTGCAGGCTTAACTTATTACAATAAACATATAAACAAATCCCTAAGGTAGTGACCACCTTAAGTTCCTTCCTTACTCTCGAACACTTAGTCCTTATCTTCAACTAATATATACTTGTATTCGTCTTCTGTACGAAAATATAAGAAACATGGGGTGAGCGACAAGTCGCCCAGTAGATAGTGCTTACTCCTGCTGGATCGTGCTGTTACATATATATATAGCTCATGCATACATATCACACTATCACATGCTCATGTTTTTATCCAAATCATTCTTGTAAAACATGTAACCAAAATAAAGTCACATACTCGTGGCATTCTTCATATATCATGTAACTATTTCTTCATGACTTGTACTTTCAAGTAACATACATACTTTCATATCATAAAACATGTATCCATTTAAATGGCTCAAAACTTACAGGCAGTCATCAATTTCTGAGTACTCAGCCTAGTGATTAACCTCACTAGAAAAGGCTGTCAAGAAGTTCTGCAGTCTCTTTTTGACCTTCTTCTTGTATTGCCAAGTCTCTCATGACTCTCTTATGTCAAGTCTTTCTTGACTTTAATTTAGGATTATAACCCCTACCGATTATTTCATATTCATTTAGAGCCATAATATCTTATTATTACCCATACAACACATGCATGTCACGCATAATCAAAACCATACATATAACACATTTCTATATACTTTTAAAACCAAACAGTCACATAACCATACATGATCCAGAATTTCATAACAAAATAATTCTTGAGCAAAGCACATTTTCACAAACGACTTTTAGAGATTATGCACAATCATAAAATAATTTTTTAAAACACACAGTTTAGAAATACAAATTTTTGAAAGTACAGAAGTAAGCACCACCTACCTCAAACGATCGAATAATCGTGTCTTTATTTGCCTTTGTTCCTTGTCGATAATCCTTAAAAATAAAATAACAATATCTTATTACTAATAATTCAAGTAATTATTCCCTTAACAAATGCTTATAAAACCCTATTTTCAGTATCCTAGAGGCAATACTCTAATCCATTCTTAGGTTCAATAATCGTGACTAGTTATGTGAGATCAAAGAATTTTACTATAAATATTTTAAAATAATTCTTGTATTAGAATTGGTAACTTTTAGAAAACATTTGAATTCTAATTCAAAATAATATTTTCATACATTGGTTTATCCAAAATAATCAAATCATATTCTTATTAGTTTATATCAAGTCAAAAATACGTTTATTACTTGTTTTCAAAACTTATGGTACCTTATCACGACTTTTCAAAAACTCTTCGGGTCTTATTACAATCATTTAAAACTTTTATTTTTAAAAAAACTTTATTAATAATCTAGAGACAAAGCATTAAGGCCTTTTATGTAAACTTAGAAAATCATTCATGGGTGATTTAGTAACTTTAGAAAACTATTAAGGGCTCTTAAATAAGTTTCAAAACACGCGAGGGTACTTTGGTAACTTTAAAAAGTCATTTGGAAACCTTTGTGTACCTTACAAAACCTTTGAAAGTCATTTGTTAACTTTATTAAAGTTATAGGGGTCAATTTGTCAATTATCGAAACTTTTACGGGTCTTAGTATAATATCTCTAAACTGTAAGGTTCATTCTGTAATTTTCAGCAACCATCAAGGACTACTAATGTCTTTATGAAATCATTAGGGGTAATCTATAATTTCCAGAAGTTGAAAAAGACTTAATTCGAGTCTACTTTAAAATATTTTAGGCCTTACTATAAATATCCTAAAACTAAGGGATTAATCTTGTAATTTTGAAAAATCCCATCTTCTTCCCACGAACTCTTGCATCTTCCGCTACACTTCCCCGTCCAACTTCTCCGGCCATCATTTTTTTTTTTTTTTTTTTGGAAGGTATGATAATCGTTCCTCAAAATTTCTTAGCACAATAATCAATTAATCTACGAAACTAATTACCAATTTAATATACTAATCCCCCCATACACATAATATCTCCAACTAAACACAAGAAATAATCTAATGTAACTAATTAATTAAAACGAAATTAAATAAATTAAATCTTAATAAAAATAACTAAGGCTAACCTTGTGTTGTGGAGACGATTCATCTTTCGCAAGTTGTGTATCGTAAGAAGAAGTAGTTATTCTAGTATTATTATTATTATTATTTTTATGTATAAATCATTGCCAGTAGATGCATACTACAAAAATTATATTGAATTAGGATACTACTCCTCTAGTTATTTTCTCCCTTAAAACTCTGGTAACTCTTTTACTCCTAATTAGTTTAGGACTCTAATAAATTTTTTTTTAATTAAATAAGTCCAAAAATTCGGGGTTTCACAATTACTGTTTAAAATAATGGGTTAGTAACATTTTCTCTTGAGTTCCTAAGTTATGGCACAACTACACTTTACCCCAATAAAATAGAAAAGCACTTTCCTCTTTTTTCACTACAAGAAAAAGACACGTGTTTTGCACATGTTCTTATGCCTATTTAAAAGCATGTATTTATAATGGAAGTTTTTAAAAAACTCGCAGATAAATGATGTATTATTTTTCTAAATGATGAATATTGTATATCTCAAATAAATGTTATTGTTTTAGATTTTGCTCAACTTCGGATCTTATCTTTGTGTTTTATACTCAACTTTTGAACATTTTATCTTTCCTATAATAACCTTCAATTTTCCATAAATAATAAAATTTTCTTTCTTAATGAAGATTTAAAGTATTCAACATATATAAAATTTCAAAAAGCCAACTATCCCATTAAGCAAATGCATCACAACGGATATCACAAGAACACAACTTGGTTCCAACCACTATAGAGTTGGTGGTTGTAAATTTTTTTGCAAGTTATCTATTAATTTTTGTGGTCTTTAATGTTTTTTTCATTTTTGTTCTGTTGGTAAGTAGATTAAGTGGTATTGAAGTAACAGGCAAGAGTAGCTGCAATTGCTCATGATTTGCAAAAGAAGTGAGTTAGTTGCAATCACTATGCTATTCAATTACTTCATGAGAGGATGTAATTCCTTTTTCAAAGTTCCTTTTGGCATGAACAAAATATTGTGTATAAGATACATGAATAGAGGGAAATTTAAGTGAGGAAGTTGGGAATATTCGTCACTCTAACATTCCTTTTAGGAGTATTCATGGCCTAATTCAAATCTATAGTGCCTAGTGAGCAGGAATAAAATCAAATTTCTTGATTTGGAAGTGAAAAAATTTTGAAAATTGACAATACATCAAATGACTATGAATGGGTTTCAATTCTCTTAAAAATATAAAACTTAGTTCTCAATTAGTTGTGAACACTGAAACTTCATCATCAACTGAGTTTCAGAAATATATTGTTATGCCTTTTTTTGAAACAGAAATTGATTTAAATGTTTTTAAATACCTCTCCTATATTTTAGAGGATGATAAATGCCAACCTTGGAGGTTAAGACAATGCATATGCAACTGATAGTAGTGAGGTTTTGAGAGGATGGATCCTTCTGGAAGATTTGAAAGAGATGAAACAATTTGGAAGGGAAATTCAATGTTCACGGGCAAGCATAGGTTGCAAATTACTAGATGGTTGGTCTTAATTGGTCTAGGCCTTGTGAATTTACTTCATGTCTAAAAGGCACATTTTATATTCGATCAGAATACATGTCTTCCTTTGATTGGATTAACGATTCCTTACTTGTATTCCTTGACGATGTTCTCAAGAAAGTCAGTATCGAGAATGTGGAACAAATCAGTCCATATTGCACGTTACCCAGAATGGAGAAGGTTGGCAAGCAAATAATGGAATTAAATCTAGTAGTTAGAATATGGAGATGCAAGGGCTAAACTGCAACAACTTGCCATTTGAATTCTATGTCAGACATGTAATGGTGATTCAAGATACAAGCTAAAGAGTACCTGTATGAAACTTGGTAGGGAAATTACTTGCAAAAGAAAGGAATAGATTGAACCACATAGGATGGAAAACTTGGTATTTTACACTACTACTTGCAATATTAGAATTTCAATATAAGTGTAGCAAATGCTTTTCCAAGATATGTAAATTATGGAATATTGACATTGCACAACATGTGCATTCCTAGAGAGGTGAATCGACATGGATGGAACTGGCCTGTGAGCATATAACAAATTGCAAAATGCTGGGTAATTTAGGCTCTAATTTCTGTCCTGAAGGGCGCCAAGTGATTCTTATTTTTAAGAGGTTAATCTATATGCTATTGTTGACTTACCATGCATATTACATTCGTTGTATCCTTATTAAACAAGGAAAATTTTCAAGTATTTAATGCTTACAAACTAAATTATCGAGAATAGAAATTCATAGTAGAAAGTGTTATGACCTAATATTATCATTGAGTAAAATAAAGGGTTAGTAACAATTTGCACCCTAAACTATAGAGTAAATTTACAATATTATCCCTATTAAACTAAGAAATATAGACTTTACTTGTTTTTCAAACTATATGGAAAATGCAAGTGCTTTGCACATGTTTTTTTTATGAATTAGAAAATGTATTTAGAGCAGAAGCATTCAAAAATTTTCAAATAAATGATAATATGTATATTATTTTTCTAAAGGTGAATATCAAAAATGTCAAACAAATGTCTTCATTTCTTTTAGATTTTTTTAGCTATAGATCTTACCTTAACATTTTATGCTCATCTTTTTGATATTTTATCTTTAATATCATAACCTTCAATTTTTTGGAAATAATAAAATTTTCTATCTTAATGAAAACTTTAAGTATTCAACCTAAAAGCTTGTTAAAGCCATTATTGACAAAGACAATGTATAACACATGAAATAACAAAATCATACCTGTATAATCCACATCTTGATGTGTATCTGTCTCTTATACAATCTATCGATTTAATATTGGATATCTTTAGTGTATTTTGTTTTTGGTTACGTACCATTTGTAGGTAGACAAAAATGGTGGCATTATGAACGTATCTAGGTTGTATGTATCTTTGAAAATGATACACTTCAACTTAAAGAACAATGTCAAATTAACTCCAAGGAATATTGTTACAAATATACCTAAACAATCATGCAAAGGAAACAAGAAGACTTGTTGGTAGTAAAATTTTATATATTTTACCGTTTAACTACTCTTGTTGACTAGAAGAAATGAGTTAGTTGCAATTGTTATGGTAGTCATAGTAGGGTTTACTTGGCTCACATGCTATATAAGAGTGTCACAAGAGGATGTATTTCATTGTTTGAAATTTCCATCTAATATCAAGGAAGTATTAAAAGAATGAAATACTTTATAAGATGGGAGACAATGAGGGAGGAATTTAGGTACGTTCATCAATTTAACACTCCTTTTAAAATGAATTCAGGGACTATTTCAAGTTTCCAGGACCTTCTGAGTCAAAATTCAATCAAATTTTGGATTTTGGAAGTGAAACATCAGGGTTTGAAAATTTGCAACATATCAAAAGAATGTGAAGAGGAATAGATCTCCCTTAACATGACAAAAATTTGTTCTTTATTAGGTGTGAGCACTAAAAGATCATAATCAAGGGATTTTCATTAATGAATTGTTATGCATTTTTTGAAACAGGGATTGCTTTTAATGATTTTAAATCTTCAAATTTCCAAGGATGATAAATGCCAACATCGATTCTTAAGAGAATGCATATGCAACTCGTAGATTTGAGGATTTTTGAGACAGTAGATCCTTTCGGAAGCTTTAAACGAGACACAACTATAAGTAAGGAAGGCTCTTTGTTCATAGGCAATCATAGGTTGCAGAATATTACTGGATGGTTGGTAAGATTTAATTGGTTAAAACCTTATGATTTTTGTACTTCTAGTCCAAAAGGCATATTTTATATTCGATGAGAATACATTTCTTACTTTAAATCGTGGAAGTAACTAATGGATAAAAGCTGCTAGTTTCAATATACAAACACAAAGTGTCATGGAATGCAACAATAGGCTATATGAATTCTATGCTAGACATGTAACGATACTTCATGATAGAAGCCAAAGAGGAACTTGATATAGAAATTACTTGGAAAAGAAAGAAATATAATTGAGTCGCATAGGCTATCAAACTTTGTATTCTTGTACAATAGCTTGAAACTTCAAATTTTCAATCTTGGTATGGTAAGTGCTGTTCGAAATGATGTCATTGAACATAGATGATGGATTATTGATGAAAAACAATATGTAGAGTCCTAGAAAGGCCAATTGACATGGATGGAGTAGGCTCATGGGATATAATAAATTATGAACATGTGGGTGGTTTAGGTTCTTATCACTATGGACTTGGTGCTCGTTAAGTTTTTACAAGTTATATGTTTAATTTTAGTTGTTTTAAATGACCCATTTGGGTCAATTTGTAGGTAGATATCAGAAATGGCAACATGAACGTATCTAAGCTATACGTATCCATAAAATTGATGCACTTTGACTTCTTATGGAGCAATTTTAAATTATTTCCATTAAACACTTAAACAAATATGCCTGAAAAATCATGCCAAGAAAACGACAAAGAAGAGTTGTTGGCAGTAAAATTTTATACATCTTACCATGGAACTACTTTTGAGAGTAGAAAAGGCGAGTCAGTCACAATCATTATGGAAAAGTTGTTAGTAGGTTTTATAATCTCAAATGCCAATGATAATGCCAGCATCGGTTCTTAAGAGAATGCATACGGAACGTGCAGTTTTGAGGATTTGAGACAGTAAATTCCTCTAGAGGCCTCTACAGACGCATCATTATGTATGGAAGATTACATGATTCATCTTTCTTCATAACAGGTCGCAAAATATTATTGGATGATTCGTATGATTTAATTGGTTGGAAACTTTTGAATTTTCTACTTCTAAACAAAAAGACATATTTTATTTTCAATCAGGATGCATTTCCTGCTTTGGTATGAAGAAAGATGTCTCAGTTGTACTCCTTGATGATGTTCTCCTAGCGAAGTCTAGTGTAGAGCGTATGGTGAAAATCAATCTGTATTGCACATCGGCTAGTATGGAGAAGGTTGACAAACAATTGATAGGTAAAAGTTGGAAGTTTTAATATAGAAACATATATCCTGAGTTGTAACAGCTAGCATTTCCAATTTTATGCCTACAAGTAATGATGCTTCAGGATTCAAGCTAAAGAAGAACTCGGTAGAGAAATTACATGAGAAAGAAAGGATTCTTTGAGCCACATAGGCAGCCAAACTTAGAATTTGTGCACTATAACTTGCAACCTCAAAATCTCAATTTAGGTGTAGCAACTGCTATTCTAGGTGATGTCATTGACCTGTGGTTGTTGGATTATTTACAAAGCAAAACATGTGCATTCCTAGATTGCCAAATTGACATGGATGGAGTCGGCTAGTAAGGTGTATCTTATACAGCTCTAATGGTGTATATCCACAGTTCCAATTTCTATCTTGGAGGGTGCTAGATACACATTTTTATTTTTAAAAGATACACAGGATTTATGTGCCATTGCTGACTTATAATGTCTGTTACATTTATCATCAAACTAGGAAGAGTTTCAAGAAATGAATGCTTACAACCTAAATTTTGAGAATAGAAATTCATAGTACATGCTGTTATGACCTAATATTATTATTGTTTAAAATGAAGGGTTTGTTAGACTTTGCCTCTAAACTATATGCAAAATTACACTTTACCCCCATGAAATTAAAAACAAATACACTTTACCTATTTTTCCCACTATAACGAAAATGCCTGTGCTTCGTATGTATTCTTTTGTGGAATTAAAAAATGTATTTAGAGTTGAAGCATTTAAAAATTTTTGAACAAATGAGAACAGTGTATTATGTTTTCTAAAGGTGAATGGAGGAAATGTAAAATGAATGTCTTTGTTTTTTCTATTTTAACATTCTTTAAGATTTCTTTAAGTTTAGATCTTACCTCAACATTTTGTGCTCATCTTTTCAATATTTTATTTTTAATATCGTAACTTTCAAACTGGCTGGCACCGGTGGGACCGGCACCGTCGCCAACGTGTGGTGCTCGTGAAATAGGTGATTGAATGCAAAAATCCTACTTACAATTTACAAACATAAATTACCTACTTACTATTACAAATTTAAATGAATCACCTATTTACTATTACATAACGGGGCCTTTAATGCGACTATGAATTGTATAAAAACAATCTAAACTAGGCCGGTCAAGACTGGAGCATGTAGATGTATATAGGTGATTCATTTACATGTGTACATCAAGTATTTATCTAGAAAATAAATACTAATTTAGATTGACTCCTGGTCCGCGTAACTCAAGAAAATGAGTTCGGGAATCCTGTTGTAAAATGCGAAGGTTTGGGATGGATTTGAATTTCCCTCGGCACCCAGATTAAGCGTTGGACCGGTTGCGTGAATTTATCGCGTTTCTCTTTTCAATTTTAGTATTCATTATTGCCGGCTTTGTAGCATACGTGTGCTTTGAGATAGTTTAAAAGTAATAAAATATGTACATGTTAATGAGGAAACAAAAATAAATGGTAAATATTAATATTGACAGGTAGATTTAACCCGGGGCCAATTAAAAGTCGCACACATTGAGCTTGTAGTGCCCTTTAAGTCCCAAGGGGCAAAATAGTCATTTATCATGCACGCCAGAGTTTATTTCTAGCCCAATTTTATATTATTGATACAATTATTAAGTCCGGGGCTAAATTGAATTTGATCTGTCAAATACTTAACGTCTGGTTGTGGACTTAAAGGGCACTACAAGCTCAATGCTGTCTCTTATACACATCTAGATGTGTATAAGAGACAGGCCTAAATATTATATTGAGACCAACAAACATTAAAATAAAGCACCAATCATCACAAAAGCAATTAAACTTAAATAAGTCAAAAGTATCCAAAGTCTATGTATAAAATTTTAGATGTGTATAAGGGACAAAACAGTAATTTCACACGTTTTATGTCAACGGATTTACTTTGATTACACATTAGATTTTATTCTGATTCAAAGGTAATTGTAATGGGGGTATGTTCCTATCTCTTATACACATCTAGATGTGTATAAGAGACAGACCAGATTGCGCCACATCATCCGAGACGTGGCACCACCAGATTGCGCCACGTCATGGATAAAAATGCAGAAATCTGAAATCTGGAGGGCCAAAACGCAAATAAAATTTTTTTCTGAAATTTTGGAATTTTTTATGAAATGCCACGTCATCGCTGACGTGGCGCAATCTGGGCCACGTCAGCGATATGTGGCACCACCAGATGCCGCGTCATCCGTGACGTGGCGCAATCTGATTGCGCCACGTCTCGGATGACATCTAGATGTGTATGGAGACACTGTCATCAATGACGTGGCATCAAGTGGGCCCTATCAGAAGGGCCTAAACGTAATTTAAGAAAATATTCTCGGGCTAAAATGAAAAAAACTAAAATCTGGAGGAGTAAAATGGAAATAAAATTTTTCTAACCTTCCTGTTTTTTTGTGCAGATTTTTGTGGCTACCAGCCTTCTTCCACTACGCTTTTGACCCACGAGATGAACCATTTTGCTTCGGGTTTGGAAAGGGAAGTTGTAGCTCCAGGAACGCTCTACAACTTTTATTTTTTGAGTTTAATCCAGTTCCTCTTCCATCATTTGAAATCTTGGCTCAAATTTGGTTGTCTGGAAAATTTTCCAGACTTGGAAATTTTTCTGCAGATCCTCTGGACCAACAGCCTTTTTCTACCACGTTTTTGACCCTCTAAATGGACGATTTTGCTTAAGATTTACACCTTCAATAGAAGTTGTAACCCCAGGAACCCTCTACAATATTTCTTCTTTTAGTTTAGTCTAATTCCTCTCTGATCGTATGGAATTTGGCTCAAAGTTGGCTGTTTGGCAGATTTTTTAGGCTTAAGAAAATTGTCTGCAGAAAATTTTTTTCCTCCCCTTTAGACTGATTTTTTGTACTTTTAATGAATTGGATTGAGTGTAAAAATGGTCAAAGATCATTCCTTGTCATGTGGGAAGTATGGCCATCTGAAATTTTTGATGAAAAATGGGTGAAAAATACAGAGAAAACGTGGCCAAAACAGCTCTGTCGTTCGGCGCGTGAACAGTACGCGCAGTATTGTTCAAGCGCTGAACTTTTTTTTTTTTTTTTTACATTTTAAACCAATTATATTAATTTAGATGTTCTAATTTAATTAATAATTAATTAATTAATAATAATTTAATTAGCCATTTTTTTTAAAAAAATCTAAAAATTCAATAATATTAGAACTCATTCTTAGTATTTCAAAAGCTGGATAAAACGCATAAGAATAATTAAACATCATAACATAAATTAAGAAGGAATTAAAGGGTAAATTAAAAGAAAATCAAAGAGCAGGTTAAAAAGAAATTAAAAAGAAAAATTAAAAGAAAATTGAGAGACAAATTAAAAGGAAAATAGGGGACAACTTAAGGGACAAAAATAGATGTCTACAGTATTTAAATTATATATATTCATAAAATTAATACACTTCCATCATGCCCCGAGCCTGCTCATACTCAAAATGCCACATTCTCTATATTCCCTAGTGCACTAGTTGAGAATACAAGGCATCATAACTAATCCCTAAGATTTGATAACACATCTTCACTGACGTAAAACAATAAAATCCAAAATGATACAAATTCGATTAACTTGGAAAATCATAAAAATATTTAAATCTTAAGGGTTAACTTGTCCTTGAACTACAAATTCAAATTTTAATATTAATAACAGAAATTAAATGCTAATAAAAGTCTTGAACTTCAACCTCGCAATCAAACTAATTCTAGCTGTCTTTGACTCCTTTATATGTACTCGAGCTCACTATCATTTGCAAAAAATATTGAATACATGGAGTGAGAGAAATGTCGCTCAGTATGTACCTTATATCTCCTCCTTATTGAACCATACCCTCATGTATATGTACATACACAAAAAAAATGACTTTTAAAACATGCAAATATTCATGCTTATTAATATATGACTAGCTTGCAAAACATCATGTACCTGACCAAAAACATACATAATTTCACATAACAAGTAGGCATGTCGTGATTTTTGAAAATTGATAAAACAAAACAACTTGGCTCATCTACTTGTTTTCATGCCTTAATGAGCAAAACATTGCTTAGTAACTTATACCCCTCCATGGTGAACCATACATACATTTAGACGTGCATATACCAAAAAAAAAAAAAAAAAGGAATTTTAAAACATGAAAACATTCATGCTTATTAATATATACATAGCTTGCAAAACATCATGCACTTGATCCAAAACATATAATAATTGTATCAATAATATAAAATTGGGCTAGAAATAAACTCCGGCGTCTGTCTCTTATACACATCTAACCAAAGGGCTAACCTCGCGCCGACATAGTTGGTACATACATGAGTCAAAAGTCGCTGATGGTGACGACTTTTGAATTACTGTTCATCCACTATCAACATGCCCATAATATTAGAGCCAACGTAAAACTTGAAACACAACATATAACATGCGTGATCATAATCATATGACATGCCAAACACTTAAAATTCTACATAATACATATGATTCAGGTTTTTTCAGGCGAAAATAGGATTTAAAATTATTTATTTCATAAACATTTTTTTCAAATTCAATAAACACGTTTTTCAAATTCCATGAAATAAGTAAGAGTTACTTACCATGAATTCCCCATTTTGCAACTTCGTACACTAAAATTAAGGATAGATAGGGTTCACTAAAATCATCATCTCTTGGCTTATAAAACTCCAAAACACTTGTTCTTTATGCCATTGGAAACTTAAGACAATGTTCTAAAACTTTTGTGATGGAATAGTTTTTAGATTTAGATTATATTCTATTCAAAAATTATTCCAAACTCAATACATAAACAAAGACTTATCTGTCCAGAGTCATCAGTGCTAATTTTGGTCAAATTTGAAAATTCACCAAGTTCAGTATAAAACGAGTTTGATAAAGAGATCTTTATACTGAATTATGAGTCTAGTTTTAAACCCAAAAAATGGTAAATTTATTCCGATATTCCCACATGAAGATATAGCCAATTTCTTACAAGTCTGCAGTGCTGCCTAGAAAATCTCAGTTATGGGATTTTGTTTTCTAATTTAGAAAATTTATTAATATTAATACAGAAAAAAATAGATCATAAATTTTATACCAATTTAGAGGACTATGAGTCTAATTTCTTAAACAACAAACCTAGACCAAATCAAAGTTTTTAACACCACGATATGATCTATTAATGAAAGTTGCTCAAATCTGACTATAGTTATGAGTTTTAATTTCCAATTTTGATAAACGAATTTCATGCTATCAAATCTCAATTTTTAATCATGTTCTTTCCAACCTAAATCCATATATAAATAATTATAAATATGAATATACCTATTTATAACCGAAAAATAGAATAATTTTCACCATAATTGGAATATTTTCCCCCGAAATCCATAGTTGTTCGTTCTAACCTCATCTCCTCCTTCATCTTCTTGGTTTTCCACTTATGGTAGGATTCATCTTCGTCTACTTCCTAATATCGATATCATGCTTCTCTCATCTCTGTCCTTCGCTCTTGTCTAACTTTTCGATACACATCTCTCTCCATTTCTTGTCGATCGATTGGAGCGGAGTGATAGGATGGTTAGCTAATTAGAGATAGCATAAGATTCCTATAAACTAGCTAAATATACATTATCACTAATCTTTCTCCTCTATTTCAATTTGAATAAAAATTTTATCTACTCAGAATAAGTAATACGTCAGTTATATGACTTGTAAAGGTCTTGTTCTCTATAAAGTAGTCCTAATTGAATCAACTATGACCCTTATCATTTATATCACTTATATCACTTATCTCTTAGTTTTCAAACTATTTTAGTCATCCTCAGTAGTCTGTAAAATTTTGTGAAAAATTTAATTACGAATTTAATAATTAAATGCATGTAGAAGACTTGTTGTTGTAGCGAAAAAGATCTATTTGGTGACATACAAAACTAATTTAATTTAGTACGAAAAGGTAAATAAATTAAAATACTATAATTCTTTGTCAAAGTTCTTCTCCTTAGTAAGATTTTCTTACTTATCAAAGTATAACTTTTGTACAAAATTCTTTTCATTGTAGCCAAAATTATTACTTATATCTATTCATAAGTAATTAATTAGTAGAAATTTTTTTTCTAAGGTAATTCAGTAGTGAAAATTTTCGGGGTTTCACACTTCAACAGTTTAAAATACTTATATAAATATGCTCGAACAATCATGCAAAGAAAGCAACAAAGATGACTTGTTGAAAATTTTATATATTTTACCATGGAACTACTCTTGACGTGTATAAGAAGTGAGTTAGTCAGAATCGTTACGAAAAAGTTGTTAGTTGATTTATTTGCATCAAACGTATGTAATAGAATGAGACATGTATCTCTTCCTTGTTTGAAATTTCCATCTGATGTGAAGGATGTATAAGAAAATGAGATATTTATGAAAAGTGAGAGAATTTAAGTGAGAAAGTTATGTTGGTTCATCAATCTAACATACCTTTTAAGAGGAATCCAAATACTCATTCAAGTTATGTTTTGCCTTGTGAGTAGGAATTCAGTCAAATTTCTTTATTTAGATGTCAAGTAAGTTTAAAAATTTTATACATTAGAAGATTACGAAGGGGAATAAATCTCCCACAACAAGACGAAACTTAGTTCTCAATCACCTTTGAGTGCTAAAAGTTCATAATGAAGGGATTTTCAAAAACATATTGTTATGGTTTTTTTTTTTTTTATTAAATGGACTTTATTTTCATGCTGCTAAATCTACTAATTTTAAAGGATTATAAATGCCAACATCACTTTGCAAGAGAATGCATATGAAATATGCATTCGCGACGATGGATTCTTTGAAAGCACCGAAAGAAATGCAATAGTATATAAGAAAGATTCAATGTTCATAGGCACCAAAATATTACTAGATGGTCGATAAGATTTAATTTGTCTGGAATATTATGAATTTTATACTTCAACTCCAATAGGCACATTTTATATTCAGACATGATACATTTCCAGCTATGATAGGAATAAGGATCTCTTAGTGGTATTCCTTGATGATGTTCTCATGGAAGTCTTGTGTCGACAATATGGTGAAAATAAAAAAAATACTGCACATCTGCTAGTATGGAAAAGGTTGGCAAGAACCTGATGGATAAAAGTTGGTAGTTTTAATATTGAAGTGCATATCCAAAATTGCAACAATGGCAATTCAAATTTTATGCCAGACTAGCTATGGTGCTTCAATATACAAGCTAAAGAGGAACATAGTAGAGAAGTTACTTGCAATAGAAAGGAATCAACCTAAGTGCCATATTTTGACAAACATGGTATTTGTGCACAACAACTTGCAACTACATAATTTCAATCTAGGTGTTGCAAGTGCTATTCCAAATGATGTCATTGACCCTACAAATGTTGGATTATTGACAAACCACAACAATTTATTCCTACACATTGGCAAATTGGCACGGATGGAGTTTGCTTAAGTTATAAAACAAGTTGCAGAATGGTAGATAGTGTAGGTTCATAATTTACATTAGATGATTTTTTCTTTTAAAAAATGAATTTATATGCCATTATTGACTTACCATGTCTCTTTCATTTGTTGTGTCCTCATCAAATTAGAAAATGTTTCATGTAATAAATTCTTGTAAACAAAATTATCAAGAATACGAATTTATAGTACAAAGTGCTATGACCTAATATTATCATTGTGTAAAATAAATGGTTAATAATATTTTACCCCTAAACTATAGGGGAAATTGCACTTTGCCCCCATTTAAACAAAAAACTATACACTTTGTCTCTTCTTTCCACTATAAGGAAAATGCGCATGCTTCACATGTGTTCTTTTGAGGAATTCAAAAATGTATTTAGAGTTAAACCATTTAAAAATTTCAAATAAATAAGAATAGTGTATTACTTTTTCGAAAGATGATTATAAAAAATTTGAATTAAATTTTTTCATTTTTTCAATTTTATTGTTCGTTTAGATTTCTTTAACTTTAGATCTTACCTTTACATTTTATACTCATCATCTTAATATTTTATATTTAATGTCATAACTTTCAAATGCATGGAAAGAATAAAATTTTCTTTCCTAATGAAGATTTTAAATATTCAACCTAAATGTTATTTAAAGCTTATTATGCACAAAGTCATTGTATGAAAAGAGAAATCACATAACACAACTTGGTTTCAACATTTAAGGACTTTGTACTAATGAATTTTATTCACAAGTTATCTATTTAGTTTTAGACATCTTTAATTTTTTTCTATTTTTGGTCTATTATTAGGTAGATGAATTTGGTAGAAATATGAATGCATCTAAATTATATGTATCCTTAAAATTAATACACTATGACTTACGTAAAAATTCAAAATACTTTTATAAATATGCCTAAACAATCATGCAAAGAAAACAAATGCAATCGTTATGGAAAAGTTGTTAGTTGATATTAATAGACTCAAATTCCACCTAAGAGAAGCGCGAGAAGATCTATTACCTTGTTTGAAGTTTCCATACGATGTGAAGGATTTATTAGGAAATGAGATATTTGAAAGGTGGGGAAATTTAAGCGAGGAAGTTATGTAGGTTCATCACTCCAGCACACCTTTGAGGAGGTATCCAAAGACTTTTTCAAGTTCCGCTTTCCCTTGTGAGATGGAATTCAATCTAATTTCTTTATATGGATGTGAAATACGTTTAAAAATTTACAATACATTAGATGACTGTGAAGGGGAATAAAGCTCCCTTAACGAGACAAAACTTAGTTTTCAATTAGCAGTGACTACTGAAAGTTCATAATTATGGGATTTTCAAAAATGAATCGTTACTTTTTTTTTTATAAAAAGACTTTGATTTAATGCTGCTAATTTTCTAATTTCAGAATATAATAAATGAAAATGTCGGTTCTTTGGAGAATGCATATGAAATATGTGTCTGTGAGGATTTGAGGCGGCCTTGGATCCTTCTAGAAGCTTTGAAAGAAACGCAATAGTATGTAAGGAAGACTCAATGTTCATAAGCAAGAACAACTTGTAAAATATTACTGGATGGGTTTTAAGACATAATTGGTTGGAATTTTATGAATTTTCTACTTTTAGTCCAAAAGGCACATTTTGTATTTGATAAGGATCGTTTCTAGCTTTGATAGGAAAACGGATACCTTAGCTGTATTTTGTGATGATATTCTCATGGTAGTCCAGTGTCGACAATATGGTTAAAAGTGATCCATACTACACATCAGCTAATATGGGAAGGATGGCAAGCAACTGATAGAGAAATACCGGTAGTTTTAATATAGAAAAGCTCATCCTAAATTGCAACAAATGGAAATTTGAATTTCATGCCAGACATATAAGGAGGCTTTAGGATGCTAAAGAGGAACTTAGCAGAGAAATTACTTACAAAAGAAAGGAATCTACTTGAGTCACATAGGATGGTAAAATTAGTATTTGTGCACTGCAACTAGCTACTTCAAAATTTCAATATAGGTCTAGCAAATGTTGTTCCAAGTGATGTTGTTGACCCCTTGGATGTTGAGTTATTGTGACAATGCACTGCATATGCAATCTCAGGTTGGAAAATCGACATGGATGGAGTTGACCTATAGGGATAAAACAAATTATAGAATAGTTGGTAGTGCAGCTTCCAATTTCTGTCTTGAAGGGTGCCCGATGATTCTTAGTTTCAAAACATAATCTCTATGTGATTGATGACCTACCATGTGTGTTACATTAGTTGTATCCTCTTTAAACTAGAAAAAGTTTCATGTAATGAATGCTTACAAACAATATTATAAAGAATTCAAATTCATAGTACTAAGTGTTACGACCTAATATTGGCACTGAGTAAAATAAGGGTTTACTCTTTGCCCCCTGAAATATGGGTAAAATTACTCTTAACCCTAATTAAACTAAAAAATTGTTGCATTTTATGGCTTTCTTACACTTCAAGGAAAATTCACATCTCTGAATAAATGTCTTGGCTTTTTCAATTTTAATATGTTTTAGATTTCTTTAACTTTGATCTTACCATTACATTTTATGCTCATCTTTTCAATATATTTTTAATATCACAACATTCAGTTTTATGGAAATAATAAAATTTTCTTTCTTAATGAAGATTTAAAATATTCAACCTAAATGCTCTTTAAAGCTTATTATGCACAAAATCAATGTTGAGAAACAGAAATCATTGAACACAACTTGGTTCTGACAATTATCAACTTAGTGTTTGTTGATTTTTTATTGGTTATCTATTTAATTTTAGTTATCTTTGTTTTTTTCTATTTCTAGACCATTTGTAGATAGATAAAATTTATTGCAGTAAGACCATATATATACTGTACGTACGACCACAAAATTGATACACTTCAATGTAGATAAAAATTTTAATACTTTAACAAATATGCCTACACAATCCTACAAATAAAACAACAAACGATACTAGTTGAAGATTTTGTATATTTTACGAAGGAACTACTCTTGACAAGTATAACAAGCAAATTATTTGCATATCGTTGTGGAAAAGATTTTAGTTGATTTAGTCATCTCGAATGTACTTAAGAGAGACGCAGGAGGATGTATTTCTTTGTTAAAAATTTTTCATCAAATGTGACAGATGTATTAAAATCTGACATCTTGAAAAGTATAAATATAAGTGAGGAATTTATGTATGTTATTACGCTAAAAACCTTTTAGGAGCAATTCAGAGACTCTTTCACGTTTTGCTTTGCCTTGTGAGAAGGACTTGAATCGAATTTCTTGATTTGTAAGTGAAACTAATTTCAAAATTTGCAATACTTCAGAAGGCTATGAAGGGGAATAAATCTCCCTTAACAAGACAAAACTTAGTATTCTCAATCAACTGCAAGCACTGAAATATTCATAATAAAAGTATTTTCATAAATGAATTGTTATGATTTTTATTAAACGGGAATTGATTTCAATGCTGCTAAATCTTCTAATTTCAAAGGATGACAAATGCCAACATCGATTCTTAAGAGGATGCATATGAAAATGCAGTTGTAAGGATTGGATTATGGATCCTTCTGGAACCTTTGAGAGGGACGCAACAATATGTAAGGAAGATACAATGTTCATAGGCAAGCACCGGTTATAGAATATTATTTGATGGTTGGTGAGATATAACAGTTTGGAACCTATTGAATTTCGAATTCTAGTCCAAATGGCATATTTTATATTCGATCAGGATACATTTCTTGCTTTGATAGGAACAAGGATTCCTTAGTTCTATTTCTTGATTACCTTCTCTTAGAAGTGTAGTACTTGAAACTTTTCCTGAACATAATCCATACCGCATATCACTGGTATGGAAAAGGTTGGCAAGCAACTAAAGTGCCCTTCAGCATGCAAGCTTAGAATTTCAATCTAGGTATAGCAAATGCTATTCCAAACGATGTGGTTAACCCCATGGATGTTGGATTATTGACAAAGCACAACTTGTGCAGTCCTCGACTGGAAAATACCAAGGATGGAGTTGGCTTGGGAAGATAAAACAAATTGTGGAATAGTGGGTATTGTAGGTTCCAATTTCCATCTTGAATGGAACCTGATGATTCTAATTTTTAAAACATGAATTTTTATGCCATTATTGACTTAACATGTGTGTTACATTTGTCGTATCCTCATCAAACTAGTAAAATTTTCAAGTAAGGAATGTTAGACAAACAAACTAAATTGTATCGAATAGAAATTTATAGTACAAAGTATTATGACTTGATATTTACATTGTGTAAAACGAAGGTTAGTAACTTTTGTCCTCTAATTATAGATAAAATTACACTTTAATCCCGTTAAAGAAAAAAAAATATACTCTTTACCTCTTTTTTCCACTACAAGGAAAATGCACATGTTTTCACGTGTTCTTTTGAGCAACCAAAAAGTGTATTCGGCGTATTAGCATTTAAAAATTTTCAAATATATTAGAACAGTTTATCTCAGATGGATATCGTAATTGTCAAATAAATGTATTTTTTGTATTTTAATTTTCTTTTCAATTTTTTAAACTTTAGATCTTACTTTTACATGTTATACTCATCTTCTCAATGTTTTATCTTTAATATCATAAGCATCAATTTTGTGGAAATAATAAAATTTTCTTGCTTAATGAAGATTTTAAATATTCAACCTATATGTTCTTTAAAGCCTATTATGCACAAGGTCAATGTAAAAAAATATAGAAATGCATGGAGACAACTTGGTAAACCATTATCGTCTTTGTGTTTGTCAATGTTCTTATAAGTTATCTATTTAGTTTTAGTTGTCTTTAATTTTTTCTTTATGGGATCATTTGTTGATATATAAAATTGAAAGAAATAAGACAAAATATCTAAACTATAGATATCCATAAAATTAATTCCCTTCGACTTAAATAACAATTTCAAATACTTTTGCAAACATGCCTAAACAGTCCTGAAAATAAAACAACAAATGGTACTTGTTGAAATTTTATATATTTTACCATCGAACTGCTCTTACTGAGTATAAGAAGCAAATCAATTGCAACCATTATAGAAAAGATTTTAGTTGATTGAGGATGTATTTCTTTATCAGAAATTTTTCATCTGCTGTGAAGGATGTATTAAAAAGTGAGATACTTGAAAAGTGGGGAAGTTTAAGTGTGAAAGTTATGTAGGTTAGCACTCTAACACACCTTTTACGAGGAATTTAGAGGCTCTACTTAATACATCTAATTCAAGACAAAAGTTAGTTCTGAATCAGTTGTGGGCACTGAAAGTTCTAATAAAGGGATTTTCATAAATGAATTGTTACGTTTTTTTTTGTTAAATGGGAACTGATTTTAATGGTGCTAAATCTTTTAATTTCAAAGGATGATAAATGCCAATATCGATTGTTGACAAGATGAATATGAAACACACAGTTGTAAGGATTTGAGACAGCGAATCCTACTAGAACCTTTGAAAAAGAAGCAACAGTATATAAGGCAGATTCAATGTTCATAGGCAAGCATCAGTAGTAGAATATTATTTGAGGATTAGTTAGATTTAATAGTTTGGAACCTTGTGAATTTTCTACATCTAGTCCAAGTGGCACATCTTATATTCGATTAGGACACATTTCTTACTTTGATAGGAACAAGGAAGCCTTAGTTCTATTTCTTGAATATTTTCTCATGGAAGTATAGTGTTGAGAATATGGTGAGCATTATGATACTGCACTTCAGATGGTATAGAAAAGGTTGGCAAGCAACTGATAGAAAAAATTGGTACTTTAAGTATAGAAACACATACCCTGATGTGCAACAATTCGCAATTCGAATTTCATGCCAAACATGTAATGATGCTTTAAGGTACAAGCTAAAGAGGAACTGAGTAGAGAAATTATTTGCAAAAGAAAACAATCTAATTGAGTCACATAGGCTGCAAAACTTGGTATTTAGGCACTACAACTTGCAGCTTCAAAATTTCAATCTAGGTATAGCAAGTACTACTCCAAGCTATGTGGTTAACACCATCGATTTTGCATTAATGACAAAGCATATCATGTGCAGTCCTAGATTAGAAAATCACATCCTCCTGTGTCTGTCTCTTATACATATGCTTTGTGTGAATAATTGTAAGTTGCAATTTTCATCTTGATAGGGCATAGTGAATCTTATTTGAAAACATGATTCTATATGCATTAATTGACATAACTTGTGTGTTACATTTGTATACATATCATCAAACTAGATGTGTATTTCAAGTCATGAATGTTACAAACTAAATTATATTTTATTGAAATGTGTAGTACAAAGTGTTACGACCTGATATTTACATTGTTGAAAATGAAGGGTTAGTAACACTTGCCCGCTAAATTATAGGGAAAATTACACTTTAATGCCATTAAACTAAAATAGATACTTGTTACCTTGTTTTTCCACTACAAGGAAAATGCTCATGCTTCTCATGTGTTCATTTGAGGAATAAAATTTCTCTAGAGTTGTCTCTTTAGAAAAACTAATGTATAAGTTCTTATTCATATGAAAATCTGAAGGCGGATACTTTACTTGTCAAATAATTTGTCTTTGTTTTTCTATTTAATATTCTTTTAGATTTTTTTAACTTCATATCTTACTTTTACATTTTATGCTCATCTTCTCAATATTTTATCTTTAGAGTAGAAGTATTAAAAAAATTTCAAATATATGAGAACAATGTATAGCTTTATCTAAAGGTGGATATCATAAATGTCTTAAGAAAAATAAATGTCTTTGTTTTTCTATTTAATATTCTTTTAGATTTTTTTTAACTTTATATCTTACTTTACATTTTATGCTCATCTTCTCAATATTTTATCTTTAGTATCATTACCTTCAATTTTAAGGAAATAATAAAATTTTCTTTCTTACTGATGATTTTATGTATTCAGCGCAAATGTTTGTTAAAGCCTATTATTCGAAAAGTCAATGTATAACAATAGAAATAACAGATGACAACTTAGTTCCAACCATTATGGTCTTTGTGTTCGTTAATATTCTTACAAGTTATCTATTTAATTTTTAGTTATCATTAATGTTTTCTGTTTCTTGTTCATTTGTGGGTACATAAAATTGGTAGCAGCATAAACGTATCTAAACTATATGTATGAAAAAATTGATACAATTTAACTTATAGAAAAAGTTCAAATTAATTTCATTAAATACTTTCACAAATATGCCTCAAAATATTTGTTGGTATTAAAATTTTACATATTTACCATGGCCTAACCACTTTTGATGTGCAAGAAGCGAGTTAGTCCTAATCATTTTTGAAAAGTTTTTATTAGATTTTGTCGCCTTAAATGCCTATTTAAGAGAGGTATGGGAGAAAGAATTTCCTTCTTTCAAATTTCTATCTAATGTGAAGGAAGTACTAAAAAATAAGATACTTCAAAATGGGGATATTTAAGTGCAAAAATTGGGTAGGTTCGTCACTCTAACAAACCTTTTAGGATGAATTTAGGGACTCATTAACATTCCAACTGGCCGAGCGAGAAGCAGTTCCATCAAATTTCTTGACTTGGAAGTAAAAAACATTTTAAAATTTGCAATACATTAGAAGACTGTGAAGGAAAATAAATCTTTCTTAATAAGGCAAAACTTATTCACAATTAGCTATGAGCACTGAAATTTCACAATCAAGGAGTTTTCAAAAATGTTTTGTTACATTTTTTTCTGAAACATGAATTGATTTTAGTGTTGCTAAATTTTATAATTTCAAAGGATGATGTAAATGCCAACATTGATTCTTTGGAGAATGCATTTTGAGGATTTGAGAAGATCTTATCCTCCTACAAATTTGTATAAGAGACAGTCATTGTGTCTAAGACAAAAGATATTGCCAGTTGTTGTTAATTTAAGAAAGCGTTTCTACATTCTCATAAAGTTGTAGGATACATATGACCATCTGAGACACTGTTCAAGAATGTCACGCCCCAAAAACGGGACCGTAACACGCCGCGCTAATGGTACACCGGACCAAAGCGCAAGGCACAAACGAACAGAGCAACAGACTTAACCGCAATGTAATAGAACCATCAAGCCATTTCTTAACTATAAAACCAAATATTTCATTTTACACAAGAATACGAATTACAAAATTTCTTCTTAGTATAAAAGATGCTACAACAAAAATAAAGTTCATCAATACAAAACTTATCTAATACACTACCCTCTCCAAACAAAAGAGAAGCTTGGAAGATTATCCGTGAGTCTCCACATTACTGGTAGGACCTGTCTCTTATACACATCTAGATGTGTATAAGAGACAGGGCATAAGGTACTTCAACTTATTCGTTTTTCAATTCGGCAAATTTTTATCGGTATGGAACCATTTGAGGCTTTGTACGGTCGTAAGTGTAGATCACCTTTACATTGGGATGAAGTTGGCGAGAGATCCTTGGAGGGATGATTCCAGCCGTTACATTTCCAAATACATCCAAAATTATAGGGAATTCGGTCACCTATGAGCTTAAACAGTCATAAAATGCTTCTAGGTAGGTGGCGTGGTACCTAAAACAGATATAAGAGGACTCTTAGAAGAGATGTAGAAGTTAAAGAATGACTAGGGAAACGAAAACGACGCGAAACGATAGAAAACGACACCAAAAGCTCTTTGGTCAAAAATGACCTTTTCACAATTTCTGGTTGTTTTCGACAAGCTAAAATCCTAGTCAAAACACGTAGTTAATCCTCAAATTCGTATTACAACTAGATTAGGAGATAATAAGCTCTTTTAGAAAACTGAAAACTTCGCCTCCCTATTAAAATCAATTCCAATACACAAGGGACCTTGTATAAGAGACAAAGAAAACAACATATTCAACCAACCAACAATTTCCATTTAGAAGGTATTCAAGGGACCTTGGTTACAACCCAACTCAAAGTTGGGTATACAACATTGTCAAAATCCATAAACGGAGACACCGGAGCAATAGCCGGGACTATATCAATTGCATACCACAACAATCCATACCCCATAACCACTACAATTAACTCTATTACAACTTAGAGCATTATTTCTGATCGCGATTGGAATTCTCTTTACTATCAAACTGAAATTTTTACCGATTAGCCACACGCATGATTCAAACATGCTTCCTATCCAACCCACTACCAAGGAAACACTTAAAACCATCAAAAGATCACTAAAGCTCCTTCAAACATAACCAATTATCCAAATTATCCTAGTTGCGCCAAACTTCCGCTTACTTACAAAATGAAGGGAAATCCATCTTCTCCACTTGGTTTCAAGTCTCAATTCCTATCCAAACTAACCTTAAAACACTCTTAAAACATCATTAAAAGCATAAACATAAGCATTCATAGCATAACATTCTAGGGCACATATGGAAGACAAAACCCTAACTCATAATCTTAAAATTTGTAATCTAACCATGGAAAGTTGTTATAAATCAACCCCAATCACTTCCCAACCTCCAAAACACTAAAAACAACCCATAACATACATAAATCAACATATATAAGGCTGCAAAGAGGGTTTATTTTCAGCCCTAAGAATCCTACAAAACTTGAAATTAAAGCTTAAATCATAAAGCCCATAAGCTATAAATGCTAAAATACATAAAATCTTACCTTCCAAGTGATTCCTACTTGAAATCCAAGAAAATTTTTGGGGGAAAATGGAGGAAGAGTTTTCGGCCAGCAGCTAGCAGAAAAAATGGAGAAGAAATAACAAGAAGAAGACTTAAAAAGAATTCCAAAGTTGACCAAATAGTGACCCATTGACCAAATAGTCTCCAAATTGACTATTTGACCCAAAAACTAATTTTTTTCTTAATTTGCTACTAAATAACATTATAAATCAGCCATCAAACAACACTCACACACCACAATGCACTAATTACACTTAATCCAACTTTTGACCCGTTTACGCCTACGAGACTATTTGGTCAATCGTACTATTTGGGGCGTATACAAATCGAGATGTGTCATCTCTGTCTCTTATATGTTCTAATCATATGTATAACTTAAGCAATGTGTATACTTGAACCTCTTATACACATCTAGATGTGTATAAGAGACTGAGGCCGATCAGACCGATTCAGTAGTTGTCCTCGAAACTTACGAAATCACGAATCAAACATAGCTGGATACTTGATCTCATGAGGCTTTTTTGTATTGATGAACTTTATTTTTGTTGTAGCATCTTTTATACTAAGAAGAAATTTTGTAATTCGTATTCTTGTGTAAAATGAAATATTTGGTTTTATAGTTGATTTATAAACCTCCTCGTATGGAGGGCCTGTATAGCGTGGACTCAACTTTCCACCTTTCCCAAACCTAGCTACCCCTTTAGTCGGCGATACTTTCACAAACACTTTATCCCCAACCGCAAACTCCATTGGCTTCCTCTTGCGATCGGCATCACCTTCTTCTGACGATCTTGAGCCGCTTTCAAATTCTGGCGAACAATAGCAATCTTATCAATCATTGCCTGAATCAAATCTGGGCCCTCCAAAGATCTTTCACCAACTTCATCCCAATGTAAAGGTGATCTACACTTACGACCGTACAAAGCCTCAAATGGTGCCATACCGATGCTGTGATAGCCGTTATTATACGAGAATTCCATAAGTTGGCGCAGCTAGGATAATTTGGATAATTGGTTATGTTTGAAGGGTCTTTCGGATCTTTTGATGGTCATATAAGAGACAATGTTTCCAAAGTAGCGGTCACCTTCATCGGTAAGAAATGGGCGGACTTTGTTAGGCGGTCAACAATCACCCATATATCATTACATCGCCTAGTCCGTGGTAATCCATGTACAAAATCCATAGTAATATGCTCCCATTTCCACTGGTATCTCCAATGATCGCAGAAACTTTGGGCCTTTGGTGTTCACTTAACCCGTCGACACACCAAACATCTCGCCACAAACTCGCCTATCTCTCTTTTCATTCCAAGCCACCAAAATCTCATTTTCAATCTAGATGTGTCTTCGTACCCCCAGGATGAGATAGATAAGCGCGAAGAATGAGCTTCTTTCATCTGCGCCAGCACAGATCTGAGTCGTTTCGCAACACATAAACGTCTGTCTCGCCACAAGCTACCATCACTCTAACTCGAAACTCGAGGTCTCACCAGGGTTTTGTCTTCCATACTGTCTCTTATACACATCTAGATGTGTATAAGAGACAGGACCTGGAGTTAGCTGCGATAGTGTTTGCTCTCAAGATTTGGAGGCATTACCTGTATGGAGAACAACCTCCAAATTCAAAGCCTCAAATCGACAAATCAAAAGAGCCATACTAGGGCCATGATTTACGACTCAAAGCATCGGCAACCTTATTAGCTTTACCAGATGATAGCTATAGTCGTGTCATAGTCCTTCAATGTATAAGAGACAGGTCATGGATGGGCGAGATAGAGAGGTTGGTGACCTGTCTCTTATACACATCTAGATGTGTATAAGAGACAGACCCTAGGGACGAGGCAGGGCCGTCAGCACCTAGATTACAAATTTTAAGATTATGAGTCCGGGTTTTGTCTTAGGGTGATGGACGAGAATGTCACCCTCAATTGCTAATATCGGACCGCATGGCCAATCTTAGAGAAGTACCTCACACCCTTAAGCTTCGATCAAACAAGTCATCAATCCGTGGCAAAGGGTATTTATTCTTCACAGCTTACCTATTAAGCTCACGGTAGTCAATGCAAAGTCTCAAACTACCATCTTTCTTCCGAACAAATAAGACCGGGTGTTCTCCAAGGTGAAACACTTGGACGAATGAATTTCTTGTCCAGCGAGGTAATAGCATTTATGGGCTTATGGGCTTTACCGCCTAACAAAGTCCGCCCATTTCTTACCGATGAAGGTGACCGCTACTTTGGAGTCATTAGTGAAGTTATATGATCAGGAGATTGTCCGTTTGCACGGTGTGCCTAAGAGCATTATTGAGACAGTCTTAGAGGAGAGGCGATGCTGTTTCGGAGACTGCATTCTAGACTGAGTTTATGACAGTATTAACATATGTGTATCGAGACACCGTAATCAAATAAAGCATAAGGTGTATGGAATTCACTAAGATCGTGCTCGCACCATCGAATCGGTCCGATCGGCCTGATGCCGACTCAACGCATGCACCTCGCCCGAGTCCTCCGCCTCTTGTCCTCAAAGGACCACCCCGCACTCCACTAGTCCGCCTCGATTTGGGTTGTAACTAGATGTGTATAAGAGACAGGAGGATAGCCTAATTATAGCCTAGGGAGAGGCGAAGCCTCCAATAACACTCCTGCAGTGTAGTCGACCACAAGACCGGCATGGCGGCGACTTGGCCGCCGAATCACACGACCGAGATCTCTCGAGGCTGGCTCCCAACCGCAAGAAAGAAGAACCTCGTCGACGGACCCTCCTAGAGAAACCACCCTGTCGACCACGACTCCTAACTGTGGGCAACGTAGCCTCAACGGTCTGCCACCACTTGGCCGCCTGGCAGCAACCAAGAAAGGAATAGCCAAAGATGTCCGTGACTCCACCGAATCGGTCCCGGCTTCAGTTTTGTAATAAAGAGGGAGTTCCACCCATAGGTTGTTGCTCTAATGTTGTGTTTAGTTGGGTTACAAATGATCTGACGAGCAAAACAGAATCTTATATAATTCTAAGCCCGAGCACATCGATTTAAACCTCGAAAGACTCATCGAATACCTATTACTGGACTTAGGATTCAAACCTATGCTCTGATACCACTAAATGTCACGCCCCAAAAACGGGACCGTAACACGCCGCGCTAATGGTACACCGGACCAAAGCGCAAGGCACAAACGAACAGAGCAACAAACTTAACCGCAATGTAATAGAACCATCAAGCCATTTCTTAACTATAAAACCAAATATTTCATTTTACACAAGAATACGAATTACAAAATTTCTTCTTAGTATAAAAGATGCTACAACAAAAATAAAGTTCATCAATACAAAACTTATCTAATACACTACCCCTCTCCAAACAAAAGAGAGATAAGATCTAGTAATCTACCACACCTACTAGACTGTCTGACCGGGAGGTCAAGTTATCCCATCACAAGACCCCGTATCAAATAATTCATAACAATCTCAGAAGTCACCATGGCGTCCCATGGATGACTATAGAACCGGTGCACCCCAAATCAAACATTTCCAAATACATCCAAATTATATACCTCGGTCACCTATGAGCCAAAACAGTCATAAAATGCTTTCATATCAAAAGAGTTTGCAAACATATTAATTGATTAACATAAAATAGCTTGGTCCCGATTTCATATGTAATAATTCCAAAACTTGGTAAAAGTGCAGTTCCAAACATCATACACATTTTAAAATCCATCCAAACATATTTCGAAAGTTGTTAAACAAAATACAAGTGGAAGAGAATCTATGTTACCCACCTATCAAAGCAAAAACTGCACAATGATCACTGAACGCGATCGCCGGCTGTAGGTAGCGTGGTACCTAAACACCCTGTCTATAAGACACATCTTAGAAGAGATGTAGAAGATGCCACATTGACCTAGTCCACCTCAAAAAACTTAGTTGGGACTATATCAATAGCATACCACAACAATCCATACCCCATAACCACTACAATTAACTCTATTACAACATTAGAGCAACAACCTATGGTTGGAATTCCTCTTTACTTATCAAACTGAAATTTTTACCGATTAGCCACACGCATGATTCAAACATGCTTCCTATCCAACCCACTACCAAGGAAACACTTAAAACCATCAAAAGATCACTAAAGCTCCTTCAAACATAACCAATTATCCAAATTATCCTAGTTGCGCCAAACTTCCGCTTACTTACAAAATGAAGGGAAATCCATTCCACTTGGTTTCAAGTCTCAATTCCTATCCAAACTAACCTTAAAACACTCTTAAAACATCATTAAAAGCATAAACATAAGCATTCATAGCATAACATTCTAGGGCACATATGGAAGACAAAACCTAACTCATAATCTTAAAATTTGTAATCTAACCATGGAAAGTTGTTATAAATCAACCCCAATCACTTCCCAACCTCCAAAACACTAAAAACAACCCATAACATACATAAATCAACATATATAAGGCTGCAAAGAGGGTTTATTTTCAGCCCTAAGAATCCTACAAAACTTGAAATTAAAGCTTAAATCATAAAGCCCATAAGCTATAAATGCTAAAATACATAAAATCTTACCTTCCAAGTGATTCCTACTTGAAATGTGTAGAAAATTTTTGGGGGAAAATGGAGGAAGAGTTTTCGGCCAGCAGCTAGCAGAAAAAATGGAGAAGAAATAACAAGAAGAAGACTTAAAAAGAATTCCAAAGTTGACCAAATAAGACCCATTGACCAAATAGTCTCCAAATTGACTATTTGCTGTCTCTTATACACATCAAGATGTGTATAATTTGGAGGGGATGCTGCAACTCTTGAGTTAGATGATCAAAAAGATGTTTTACAATACAACCTCACTTTTGTATACTGATTAATAGGGTGTTCGGACAAAATCGTTCGCTGTCTCTTATACACATGCCGAATTTCCAAGCCCCTAAGTTGAATTTGGATATGCCTAAAAATAATATGAAAAACATTTTAGAGATGTTAAGATCAAAGAACAAGGATTTTAAAATACTGGGTTTCACAAAGAAGCTGTAGGACACAAGACTGCTATACGGACGTCCGAACCACCGTCCGAACCCATAATGTCTAGTTTTTAACAGCTAGTTTTTTTAAGAGACTCTCAAATTAGAGCACATCTTTCATCTATAAATAGCCCAAGGATATCCAAATGATGTATGGACCTACTAAATTTAATACAAACACTTGTAAGAACTATTTTGGGAGAAACAGGCTAAAATATTATGGGTTGTATTGGTTTGGGTAGTATAGTTCTCTTGGCTCAACTACTAGGAATTAGTGTGAGCAAGAGTAGACTAGTGAGTGATATTCAAGTGTAAGAGAGGAGGGATAACAAGTGTACAAAAGTGAGGTTGTAGTGAAAAACCCTTTGGGTCAACTAGAGGAACTTAGTTGGTGCAAGGGTGAGTGGATGTACTCCAAGTTTAAAAATCTTGGGATTTTGGTTTGATATTCTTTATCTCAATAGTTTATTTGTTCTTTAAGCTTTGATTGTTAAATATTTATCTTTGATGATTTGTGCTTAAGTATTCCAATTTGTTGCACAATGTTCGCATTTTCACTAAGCACTTCTAAAGGATTATTTTTTGAGACAACCTAATTCACCCCATCCCCCTCTTAGGTTGCTTTGGGTCCAACAATTGGTATCAGAGCTTGGTATCTTTCTTTTGATTTAATCACCTTAGAGTAAAGATTATTATGGCAACCAATAATACTTTATTTTTAGAGGGGCATTCCATTAGTAGAGCTCCCATGTTTAATGGCATTAATTTGTTATTTGGAAGGAAAGAATGAAAATTTTCATACAATCCATTGATATTGATTTGTGGTATGTTGTTTGTGAAGGTCCTTTACAAGCTAATATTCTTGATGAAAATACTCATAGATTAAGGCCTAAGACTAGATATGAGCTAAATGCACAAGATAGAATAAATTTATCTTTAAATGCTAAAGTCATTAATATTTTGTATAATGCTTTGGATGCAGATGAGTCTTCCAAAGTGAAAGGTTGCAAATCAGCCAAGGAGATATGGGACAAACTTTTGAAAGAAATCCATGAAGGAAATAAAGATATAAGAGAACAAAAGAAGTCACTTCTTGTGGCTAAATGTGAATCCTTCAAAATGGAACCTCATGAGAAAATTGACAAGATTTATTGTATGTTCAATGATATTGTAAAGGATTTGGAAGGTTTAGGTGAAGAATATTCCTTGGGTGAAAAGAATAGAAAGATTTTGAATACTTAACCTAAGGAATGGGAACCTAAATCCATTGCGATAGAAGAGTCTAAAAATTTAAATTCTATGCCTATTGATTCATTGATCAATTCTCTAACCTCCTTTGAATTGAAGTTGAAATACAAGGTACAAGATGAGGAGGAAGTAAGGACCAATAAAAGCATAACATTAAAAGCTTCTCCAAATAATAGATGCTTCAAGTTTGGCCAAGTGGGACATTTTGCAAATGAAAGTCCATCCAAGAAGAAGAAAGGGTCAAGGAAGCCTCACTTCAACAACTTCCAAATTACATTGGATGATTGCAACGTCCGATGGGGAAGTTGAAGGAGAGTATGAGGAGGATCAAATGGCTTTTGTGGCTCATGGCAATAATGAGGTATGCTCTAGTTATGATTCTTGTGATGATGATGATGATGTTGAACAATTTATTTTTAAAATGCATAAATGTTTGAAAGAATCATATTCTAGAAACAAAGAGTTAAAAATTAAAGTTAATGCTTTATTGAGTGCCAACTCAAAACTTGCGCATGAAAATAATTTTTTGTCAAAAGAAAATGATGCTTTGAAGAAAAAATTTGTTGGAAAAACCAAGATCAAGGATGAACAAGCTTCATTGAAGAAGAGATTAGATGATCTTTATGTACTTTTGCAAAAGAAAAAGGAAAATATTTTTGAAAAGTAAAGAACTTGAATTATGCATATCAACAAAAATTTTGTCTCCTATACACAGGATGATTTGTGCTTTATTAAATCTAAATCTTCTTTTTAAGGCAACAAAAATGTTGTATTCAATTATTTTTTTCAATTGGTCAAACTACATATAGAAAAGGATTGTAGATGTCAAAAGAAATGAAAAGTTGGGAATAAATTCTATTTGGGTGCTTAAGCATGTTACTAACCCAATTGGACCCAAGAAAGTTTGGGTACCAAAAGTTGTTATTTAACTTTTCATGTAGGTATGCTTGGAGAGAACCAAGGGATTAAAAATGGATCATCAATGGAGGGCACAAAAAGCAATTCTTCTAGATGTGTATGTGGTCATGGGTTACAAATACACCCTTGCGGCTGTCTCTTATACACATCTAGATGTGTATAAGAGACAGTATTGATACAATCTATCTACCATGCTTGGGTATGAGTATCCCCAAATTTTATACATATTAAGTCACTACTTTCAAAAGAAATGAGGAGCATTCTCATTTCTAAATGGCTTATTTGTTAGAAATTAATTTGCATCGCAAAAAATGCATCACATGTGCTCTATTGTTTTGACGATGCCTTTTGGTAAGGAATGAGTGATAAATACCTTGATGATATATCCTTTGCATAGATACACATCATTTCTGTATGAAGAGACATTCTTGAAGGTAATAAAGGTTTTCAAACTTGTTATCCCGATTTAGTCATTATCAACTGCATGCATAGTTTAAGGGGGTGATTGTGTGTATAAATTGTTTCTACTCTTATGTTTTGATGATGCCAAAAGGGGAAGAAATTATGGACAAAACCTCTTGTCTTATGCTTCATACTTTAGGTTGTTTTTAGAATTATCCAATTGATTTGTCATCATCAAAAATGGGGAGATTGTTGAACCCCAGTTATCAATAATCATATTTTGATAATGACTAAATCGTACTAACGGCTTGAAAACAAGTGTGCAGAAAAATAGGAAGGATCGGATGAAAATGATCATCTGAACACAATCAAGAAAAACAATCAAAAGTTGAACAACACCTTATGGAAGATGAAGAGCATCCGAAAGAAAGGAGATCGGACGCATGGGAGCGTTCAAAACATAGACCAGACAACACAGAGGATGATCACAGATCTTTCATCTATAGATAACTATAAGAGACAGGTTTGCTTGGATGCAAACGACCATCCGAGACAAGGAATCCGAAAGTATGATGATCGGACGATGAAGACTGTCCAAAGCCAAAAAAGATCGGATGTTGAAGACCTCCGAAAAAAGGAGCTCGAAATTAAGAAATTTTTTGTCAAAGCTGTAGGACGCATATGACCATCCGAGACACTGTTCATAAAGCTATAGGAAGCATATGACCGTACAAGACACTATTCATTAAGCTGTAGGATGCATGAACGAACGTTCGAACCCATAACGACTATTTTTTAACAGCTAGTTTTTTTATCATTGGAGCTCAAATTTCAACACATCTTTCATCTATAAATAGCCCAAGGACATTCAAATGATGTATGGAACTACTACATTCGTTACAAACACTTGTAAGTGCTATTTTGGGAGAAATAGGCAAAAATATTGTGGGTTGTATAAGTTTGGGTAGTATAGTTTTCTTGGCTCAACTCTCTAGACGGAATTAGTGTTAGCAAGAGTAGACTAGTAAGTGATCTTGAAGTGTAAGAGTGGAGGGATAACAAGTGTACCAAATTAAGATTGTAGTGTAAAACCCTTTGGCTCAACTAGAGAAACTTAGTCGGTGCAAGGGTGAGCCTACTTTGTGTACAAAAAGGTTATTGCCTCACCTTCTTTGAAGAGGTACTACTAGTGGATGTACTCCAAGTTTGAGAAGATTGGGAGTTTGGTTTGATATTCTTTATCTCAATATTTTATTTGTTTTTTAAGTTTTGATTGTTAAATATTTATCTTTGATCATTTGTGCTTAAGTATTCATTTGTTGCACAAAGTTTGCATTTTCATTAAGCACTTCAAAAGGATTATTTTTTGAGACAACCTAATTCACCCCCCACTTAGGTTGCTTTGGGTCCAACAAGTATATAAGAAAGATTCAAATTTCATAGGCAAGCACCAGGTTGCAAAATATTCTTGGGTAGTAAGTAAATATCAATGTGTCACATAACCTTATGAATTTTCTACTTGCAATCCAAAAGACACATTTTATATTCGATCAGGATACATTTCTTCCTCTAATAAGAAGAAGGATGTCTTAGTTGTATTCCTTGATGATGTTCTCTAGGAAATTAGTGTCGATATATGGTGAAAATCAATTCATACTGCACACCGGCTAGTATGGAGAATATTGGCAAGCAACTAATTGACAAAAGTTGGTAGTTTTAATATATAAACATATATCCTAAATTTCAACAACTAGTAATTCCAATTTTATGCCATACATGTAATAATGCTTCAAGATTCAAGCTAAAGACGAACTTAGTAGAGAAATTACTTGCAAAAGAAAGTATTTTAATTGTGCCACATAGGCTGCCAAACTTGTTATTTGTGCAATACCACTTGCAACCTCATAATCTCAATCTATGTGTACCAAGTGCTATTCCAAGTGACATTGTTGACCCCATAGATATTGGATAACTAACAAAGCAAAGCACGTGCAGTTCAAACCTAAGTGGGGGGTGAATTAGGTTGTCTCAAAACATGAATCCATGTGCAATTGTTGACTTACCATGTGTGTTATATTTGTTGTATTCTCATCAAATTAAGAAGAGTTTCAAGTAATGAATGCTTACAACCTAAATTATCGAGAACAGAAATTCATAGTACAAAGTGTTATGACCTAATATTATTATTGCTTAAAATGAAGAATTTGTCAGACTTTGCCCCCAAACTATAAGAAAAATCATACTTTACCCCTATTAAATTTAAAAATTTACACTTTAAATCTTTTTTGCATTTCTAAAAAATTGCACATGCTCTACACGTGTTCTTTGAGGAATTAAAAAATATATTTAGAACGGAAGCATTTAAAATTTTTTGAATAAATAAGAACAGCATATTATTTTTTCTAATTTTGAATATAGAAAATGTCAAATAATTGTCTTTGTTTCTTCTATTTTAATATTGTTTTAGATTTCTTTAACTTTGGATCTTACCTTAACATTTTGTACTCATCTTTTCAATATTTCATCTTTGATATCATGACCTTCGATTTTATGAAAGTAATAAAATTTTCTTTCTTAATGAAGATTTTAAGTATTCAACCTAAATATTCGTGAAAACTTATTATTCACAAAGTCATTGAATAACAATAGAAATCATAGAATACCATTGGTTTCGACCAAACTTATTATTCACAAAAAATATTGCAAACAAAAGTCAGTGTTCACAAATATATCGAAACAATTGTGCAAAGAAAACAGCAAACAGGACTTGCTGGTATTAAAATTTTACATATTATACCGTGGAACTACTCTAAATGAGTAAAAGTAGCGAGTCAGTTACAATATTATGGACTAGTTGTAGTAGGTTTGGTATCTATTTTGTACTTAATGGCAATAAACATTATTAATTCAAAGGACAAATTTCCATTTGCATGTCATTCAAGTATTCCAGAAGCTTCTACTTGTCAAATCCCCAGTTTTAATGAAAATGCAAACTAGGTTCAACACTCTAAAACACCTTTTAGCAGGAATTCAAAGACTCCTTCAAGTTCCCATGGGCCTTGTGAGAAGGAATTAATTTGAATTTCTTGATTTGTAAGTGAAACACGTTTTAAAACCTGCAATACATCAGAAGACTTTGAAGGTGAATAATCTCCCTTAAGAAGACAAAATTTATTTCTCAATTAGCTAAGAGCACTGAAAATTCATAATCAAGGGACACATCGAATTATTAAATTATTTGTGAAACGGGAATTGATTTTTATGTTGCTAAATCTTCTAATTTCAAAGAATGATGAATGCCAACAGTGGTTTTAAGAGAATGCATATGAAACATGCATCTGTGGGGTTTGAGATGGTGGATCCTTCTAGAAGCTTTGAAAGAGCGCTGTAGTATATATGGAAGATTCAATATTCATAGGTAATCACTGGGTAGTTGATAAGATTTAAGTAGTTGGAACCTTCTAAATTTTCTACTTGTATTCTAATAGACACATTTTGTATTTTGATCGGGATACATTTCTTGTTTTGATAAAGAAGGATGTCTTAGTTGTATTCCTTGATGATGTTCTCCATGAAGTCTAGTGTATAAGAGTATGGTAAAAATCAATCCATACTGCACACTGTTTAACATAGAGAAGGTTGGCAAGCAACTAATAGGTAAAAGCTAGTAGTTTTAACATAGAAACATATATCCCGTATTGTAACAACTAGCAATGTCTAATTTTATGCCATACATGTAATGATGCTTCAGGATTCAAGCTAAAGTGGAACTTAGTGGAGAAATTACTTGCAAACGAAAGGATTCTAATTGAGCCACATAGGATGCCAAACTTGGAATTTGTGTACTACAACTTGGAACCTCAGAATCTCAATTTGGGCGTATCAAGCGCTATTCCAAGTGATGTCGTTGACCCCATGGATATTGTATTATTGACCAAGCAATGCATGTGCAGTCCTAGATTGCCAAATTAACATGAATGGAGTTAACCTGCATGTATAAAACAAATTGCAAAATAGTGGGCAGTGTAAGTTCCAATTTCCATCCTTATGGATGCCAAATGATTCTTAGTTTTAAAACATGAAACTATGTACCATTATTGACTTACCATGTATGTTACATTTGTTGTATTCTCATCGAACTAGGAAGAGTTTCAAGTAAAGAATGCTTACCATCTAAATTATCGATAATAGAAATTCATAGTAGAAAGTGTTATGATCCTAATATTATCATTCTTTGGAAGAGTTTCAAGTAAAGAATGCTTACAATCTAAATTATCGAGAATAGAAATTCATTGTAGAAATTGTTATTACCTAATATTATCATTGTTTAAAATGAAGGGTTTCTTAGACTTTGCCCCTAAACTATAAGGAATATTACACTTTACCCCCATTAAATTTAAAAATATACACTTTGCCACTTTTTTCCATTACAGCGAAAATGCACGTTCTTTTGCAGGTGTTCTTTTGACAAATTATAAAATGTATTTAGAGTTGAAACATTTAAAATATTTTGAATAAATGTGAACTATGTATTATGTTTTCTAAAGGTGAATATAGGAAACGTCAATTAAATTTCACTGTTGTTTCTATTTTAACATTCTTTCAGATTTCTTTAAGTTTAGATCTTACCTTCATATTTTGTACTCATCTTTTTAATATTTTATCTTTCATATCATAACCTTCAACTTTATGGAAATAATAGAATTTTCTTTCATATTGAAAATTGAATTTTAAGTATTCAAACTAAATATTCGTGAAAGCCCATTATTCACAAAGTCAATGAATAACAACAGAAATCATATAACACAATTGGTTACAACTATTATGGACTTTAATTTCACAAATAGTTTACAAGTTATCTATTTTATTTTAGTTATCTTTTATGTTTTCTATTTCTAGTCCAATTCTAGGTAGATTAAATTTGTAGCAATATGATTGTATCTAAACTATATCTACCCAAAAATTGATACACTTCGACATACAAAAATGTAAAATAATTCTCTTATATACTTTCACAAATATATAAAACAATCATGCAAAGACAACAACAAACAGGACTTGTTTGTTTTTAAATTTTATATATTTTACCATGAAACTACTCTTGACTAGTAGAAGAAGTGAATTAGTGACAATCTTTATGGAAAAGTTGTTAGATGTGTTACAAACACAAAGTCCATTTTATTACTTTTATACACATCTAGATGTGTACAAGAGACAGATTAAGAACTATGTGTATAAGAGAAGCCTAAGATCATTGCTCCAATTACACTCTTCTGATGCATTACAAACAGTTATTGTGGGAATCTTTCAGGTTCTATTGGGCCCTGTGAGAAGGAATTAATTCGAATTTCTTCATTTGAAAGTAACACATTTTAAAATTTGTAATGCATCAGAAGAGTGTGAATGGAAATGATCTCACTTAATAAGGTAAAACTTAGTTCTTAATCAGCTGTGAGTACTGAAAGTTCATAGTCAATGAAGATTTTCAAAAAAGAAATTCTGATTATGAACTTGAAACTGAATTGATTATAACATTGCTAAATCTTCTAATTTCAAAGATTGATAAGTGGAAACATTGGTGTTTAAGAGAATGCGTATGATACACGCAGTTGTGGGGATTTGACACGGTGGATGCTTCTGATCTAGCTTTGAATGAGATGCAACAATATGCATCATAAATACAAAATGTATCAATAATAATTGGTTAGAACCTAATGAGTTTTATATTTCTAGTTCAAAGAGCACATTTTATTAGCATCTACTATATCAGGAATATCAATGAACCCGATTATTGCCATTGCTCAAGATACCCTTTTTTATCTTCTAAGGTCTATTGCTTTAATAGGAACAAGGATTCCTTTGTTGTAGTCCTGTATATTGCTCTCATGGAAGTCTAGTATCGAGAATATGGTGAAAATCAATCCATACTGCAAATTAAATAGTTTGGATATGGTCATCAAGCAATTGATAGATAAAAACCAGCAGTTTCGATCATTGATATTCCGAATCTGAATTGCCACAAATGGCAATTCAATTTAATGTTAGGCATGTAATGATGCATCAGGATATTAACCATAAAAGATCTTAGTAGAAAGATTACTTGCAAAAGAATGGAATCTAATTGAGCAACATAGGATGCCAAACTTGGTATTTGTGCACCACAACTTGCAACATCAGAATTTCAATATAGTCAGTAGCAAGTGTGAATAGTGTAGGTTCCAAGGTATTTTGAAGAATGATTGGACATGGATTTGCAATTACTTCTCAAGTGAAAATTTTCTCTTATTTGATTGCATTGTGAAATTTCATACTGAAACACAGCTATGATCTACTTATTTATTCCTGAATTTTTTTAACATATTGCAACAAATAAGTAAGAGGAACAAAAAAATCGAGTAGACAATAATGCTCACAACATTATTGGAACGAAATCCCATGCAAGAGTTTCGAGGAAAAGGTAAGAAGGTTTGAAAGAACTAGAACCCTTATGCAGTATTTTCTTACTGGGCTCAACTAGCTTGTCAGAAGTTTTTCGATTCTTGTCACTGGGCTGATTTAGTTCTCTTTTTGCTCGATTAGACTAAGAGACCTTTCCCTCTTATATAATCGCCTACCTTCTGAAGGAGTTCTCCAAATTTTTGGAATAGTAGAAGCAAGGTTTGCATTAAATATCCTTGGTCTGATACCGCTCATAAAAGCAACTATAAGTAGTGTCGCATCAGCATTTCGGATATGTATAACCTCGTCATTGAAACGATCAATTTATTGCTATGGTGTCTCATCTTGTCGCTGTCGGATGTTCAATAAATGCGACACCTCTCCCCGAATAGCCTTTCTACTCATGAAATGGCATAAGAATTTTTTGGCAAGGTCAGTGAAAGAATCCACTGAATAAGGAGGAAGTTCCTTGAACATTTTTGAGCTAACTCTCGCAGATTTTTCGCAAATAACTTGCAAGTTATCATGTCAGAATATCCAATGAGTTTAGTTACAGACCAGACATGAGCAATATAGTCTGTTGGATCAGTTGTACCTTTATAAGTATCAAGATCTGGTTGCTTGAAATAAGGGGGCATTTGTTCAAGTTGAATAGCTTGAGTGAATAGATCCTTGTCAGCAGTGAGCATCTCAAGGGTAGGTGTAGTCTTTTTCCCTAAGAGTTCTTGTATTCTTTGATCAACTTTGGCCATCAAATCATCCTCTTTCCCGTTTAGATCATCACCTGTTTGCAAGGTAGATCCACCCCTCTTTCTCAGGTATGGAACTATTCGAACAACAACAGATCTCTCATGCCATGGAACAGGAGATAAAACTATATGGTGACGATGGGAACAGCTTGCTATTTCTTCACCAGAGAGCCTTTGATTCTGTTGATTTTCAACAAAATCTTTAAAGGTTTGAAAATTATTGGCAAGGAACTCAAACAATTCCCCACTAGGGGGTATAGACATTTAAGGATGATTCTCTGTTTGGATTAAAAGAATCAAGTGGAATCGATTCTCCTTCCAAATTTTGACCCTTGTTGTGATTTTGTTTCTTGTGGGATTGTTGTTGCATCTCATTCAAAGCAATAAGAAGCATCCACCTGGCAAGATTTTGTTGAAACCTGTCTCTTATACACATCTAGATGTGTATAGGAACTGTTGTAGATATAAAGAGATATAGAAAGAGATAAAACTTAAATAAATTCTCAAAATTTATTAATCGTGGCAGATTTCTTTCTTTTGTATTTATGATGCAATTGGTTTTTCTTTTATTGGTTTCCACTTGGTTTACAAATAAATAATAGTAACTAGTATGTATAGTAGTTATTGATACATTAGCCGATCTACAGGACAGTTTATTTGTTTAAATTTTCGGTAGCTGAATTCTTATACGAATTATGATCGAACTATTGTTGTAGTAAAAATTGATCATCCGTCTAGATCAGAAGGGCAAGTGGACAGCACGGATGCTGTCTCTTATACACATCTAAAAATTGAATTATTTTTCCTTGCCATAAAAAGAATTCCTGTTTGGCAAAAATGTAATGTGACCATTGATAAAAAAAAATGTGGAGATAGCAATAAACAACCACCATTCAATGCATTGGGATATAAACAAGAAATTCTTTGATGGGTTCAGATGGAAAGCTATTCTTCTGGGATATAGTTGTGGATTAGTGCTCGGACTAGCTATGGGATGTCTCGTGTTCTTAACTAAAAAGCCAAGATGGTTTGTACAGATTGTAAAAGAGTCATATACACTACGTAAAAGACCGAGGAAATGGATCCATATACGAAATTGAAGACAACATTAATAGTGAAACCTACACGATGAGTACGCATAAATCTCTTGCAATTAATTGATTAGTAAACTTAATTTTTACATAATAATAATTAATTTTGTTTGCATCTAATTAACGAGAAAATATGACTTCTAATGTCCAAGTCTTCCAATGGAGTGCTAATAAGGAAAGACGCTCAAGAAAATAGGTTAAGACTCATTTGAAGTTACAGTTGTTGTGTATGTTAATTTTACATTTCTATTACTTGCTCTTTATATGGTTCTTAATTCTCAAAGAGACAATATATCTTTTCATTTATGAGACCAAGAAATTTCTTGTGCATTTAAAATATATCTATATAGTTAAATTTAAGAATAAATTACTGTAAATCCCCCTGTGATATGACCTTCTGACCTCTAATGCGTATGTGTTTTGAAAATCTACCTTAATACTACAATGTAATTTGGATTAAAGGGTGTTGTAGATGAAAATTATCTAAACTAACATATTTTAGTGAAATTACTTGTTTACCCTTAACTATTATTCGATGGATCTCTTCATTCTTCATCCTTCACTCCACCATCACCACTTGTAGCCACCATCCCAACCCTTCCTCTCAAGGAGAAAAAAAAAGAGTCTAACTCACTAGATCCACTACCAAAAATCAAAATTTATTGTCATAGCAGATTACAAAACAAAAATTGAAACAAAAAAGCCATTTTTGGCCTTAAAAAAACCAATAGAACAAAGCCAAATACTTGTATAAATGTCAATACAAAAAAAACCAACGAGAATTGTTGGGTATAGATTGGGAATGCAAGCTAACACACTTTTGGCTTCAAGGAAACTCAAGTACAGATCATAAAAAATTGAATCTAGATTGTAGAATCTTCACAGCATTTGAAGGCCAAAAGTGAAGAACATCTTGCATTCCCAATCTATACCCAACAATTCTCGATGGTTTTTTTTGTATTGACATTTTCAAATCATTTGGATGTGTTAAGAATTGGTTAAATTAAGGCCAAAAATGGACCTGTCTCGAAAACCATTTTAGTATAAACATTCATTGTTTAAAATCTTAATTTGTTGAAGAAGATGAAAGAAAAGATTACGGCTGTCCTAACCCTCTTGGACATTTTCTAACAAATCCAACACTGGACTCAAAATCTACGGAAAAAAACTAGTTTCGCGTGCAATTTTCATGCTGATTTGAGGCCGAAATAATTTTTCCGGTGACGGACCGAATGGTGCCACCAATGATCATATCTTCTGGTCTACCATAGCTAAAAGCTTCAAGTGGTTTTTCATAAATAAATTCATTTTTTTTAATTGATGGATAGCCTAAATGATTTGATGTAAGGAAAAACTAAAGGGTATTTTAGTCATTAAATGTTCGATATTTAGGGGGAAATGACTTTTTACATTTAATATGCCCACTTAGAGAGCGTGTAGGCTAAACACTGTCAACTTGGATGAATTCCGTCTATTTTACCTTTTAGTCTAAAAGATACGAGGATCTAAGGTAGATTTTCAAAAGGCATAGGGGTTATAGATCATAATGACATACCACATAGAGATTTACGGTATTTTATCCTAAATTTAAAAAGAATAAATTAAACATGGCATCAGTTTTATGTCACAAGTATATCATCATATCTAAAATTGTAATTTATTATAGTTTCACTATTGATTCCACTTGTCACATTTGGACGGTGAAAGAATTTTTGAATTTTGATAAAAAAATAAAATTGCTTAAGTAAGCAGTTTAACTATATCATTTTCTTCTGAATTTTTGCTAAGAATTTATATAATACATAATTTAAATTAGGAACGTTTATAATTTTTAAAAATGTTTTTAAAATTTTATTTTTTTAGGGTGAATAAAATAAATTCCATTTAGGACCCTTGTCCAAATCTATATCTCTTAAAGTTTGTGTCTCTTTACTAATTAGATTTATATATTTCTCGAAGGTTGAATATATAAAAATAGTTTCTTAGAATATGTAAAATGGGGTAAGTATTCTAGCTAGTCTGGCTTGTGTATTGAAAGTTGTCGTACGAAAATTAGGCCAATGATCCTCCCCGGAAGTGATTTCTAAGACGTCAAAACAGTAACGCTACCAACGCCTTGCAACTGGCGATCTCATATTCGAGCGATGGTGGAATCACGCCTTCAAAGAATTTCTTATTGAAACTGGAAAAGATAAGGGGAAAGAGTTAGGTATACCTGATTTTTTGCTCCACTTGTAGACCTTGTGGTGTGATTAAATATTATGGAATCTATGACATAAGGTGATGTAAATAAGATTTTTTAAGATTTAATCTTGACCGCAGGGTCTACAAGTAGGATCAAAAACCGAGTTTATGTTAATATTTTCCAAGTTTGAGATAAGTAACAATCAAATAGCGGCATTATGACAAATCAAGAGTCTTTTCCGTATATCATGTTACAATCCTTTAAATTTTACGTTCTTTTAGGTGTAATAATTACGGTGTAATTTATTAAATACAGCAATTATGAATGTTAGCGCTTATTCCACTTTGTAATACTTAATTTGTACTCAATTTTTACTTTACACCTTATACTTATTATTTATATATATCACACCCAGAACTCTGAAATTTATCCATTTCAGTCAAATTTTTAACACCGTTATCAAAGTTAGCAGATGCTCCGACCGTACACACCACAGATCTAAAGTGGAATATTTGGTAAATCTTTTAACACTATTAGAAATTGGACTAAAGTGAGACGAATCTAAGAGGCAACGGTACAATATGTCCAAAATTTAGAATTCGGGGTGCACTATGCCCCTATATAAGCGCATGATACACACTTAACATCTGTTAATTTCAGTAACGATATTAAAAATTGGACTAAACTGAGCTGTAATAAATTTGAATATTTGGAGTATAATATATCAAATAAATAAATATAACGTGTAAAATAAGAATAGAGTATAAGTTAAATTGAACTCAGGCTAGATAAAAGCCCATGATCAAGTTAAAAGCCCCAACAGATAAAGTTTATAATGAGGAGCGGGTTAGGTAAGAACATGATCTCAGTCTCACTCAAGGATGTACAGTGATCAACGCGAAATGCAACTCGTCTTTATTCATTGGAAGACTGTACTTTGAGCCTATGACTAAAGGCCATTGAGCATTTCTTTTTATGGCAAGGAAAAATAATTCAATTTTTTATGACAAAAACAGTACAAATTATTCGTTTGTCAAAAAAGAGAAGAAAAGAGATATACATTAGCTGATGTTTGTGAATAAAAAAATTATGTCCATCGACTTTTTTATGCCAAGACTCTCTGTCCAAGAATTGGTCGTCTTCTGGTATGGCCATAAATGTTGATTGACTGACTTAAAGGTATCCTCATAATCAACATTAATCAGTCTTTGCTCAATTCATGTAAGCAACTTGAACAACTAAATTATATATATATATATATATTGACTGACTTAATATATATTGACTGACTTAAAAGTATCCTCATAATCAACACTCTAGTCTTCGTCCAATTTTGTTTAACGTAAAATTCATGAAAGCAACTTAGATGTATATATATAGACACACACGCTTATATATACTTGTATGTGACAACGTGCGTTGAACGTTTGTTGTATTTTTGCTGGGATCATTTATTATATATTTTTTACTATATTAATAAAAGAATAAGTTTAAAATGACCAATAAGAAAATGGAAGAAAATTATAACTATTTAATATATTATTAAGTATATTTAGCTTATTGACAATTATTTCAAGTAATGTTGATCTATTACCTATAATAAATTAAAATTACGTGCATGCTAAATTAAAATTATTTGAAAATCGGAATAGAAATTTAAACTATTTGACATTACAAATGAGCACAAATTTATTGCATAGTTGTAACTACATAAGTATTTCACTTGTCGCAATCAATTTTTGATTTTGTGCTTGTCTTGTACTTATGAAAATTCAATAAAAGTGCTTTAGGATTTTTAGACTAAAAAGTGATTATTAAACTAATTAAGACTATCACAAACTCCGAATAGCAAAAATAATTATGCTTTATTTATTAAATAAGTAGTGCCTATGCGTTTTGTCTCGATTGCTTAAATTTAGTGAATTTCACTTATTATTGTTAGTTTTGAACTATTAGATTATTTCCCTAGCCTATGCTAAAGGCACAATTATATCTTTCATTTTTTCCGACATAATACCATCCTATGTTGAAGGACACAATTATAACTTTTGTTTTTTGTTTTTTTCCTACATAGACCAACACAAGATTACTTTAGTTTTAAACCTTTATTTATTTTATTTTTTTACAACTGTTCCCTTAAATTCTTTTTGAAAATTTGAGAACATTTCGTCTCAATATATATATATATAACATATTTGTTTCTTGAATTTTTTTAGTTCTCCATGAATATCTAACCCAAGCATTTACACATCATATGAAGTGCTAGAGATGTATATTTCTAAGTTCTAATATGAATTGATTAATTATCTTAAAATCATAAAATGAGGCAAGATACAACAATTTTATGCAAATTAAGGATATACAAACCTCATCATGAAATTATATGCTTAGGAAAGAATCAAAAGTTTTATCATAAGGAGCCATCAAATTGTTTTAAATTGCAAATCGCAAGATAATACAACAAAATAGATGTGTATAAGATACACCAACTAGTACCTGATTCTTATTATATATTTTTAAAATTTTAAATATATAATAGAAGATTTAAAAATTATTGGCCAACTAAATTTTCTTTATATTTGGCAATTCTAAAGTCTTCCTAATGAAATTAAGGAAACTTACTTTGATGAAAATAGTGTTTCTAAAATAAAAAACCAATATTGATAATACATAAATAGCCTCAACGATTTTTTTAAAAGGCCATTCCATTCCTAAAATTCAATAATATGGGAGATATAATAGTCCTTAATAATAAGGCTAACTTCTATACAAGAAAAAATAAAATACCTAATCAAATTCGCTCTTTTAATATAGTGTATGTGTGTGTATAGACAGAGAGAGACTTATTTGTATGAGTTTGTTCATGTATTTTAGATGTTCTTTCTAAATTTGCCCTTGTTATTGAATTTAATGATTACAATATATCACCAAGATTGAAGGCCATTTATGTAATGTCAATATTGATCTTTTACATTATGAATACAATGTACATCAAAGTAAATGAATTTCCTTAAATGTTTTTATAAATAATATATTAAATTGGAAAGAAATTATTTGAGAAAGGGATACAGAAATTTATTTTGCAATGCTTTTGGAAATTAAGAAGTCAAAAAAGGAACCTAGAGTTAATATCTTAATTTTGGGAGTTTGACTTAGTTAATTTAGATTTTCTTTTAAAATCTGCCTTTCCTATCAATAGTTCAACATCTGAACAAATATTTGAAATTAAACTAACTATAATAAATATTAACTTAGTTACTTAAATTGATTAGAATCTATTAGATTATTAGTTCAGTATTTATTGTGAATTCATTCAATCTTGTAAATTTTTCAAATTGTATCAATCACCAGCATAGCTCTAGCCATATACCTGTGTAAATATCTCCTATGTAGTAATGAAAAGTTAAGAAACTTTTACCTGTTATTCTTTTTCTTGACAGATATCAAAGCACTCATGACAAATGATTTAGTCTTTTCTCTGTTGTTTTTCAACCAAATGTTTAATCAGAAATGAATACATCTCTTCATATTTTTTCACTCACGTTACCTATCAACCTAATTGACTTATATTAATGTGGATGGACATACTCTTATTCGATACTTTAAAAACACTTACAAGTTACCAACCCCGATATTGCTCCACAATTTACTTCTAAGGAAGTGCAACGGTTTCCTTGCTTCCTTCTTAATAAAACTCATCATTGGCAAACTTTGCTTGTAAACATGTTTGTTTTAGTGCATCTTCCTCTTCTACAAATTTGGATAATAGATTCGAGTGCAACCGGTCATATTGCTTCTGAAATTTCTATATTTTTTTTCGTATAAAACTCTCAAATTTCCTACTTTAGTTTGTTTGCCTACTGGTTCAGATGCACATGTTCTGCGTGTTGGTAGAGTGCCACTATTTTCGGGTTGCATACTATATTCATGTATCTTCTTTTAATTTAATGTCTGATCTCTAAGCAAATTTACCAAGGAGTTCAATTGTACAATTTTTTTCTTCTAATTATTCTATATTTTTGGACCAACGGCAGATGATGGTGACTTGGAAGGGTAAAAGACACGATGGTCTTTACTACTTAGTATCATTGATAGCTCATTTGCTACTACCATTCCACGCTTAAAACTAATTTTGATTTATGGTATTGGCACTTAGGTCATCCAGAATAATTTTTTACTTCTATGTTAAAGAATCTAGATAGTTCTATATCTATTTCTGATAATTGCCTTTGCATTATATGTCCACATGCAATCTTCAAATCATTATTTTGACTTAATTCACTTTGTTGTTTGATTTACATATGGAACAAATACTTTATCTAGTGCACAATATTTTTAACTAATATTGATGATTTTTTCCATTGAACATGATCTTATTTAATGACTCATAAGAGTAAAATTTCTACGTTTGCATCTCATTTCATTCTTATAATTCAAATTAATATAATGCTCATGTTCGTAACATTTGGTCAAAAAATGGAAAAGAATTTTATAAATGGGGAATTATCTGATTTTTAAAATTTTAAGGTAATTATTCATCAACTTAGTTGGGTGAATACATCACTACAAAATGGAGTTGTTGAGCATAAATATATATATATATATATATATATATATGTATAAGAGACAGGCGTTCATTTAACATTGCTAGTGCTTTACACTTTCAAACAAATTTGCCTATTGATCTATGAGGGAATGCATTTTACCTACAGCCTATCTTATTAATTGTCTTCCTACCAGAGTTCTAAAAGGTAAAAATCTTTATGAATTCGCTTCATATACAATCTAAATTTTCTCACCTGTAAATTTTTGATTGCCTATGTTTTGGTCATAACACACATGTGTCCAATAAGTTTGATAAACATGCATCTCCTGTTATTTTTATTGGATATCTGATAACCTTAGAATTTTTAAGTCTTCTAGCCTTAGCTTTTGTAGTTTTCAGTTGTTTTATTGTGTTTTATTAATGTTTTGGTGTCAAAGTGTCTAATAAGAATAAATTATGTGTTTTTAAGTGATTTAGTGTTTATTTGAGTTTCAGTTTGGTTAGATTTTTTTATGCAGGTAAAAATATAATTTTTCCAAAGTAGGAGGTAGAGATCAAGTGGGAAGGCTGCAAATTTCGGACCAACACAAACCATATGCAGAAGTAAACATTGTCACGGTAAACGTCTCAAGAAGAAATCCATTCATCGTGGTGAACCATACTTGGATGGCCAAATTTGGAAATATTTTGTCAAGGCGGGATTTTAGGTTTTCACTTTTAATAGGTTTTCATTTTCGAAAATTATAAGATTAGGATGACTTCCTAATAATAGGAGTTGCGTAGGAATAAGTTATAGAGGGGGGGAGGACTTCCTAGACTTGTGAATTCCAATCATTCCATACCTTAGCAGTAATTTAGAATTAGGAGGAAATATCCAACTCTTCTCTCTAATTCTTTAGTTTTCATTTTTTCCTCCATTGCACTCTTTGGTTTTAACCTTTTTATTTTCAAGACAAGTTCAATTAATTCAAGGTTTCTATTTCAACACAATTTTGGTATTCTATTTCATTTACGTATTTAAATTTCGTTATTGTTATTATTATTAATTAATTTTTTCAATCCATCTAATCTATTTTATGTAATGGATATCTTTTATACAAGTAGTTATTATTAATTGCTATATTTTTAGTTATCCAAGCACGAACTAATTTCATTAGGGTTTTGTACACCATTGTAATTTCCTTTGCTTTGACTTAATTTTAGTATGTCCATCCATATTAATATAAGAACAATTAGGTAATAATAATATACATAAGACAATTCTATTTAGTAGCTAATTCTATTATTGGGTAGATTAGCCGAGCTTACACAAGAGTCGACCTTCCGCCATAGATCAATATAGAGCTATTAGATTAGACAATTCTTAATCAGGTCCAATTTGAGTTTCTGGTTGATTCTTGATAATTCTATTTACTTACTATTCAATTTTATTGGGACTAGGCACGAGAGTAATCTCTCCATAATGAACAATTAGGGTCATAGGACTCTTCATCGCAAGGGATTGGGTTTGAGATGGATTTTGAGATTTGAATCTCCCTGAATGTGCAGTAAACTTGATTGATTTGGTGCATTAAGTTAATTTAGATAATACAAATTGATAGTCTAGAACCTGAACCATTTCCTTAATATTTGATTAATCGCTCTTTGAAGTCTGGTCATTTTAGTCTTTAATATTCGTATGCTTGCATATTTTAGGCTTTAAATCCAATCATTCTCTTGATCATCTAGATATAAGTTGTTCGTTGTTTTTGGTACTTGCTCGGGATTTTTTCTCGTGGAAACGATCCCTATTCACTCTACTACATCGATATTGCACACTTGTAGAATTAGTAGGGCTATGATTAGGATAATTTAACTTGTTTTCACACACCACACCAATATCATTGTTGATCAAAAAAGGTATAAAAATTTTGATCTTTCTACTAGAAAAATTTATGCTACTCCTGATGTCATTGTTTCATATACATACTTTTTCATATTCTATGTTTTCTTTACCTATAGATTCTTCTATCTTTGTATTGCTATATCATCACATGATAATGAAATTGACAATAACAATTTTGTTTCTTCACATTCTCCATCTACTTCTACTATTTAAAATAATTGAGAATTTCAAAATTTTGGTGTCTCTTAATTCTCCTTTAGATCAAAATGCAAACAATACCCCAGTTAGTAGTCAAAATTCAAGCCTTGTGCCTAGACGTTCTTCTCATGTACATAGACAACTAATCTATCTAAAAGATTACTAATGTTCCTTTATTTATTCGCAATTAAAATCTTCAATTGGTGATTCAACTACACCACATCCACTTTCTAATTTTATTTCTTATACTCATTGTTCTCTTTCTCATATTGTTTTTTATAGTTCATTTATAACATGTGAACCTAGTAGTTTCGCTGAAGTAATGAAATTTTAGGAATGAAAAGATTCTATGAGGGATGAGATTGTTGCATTATCCAAGAACAATACATGATCTCTTGTTCCTTTACCTCCTAACAAGAAACCTGTTGGCTGTAGATGGGTATATAAGATCAAATGGCATTCAGATGGCTTTGTCGAACGTTATAAAATTCATTTGATTGCTAAACGCTATACCCATCTAGAGTTGAAGGTATTTATTACCATGACACCTTTGATCCAGTTGCTAAACTTGTTACTGTTCATTTTCTTCCAACCGTTGCTATGCACGCCATGGGTTTTTATGTCAACTTAATTAAATAATGCCTTTCTACATAGAGGTCATAATAAAGAGGTCTACATGTCTTTTTGAGGGAGAACCTTATTTGTCATTCGCATAAATTTCTATGTGGACTCAAACAGGGCATGTCAGAGTTGGTTCTCTAAATTTTCTACTGTCTCTTCTAAATTTTGCGAATCTCACATACACAAGAAAATCATTTTTTGTTTACCCTTAACCATCATAGAAATGTTAAATGAATACATATATACTGTCTCTTATACAAAAAGACATTATACCATCTTTATCTGTCTTTATACACATGAATAGATGTGTATAAGAGACAGACGCACATAGAAATTTATGCGAATGACAAATAAATATTCTCCCTATTAAAGTTAGTCAATCAAAGAATGGTTTTATTTTTCCAACATATGTTTTGAATATGTCTTGATAATGTCAGCCTTACTAGTGATCATCCAGTTGACTTTCCTATAGAACAAAGTTTGAAGATTTGTACTTTTACTAGTGATATATTTGACATCTAATAGAGATTCAAACCATTTCTAGTATTATAAGACAGATGTAAGTTCATTTTTCGACATTGCTCATATTGTCAATATTCTTAATCAGTTTATGCATCAACCACGTCATCTTGATTCTTATAGATTGTTATGTTACTTGAAAAGCTCTCTTATACAAATCTAGATTTGTATAAGAGACAAATCATCTCTTGTTTCTCGAGCTTATTGTGCTTCTGATTTGGCTAGTTGTCCCATGACTTGATGTTTAAGCGTAGGTTCTTATATTTATCTTGGATCAGGTCACCACGATTCTTGGAAAGCTGTCTCTGAAACAATCTACTATTTCTCGATCTTCTACTAAAACTTAATATCAAGCAATGGATACCACTACTTGTGAACTTGTTTGCTATCTTCTCTTCTTAGTGATCTACTGCATAATGGTTGCCCTTGTACTAAACATGTCCCATTTTATTGTGACAATCAAGAATCATTACATTTGCAGCAAATCCTATTTTTTACAAGCACACAAAACATATAAATATCAATTGTCATATTGTTCGAGAAAAGTTACAATGCGGTTTGATTCAACTAGTCAAAGTATCATTCACCAATTAAATTTCTAACATATTCACGAAATCTCTTAGGCGTGATCAATTCCATTTCCTGGAGTCCAAGTTGGGCGTGTCCAACACTCTCCAACTTGAGGGAAGTCTTATCAATAGTTAGTTTAATTTCAATATTCAAATATTTGAAATTAAACTGACTATGATAAATTAATATTATCTTAGTGAATTGAATTGATTAGGTTAGATTATTAGTTCAATATTTATATTGAATTCATTTGATCTTGTAAATATTTGGTTTCAAATTGTATTAATCACTAGAATAGCTCTAGCAATATACGTGTATAACTACCTCCTATGTAGTAATGAAAAGTTGAGTAACCTTTTACCTATTATTGTTGTTCTTGAAAATTGATAACCTTAAGCAAGTAGGATTTTCCACGGCCACATTTAAATTGTTTTTGGCGCAATTTCAAATAATTTTATTGTTTATGTGTGTGGATTCGTGCATTCTTAGTTTTATCTGTGTGATGTATATTTCAGTTTTTAATTAGTGTTATTTAGGTTATCTTAGATATTTGTATATTTGGGTTTAAAATTAGGCTTTTAACTTAATTCTTTCCAAAATTAAGATTTTTCCTAAGCTTGTTTTTCATTTATCTTTCCAGCAGTTAAGCTCACTTTACTTAGTGTTATGTGTTTTACTAATTCTTTTAAATCTCCATTAATATATTTTTTCGATGTCTATAGTTTCGGGGGTCGTGGAGCAAAATCAAGCATGAAGCTTGGCGGTCTTGTAGTTCATGGCACCCTTGGTAATGAAGTCATCCCTTCAACTGATGAACTTTGTGGTGTTGGACCTGATAGAGAATATGAGTTACAAAGTAAAATGCTGCCACTTGTGTAATGGAGATTACTCAAATTAATAATAGTGCACTTCATTCACTTGACATATATTTTCTTGCATGATTCTATCCATCTGCTTTTCTTATACTTCTTCTTTCTCTGCAATTGAAAAAGGTTCTAACAATAAATATGTCAACATGGCTCGAATGATCTAAACCTATAAGGGAGTTTGACGCTAATATGACTGAATTTGGAAATAAGTTCCAAGGTGCCTATGTATCCCCAAAAAGAAGGAATCAAGTTATCACGTAATTCAAAAAGATTTTTTTTTTTTTTTTTGGTTATTCACAGTTTTTGCTCATGTGGATCTGAAGCAACATGTAGATTCAACCATGCATTAAGAAGTACTTGAAGACCGGTAATATTGATGACAGTTTACGCTAGTGTCAAGGAGCTTTTCAAAGACTTGGAATTTGAAGACAGTTTGTGCTCGTGTCAAGGAGGATTCAAATAAATTATAAATTGAAGACAATTTAGACTCAGTCTTGTCAATAAGGTTTTAAAAGATTTGTAACTTGAAGACATTTCACACTCATGTCAATTAATAACCCAAAGCCCCTACTTTAGTAATTTAAGTCTTAACACAAATCCCTAATTCCATTGTTCACTATATTAATTAATAATATTCTCTAGTTAAACTAATTAAATTATAAGATGAACTAGTCTCTAAATAAAGCTAGAGTCTAACCAATAAATTAATTGACTTAGACCTTAAATTACTAACTTGACCATATTATAAAATTAGTAACTAAGCAATTTGACCAAAATGAAACTTTAACTAATCTTGTCAGACCCAATAAACTTTCATGCATGATAAAAGTTATTCTTTCCAGTTCAGTTGCCTTAAGCTATAAATACCAATTCCAATCGGTAATGTATTTGATGCAAATAATTATTGGCCTCATAATGACCCTATCATTACTTTTGTCTATCCAGTTCAATCAGTAGAACTACTTCAAATACTTAAAAATCCATTCGGTCTTTAATGCTACATGTAAGCCACCGGTCTCCGAAGCATTATTTTTTTTCCTATTGTTTTAGCATGAAGCATAATCAAAAGAACCAATTTATAAATGCACATACACCTATCTAAATGGCATCATCTTTATTTAGTTAACCTTTAGTATTTGATTTAACCCTCTAATAAAATCCTAATAAATTTTGTATCTATTCAAGACCATAAATAAATTTTAATATGGTATAAGGGTTATCTTCTTTGTGATTTACAAAAAGTTTTGATAGTCTCTTTCCCTTCCCTTCTTGAGCGGTGATCTCTTCTATTGACTTCTTGCCCTAGTTCCAAAGATATTAGAATAACTGACGTATTATGCGTTAACCCTAGATATAACCTTCACTACTCACTAACTCCAGATATTAATAGGGTTTTAAAAATTGCAATCTAAATCCCTCTATATTACTAGGCTGGCCCTTAACCTATGAAATTTGTTTAGGCATTAATAAAACACTTCTAATATTATAAGTAAGCACAATCCTCAATAATTCTTGGGTTTTAGAAATAGGCTCCTAATGACTTGGAAATGAAGACAATTTACACTTATGTCAAGGAGCACTTGAAGATTTGGAACTATGGAGACAATTTATGCTCATTTCAAGAAGAATTATGTAAAGACATCACTTTTGACCATGATACTACTCCAAAACATCCACTTCATTGCAAAAATCTTCACGATGTTCTTGTCTACTAACTTTAAATTGGGAAAGAGTTTCTTTAGCTTCAACCTTCACAAATTTCTCTAATTTATCATCTTTTTTGTCTTCAATGGAGGCACTCATACCATGTTTAGAAATACTTAGTTCTAGGTCGTGAGGTTTAGTTGCCAATTTATCAAATGTCTTCGGTTGAAACCCTTAAAGAATATATGATAGCCTCCACTGCATGCCTTGTCTGAACATTCTATAGCAAAAGACTTAGATAGCTTGTCTTTGCAACTAAGGCATAGAGTGTGACAACAATCAAATAGTCAATAGCTAGTAGTCACTCATGTTTTCACTACCTTGCATTAGTGAGTTGTGTCATGCTGACTATGCGATGCACGCTATAGAAATGGTTTAGAAACTCATGCTCCATCTGTTCCCAAGTATCGTTTGATTCTGATTCTAAATCTGTAGACCAATCAAAGGCATTTCCTTTCAAGGATCGTACAAACTGTTTCATAAGAAGATCACCTTCAGTACCAGCGTTGTTGCATATCTCTATGAAGTGTGCAATATGCTACTTTAGGTTGCCCTTCCCATCAAACTGCTACAACTTTCGAGGTTGGCAATTAAATGGTATCCTCAGGCTATCAATCATTTTCGTGTAGTCTTAGAATAAAAAATCGATGATGGACCACAAAATTGAGTTCTCAAAATATTGGCTACCATATCTTAAAGTTGTTGCACTGAAAGAAAGGCTAGAGATGTATGTTATCCATTACATTGCGAAGAAGTTGACTTATGAGGACTTCCTTCAACATTCTTGCCCCCTTGGCCCCAGCAATTCTGGTTCGATGCATCATATTTTTTTTGGCTAGATTCCTCTCCACTAAGAACTTATCCATTAACTTTTCAATTTGAAGATCCTTCTTATCCACAATCCAATTCATATCATCGATTGTCTTGGACATCTTAGCCACTTGCTTTTCCATGTTAGAAGTATTAGTCACCATTAACGGCATAGTAGTGGACATATCATATGATTGAGAATTAAAGATTTCAAAGTTGACTTGTAAACCTCTTAACACAATGATTCTTGAATGGTGTAATAAATAGGAATTAGGAGACTTGCCACCGGTAAAAACTCATTGCGACTAGTGTGAAGATCCTTTTTTTCAATAGAGTGATTAGATGTAAGTGGACCCATAGAGATTGCATACCTTTGTTCACTTGTCAACATACTTTAAATCATTTGTAGAGTAGCTTTAGTACCAATAGCCTTGACCCTAGTGCATGTCATAGGTTTGGATGAATCTGCAAAGAGGGCTTCCAGCATAATGTTTTTTTGAGTAGTGAATTATGTTCTTCGGAAGCCATGAAGCTTTGAGGAGAAGAGAAATAAGGCAAAGCTGGTCCTGCCGATCGTGCAAAAAATTTGTTCACACAAATTTCAAGTTTGGAAACGTTACAAAAATAACAAATAATCAAAAGCTTAATTCTATTGATTTAATCAGTAAAATGTACGTAACTTTGATTTTGTATTTTATACAAAGTATTCCCTTTATTCTGGCTCCTTATGAATTGTAGATTTAGAATCAAAGTAGACGATGAATTAATTTGGTAATTGAAAAGAGACTTGTCCATAGGAAAACAGTTTAGTAGTTCTTGAAGAAGAATGTCTCTCAATCTACGAAAAACTTGAAGATTTATCACTACTTGAAGACTTGAATACCTGAGTAGAACTAGAGGAAGAAGTCCTCTTGATCTACCAAAAACTAGAATTTGAAGATTTTGTTGCACTTGAAGACTTGAACACTTTGACTACACTTGAGGATTGAATAGTTGAGCAAATCTTGAGAAGGAATAAGGTCTCTTGATCTACAAAGAACTTAAGGACTTAAACACTTGAACATTTGAATACTTGAATACTTGAGGACTTGAATACTTGAGGATTGATCAACACCTGAAGTTTTAAAGACTTGAGGATGTATAAGAAGTTGAAGACTTGAAGTTGAGGATTTCTCGGTACTTGAGGACTTAAACGCTTGAGGAACTTGAAGATCTTGTAGGACTTCAAGGATTTAAGTGTCCAAGAATGCGGAGAACTTGAACCACTTGGAAGACTTGATCTATGCCATCATTATCTTAGGTCGTCTCCCTTCCTTGCTGTCCACTTTGTCTAAAGGAGGGCATTTCTATTTATAGCTAAAAAAATAGGATTTCCTACCTTAATGGGTTACTTGTGAACTAAGTCACCCATTATTAAGGAACAAATAGTGGGTCAACCCACTGACATAACCCAATCCATTTTGAAGTACCTCTAGCCAATTTTATTTAATTCTCTTTTACTTGCCCAAATCCACTATTAATAAATAGTGGGTCATGACTTGAATTATATTAAAATATAATTAACCAAGAAAATTAATTTAATTTCTTGGTTAGTTAAATTGTCAAAAATTTTGATGTCTATAGTCCTTGATATTGCTGGCTATTATAATGCTTTACAATACTCTCTTCATCTGCTCTTTAGAACTTATGGATGAGATATTAACACGCAAAGTATGAATTGAAGGAAAATAACATGTCGTGAATTTTTTGCCTACCTTTTGCAATTGTATATCCATATTATTTACTAAATATAAAATCCCAATTAATATAATCTAACATCTATTATTTACTTATTAAAACCAAATACAAATTCATGATACATCTATTTTACTTTGATCTACACGTCTTTGACAACAATATGTAGTCAACAATTACGTCAAGACAGAACCTCACAAGTTAAATATGTAGTCAACAATAGTTAATGCAGATAGAAGTCAAATTCTCTAATGTGCTGGAGAACAATTAAGATAAAATATGCAGGCTATAAGATAGGTTGGTAGTGAGAAAGGCCTTATAAAAGCAAATTGCAAAAGATAAAATGTGATAAACACAAGAAAATAATTTAATTTGGTCAAAGCAAGTAACCTCAAAACAAGATAACACTTCGATGTTGTATAAAAGAATATTCTCCATACATCTGTCTCTTATACACATCTATATGTTTATATGCTCCCTTGTACTTTTTTATAATACATAACAAATTTAAAGATACAAAATAGAGCTGTTCAATCAGAACGCATGTCACATGATCATTATTATAATTTTCATGTTATAATTATAACCTAACCCCATCATTCATCTCTTACTCAAAATATCCTTCTAATTATTATTCTACGTCCAATGAAATGCTACCTTACCAAATTCTCCAAAATTTCATTTACATCACTAATATCAAGAAGCAAAAGAAAAGACCAATAGCATAAATTAACTTGTAGTTTATTAATTGAAAACAGAGAGATGATTATTATCATTTTGGCTCATCTGTATAAGCATGTCACTGTCCAGCATCACATCAGGTGACTGGAATTCAATTTCTCCATACTAACATCTATTTTCAGCTGGATTACTACTAGAATTGATTTGTCCCACTTCACTACGGGTTAATTAGCTCCAAGCTTCTGGTAGTTAGATTTTTCCAAAGTAGATAATGTTAAGTGGACCTTGATTACAGTTTTTGAGTCAGTAGCTTTGGTTGGGGAAAACAACACAAATGGTCCCTAAATTTTTTTGATAAAACATTAAAGGTCCCTGAACTTTTTTTTGCACACTTTTTGTCCCTGAACTTTTTATTGTGAGCGAAATAGATCCTTGACTGGTGGCTCCACCCAAAACATGTATTTCAAACACCAACAAACGGGATTTTAAGGGAAAATTTGGTGCTTCACTTGTGATGCTAACTATATCAAGTTATTAACTCAAAAGCCAAAAATTCCCAAATTAAAACCTCCAAATCAAATTTGAGCTAGAATTAGGGTTTTTTATGGGTTTCCTTAGATCCTGTCTATTTAACACTAACAATCTTTGCATCCCACTAATCAATCACATATTCCATGTACCAGACCTTAGTATCCAGCATGATGGCACAAAGAATTTAGGGTTATACATAACAAGTTCAAAGAAGGTTCCAGGGGTCTCTTCATCTAGATGTGTATAAGAGACCTTATTCCTCAAGATTTGCTCAAACATCTGTCTCTTTCCATCTAAGCAAAAGCTTGTCGATCATGGGCATGGATCTAGAAGCTGGTCCCATAGTGCAAATAATCTTGGTCTTGGGGATATGGCCATCATTTGGAAGGTCTTTCAAGATCGCCTCAAATGAATTCTTGGGATTCTATAGTTAATACGCAAAACATTTATGAGGATCAATTTTAAATTTGGGCTAAATTCAGGTGTAGGTTTCGTTTAATTCGATGGTGGAATTTGATGCCAAAGATCTATTATTGCCCAAAGTTTGCTTTCAAGTTTGTCTTCTTTTGGTAAAGGTTTTGAGGATGGTTATAATGGTGGAATGATTATCTGGTGAGGGACTATGTATGAATGAGGAGAGTATTCTTCCAACAATATGCGTTCACACTTGCTGGGTTTTGTTGAGAGCATTTTACTTTTTAGAAATTATCCAAAACAAGAAAATTATAGAGTACAAAATTATCCTACGTCTAACCAAACAAATTGAAACGATCCGAGACGTTGTATAGACTATGCTAAAAAGGCAAAAGGCAGCAGCAACACCACAACAGTATTAACTAGTAGTGATTAAAAATACAATTTATATTGGTTAATTTCTTTGTTTGTGAAGAAATAAAAAAAAATTTCATTTTTTGTGAAGCCTGTTTTTGTTCTAAACTAGCCAGGTAGTTTTCGTCTGATGCTACATGGGTTGTATAAGCTTCATACGACTTAGGTAGCATATGGTCTATACTACCTAGATCGTATAAGGCTGATACAACCCAGGTAGTATAGACAATATGCTACTTGGCTTTGAATAATTAAAAAATAAATAAATAGAATGGTTTAGACTATTAAGGATTTTTGGTTGTCTCTTATGTTTAATGTTAGTATATTGCGAATTGAATTTGTAGTTGGTTATATAACATATGGCCAATGTTATCTAAAACCGAATAATTTATAAAAAAAAAATAGAAGAGTTTAGCTTGTTAAGGGTTTTTATGGTTAATGTATATTTTGGATTGGGTTTGTAATTGGATAATATAGTTTAATTATAGAGATAACGACTTTTTTCGTAGATGCAATTTGAAATGCATAAATAGAAGAGTACATAAATTTTAAAGAACAATATTTATGTAAACAATCATTAAATACTAAAAATTATAATAAATTAAGAGTTACAAGTACATCAAACCCTAAATGTAGACAAGATTAAATTTAGCAAAAATATATATATTCCCAGCCCATGTGAGGGTCTCATGTATAATTTTTGGCATTACGACCGGTCAGACCACATGTGCCACATCTTCCTTGAAGCATCAAAGCACCTCGTAATGCTAGGTTACGTATCCTAGCATTTTTTGTTCTCCCCAGCTTAGTTGGTGCCATGATCCTATTGGGAAAGATTGTGAGACTAAAATCAACATCTTCCCAGTAGAACCGATGTTGGAGTGGATTAAAATGACCGGACTACATTTGTAGATATGTTTGGTTTTTGTGAACTTCACCAACAAATGTGGTTGGATTGATGTCGCAATCAAAACAATAAACCATGACAAGCGAACATGGAAATTGAAATGTCGCCCATTTCCTACAGGTCATCGATCTTTCTTGTAAGTTCACAATTTGCACATTTTTGCCCCTACCATTTGGCCAAAGAGCTATTATGATGTTGTATGTTTGACATTGATAGTCAAACTTTTGAACCGTATAACCACGGGCTATATTCTTAATTTTGAGATATTTTTCCGAATTTTCTTTTGTAATTAGAATCTAGCATGCGTTGCCATTTTACTACGTTGGTTGAAAAGTTCAAGTGTTTTATGAAAACAAAAGTCAACACAATACTTAATTTGCCAAATAGTGGACTTTTTACCTGTCTCTTATAACAAACCCACCATCACGAGAATAAGCCCATTGTTCGGGTCGAATATTACTATTAATGAGCCAATCATAAGATTCAGGGCTCATATTGCATATATGCTTAGAAATCAAATTTTCGATGTTGTCTAGCACCACCAGCCAACCAACACAGGTCCTTCAACCTTTGATTTCTAAACTTCTTGTTGAAATTACTTCTGATATGGATGAGATAGAAGCAATGCACCCCACAATGTGGCCTCCAAAATTCTAGATGGTTCAACGCATTGATGATACCTTTGTGGCGATGTGATATGACATAAATACGATGTACATCACGACAAACATGGACCCTTAGTTGGGTCGTGTACCAACTCTAACTTTCATTTGTCTCATCATTCACAAATGCATATGCCAATGGTAGTTAGTGGTTGCCAAATTCGTGCCCGACCAAGAAAATAGAAGCTTCCCTTTACAAGCATTCCTAAAGAACACCTACAGACATATCTACAACAGGTTTACTATATCGCAATGATTGGATTGAAAGTACAAATACCCAAGACAAAGTCGAGGATCTTCTTGGACGACGTATTTGTGGATAATGTCTCCACTCTACAACGGTAGCAGGATTTTGTTCTACCAACTCTTTGAAATATTTTGGCAACTCTTCAAATGATGATGGCTAATCACCATAAACTTCGTCAATGGATTTTTGTCGAGCATAGCACAACTTTTATATGAGATATCCATATTTATTTTGTCCTTGATGTGTGCTTGAATTTCCTTCACAGGTTTGAAGGGATTCTTTTCGATGAAGTGAAGTATGCTCTTAGCTACAATCTCGTGGCTTAACTGATTGTGATCATTGTTGTTACTTGTGCCAATGCAGGACTGTATGTCAACAATTTTGGTTCATGGCTTAACTGATTGTGATCATTGTTGTTACTTGTGCCAATGCAGGAGTGTATGTCAACAATTTTGGTTATCTACAACATTTTATGAGTCCCTTTTAATGGCCTGACCATCTAGTTGCATCGATTGTCTATGCAAATAGTCATGCACTTTTCTTTCCGTGTGTTGTGTTTTCTTTGCATCACAGTGAACTCCCTATTGTGCTTAATGGACCATAACTTAGTTGCCCTTTTAAGATGATTCTTTCTATTGAAAAGCATGCCTAAACGCAAATCCATATTTGTGTCGCATCTACATGGAGTCCAAGCAAGACCTCACCACCCTGTCATGTAACTGTAATCTCACCAACTGGTAGATGAAATGTATGTGTCTCCTGCCTTTACTTCTCGTTAAACACGGTCATCAAAGCATGATCACATTACATACAATCCATCCAGTATAGACCCTAAAATCCAGCTAACCATATATAACACAAGACACCCTCATGCATGGTATGATACGACCAACAATTACCATCATACCGTTCAATCCTCAATGGAGTCGTCCATGACTCACCTGCCAAAATACTCACAGACTTATTATGCTAGTACTAAAGATTGTAATAACTCATCAAACCGCGGTCCAACAGAGACATATATCATTGATAATGGGCAATAGCATTGTATAATTTTAAACTCATCACAGAAATTCTATTATAAATCAGAATCTATACTTTCTTACACTAAGCAATAGCTACTCAAATTGAATTGTAAACATCAAGAATTGATATCACAATCATATCACATGTCTTATTCCTGATGTTTAAAACTCTATAAATTGCACCAATCCAGACCAAAATCAATCACAACAAATTTCTCTACACATAACATGTGCTTGTTACAGTAATAAATGATGAATATCGTGACTATCGAGAGTTCGACCCAAGAGAATATTATTGTGGAACTCAATGAGAATGGGCATTTCATCACCAAGAGTCAAACTGGCTAAGGGAGACACTATAAAGTTTTGGTGCTCCTGTACCAAAATGCTATAGCATCTTATTCGATAGAATAAATCAGCAGCAATACGAGACAATTGTTCAACTTTTATGGATAGAAAACATTTGAGCATACTACATGCTCAATCACATTTGACGATATCATTCAATATAGTTGGTTCAAGACTAGGTGGTTGTAATCAACCCTGTCTTTATACACTCTAAAATTGTATATGAGACTGACTAATCCTTATTAGTTATCGAATGATAATATATTAAATGAAGATACTTAAAATCAGTAGTCATTTTAATGTTTCATGTCATTTAAGATGTTATGTACTCCAATGATCGGTGTTTAGTTTTCATTTCCAAAATAGTCGTTCTTTTAAAATTTTATTCTTCTATTCAAATTCCTACGTGATTAATCATCCCAAAAACTTTGGTGCATTTTTTGAAAATGTGTTTTAATGTATCATATTGTTATTGTTATGTGATTATGAACGATTAACATTTAAAATTATCAACATGATAAAACTGTCTCTTATACACATGAACATATGTGTATAAGTTACAGAAATTTATTTATAAAATAATTCATCTTTTAGGTATAATATTTATAAGATTTAGTTTGGGGTAACTTTTATGAGTATCCCAGAGCCACAAAAACTGATTCTATTCTATGTAAAGTGTTTTTCATGAACTTTATGAGTTTTAAAAATTACTTGAAATCTCATTAAATTATTTTTTAAATTTCTTCATTTCTATATTGGTTTTCATGTTTTCGATCTAGGAATTAAATTAAAAATCTTAGAATTCTATAAATCTTTTTAGTTTTTTTCCTCAATATGTTTGTCCAATCCGTTGGTACAAAAATTGAAGCATTTTTTGTTACATTTTTATTTTCAAAATTTTTAGTCATAATAATTTATTATGCATTACATGTATGCACTTTCTAATTTTAATAAAATAGTTTAGTTCAAATCTATTCCTTAACCTGTCTCTTATACACATCTAGATGTGTATAAGAGACAGGCCACAGTTAGTTCATTTTTATTAAACTATTAATTAATATTGAATTGTATATTAACAGTGGCTAAAAATATATATGCATTTTTACCCATCTTTTAATATCTTGTAATAACATCGAGACAATTAATAGTTATTACTTCTTATTTGCCATCTTTGTGATCTAGACTGTCTCTTATACACAATTAGTATTGAATATACTAACAATTCCATAGGATGTCATGAATGAAAATATTATCCACCTAACCTAAAAAAATATCTTCTACTCATTTACTATTTAAGACATTATATAACAATAAACTAACAAATTAAATAACACATTATATAAAAAAGTATAAATTTAATTATTAAATATTTAAGAGATATAAATAAAGTACCTTTATTTCAAAGACTCAAATGCAATTTTTTTTCTACAATGACTAAAATGCCGAATGCTCATTCTTCAACCAAAGACTTAATGGGTAAATTGAAAAAAAAAAATAAAGAGAGAAGGAAGCGAAGGGGACTGTCGCTTGGTGGGATTATTTTCTTCTTCTCCCCTTAATCCCAAGAGGCGACAATGGATAGGGATAAGACACCACATAGACCCCTAATAAAGGGTCTATGTCGCATATGCCATATACGACCAAGGCTATATGTGGCACATACGACGTAAAAGTTGTATATGGCATATGCTAGTTGGGTCGTGTAGGTCACATGCGACCTAGCTACATACATGCAACGGTCAAAAAGCCTTCTTAAACTGAGAAGGCTTTTTAAATTCTTCACATAACAAAGAAATTAGCTAATTTATATCATTAATTATAGCCCCGAATGTGTTGCTTTTCCAAGAATTGAGTTTGGTTTGAACTTTTGAGCAGTAGTTTAATTTATCTTATTACTTTAGGCTCCAATTTGATCCACAGGTTTTAGATGTGTATAAGAGACATTTGGAGTTGATACATCATACTAAACCAAATGTCAAAATATTTCAGAGTTGGTAGATCTCAAATCCTGCAACCGTTGGTGATGGAAATACATTATTTTGGGCGAGATCACCAGTCATGATCAATTTCGCTCAAAATAAAAAGTTTAGGGACCAAAAGCGCACAAAAAAAGTTTAGGAACCTTTACTATTTTAGTAAAAAAGTTCAGGGACCATTTGTGTTAGAATGTTTTCCCCTTTGATTGCCATGCTTTGCTATTTGAGATAACAAAAATGAAATTTGAAATTTAAATAAGGGTTAATTACAATTTACCCCTTCAACTTAAGTGTCACTAACACTTTAGTCCCTGGCAAAATGGTCAACTCTAGCGCCGTCTAAAATTTTTGCGGAATAGACAAATATACCCTTTGGTTGATTGCACTTTATCCCTTTAAACATTAATCTCATTAATACTTTAGTCTCTAATTTTGAACACTTAACATCCTCTGCTATGTCAACTCAATGCTTTGACGTTTCTATTCTTTGTTTCTTTTTTACCTTCATTTGCTCTCTATCCTTCCAATAATTACTATTACCAACAACAAAAATAATGCATTTTTTCTTTTTATAAAATTTTCTTTTATATTGATTAACCTAAATAAAAATAAAAATTAACACAAAATTTCTAAACGTATGAGTTTACCTTATATTTAGCTAAATTTCAAGTTAAAGAAGTCATTCTTATCAATAGTTTTTGTGGCTTGGGATCTAGATGTGTAAAATGCTCGATTCTGATAATGTTAGGGGTTAAAATAATAAGATGATAAAGTTTAAGGGGTAAAGTTAATTAATACTTTAAATAATGCATACGTAGCTTGTATCTAAACGCGATAATGTAAAAGTTTTCTATACTAGTAGAGATAGTAGAAATTCATTCCTATCTTTACATAGAATAGAATCAAATTTTACACCATCGAATATAGATGGCAATAGATTTTTCCTTTCTAAATATACTTTAGTATCTAAAAAACAATTTCCTTCGTAAATAAAAATTTTAAAATTGTTGTAGTTACAAATGTTTGTGCACCATATTTCTAACAATTTTTATTCTCCAATCAGCTAACATTTTCCCTTTTTAGCACTCTTATTACTCAATTATGCCTATAAATCTTGATTTACAAACACGAGCATTTTATAACAATTTTATCCAACCTTTCAACATGTTTTACTACTTTTCATTCAATGAATAGCCATTCTCAATCATAAAAATAAAAAGAATAAAGTGTCTATTAGGTTACTAAACTATGTTTTGGTTGTCATTTTAGTTACTAAACTTGTTGAGTTGTCCACAAGATCACCCAACTTTTAAAATTGCGTCTAAGATGTCACTCCATCTATTTTTCTGTTAAATTCTCTGTTAATTTATGCACATACATGTCATGTGAATTTTAACAATGGTAAAATTGTCAAATCAAACCTAATTTTGGCACCCTTATTTCTCCTTGCACGTTACCACTGACCTTCCCTTTTTCCTCTCCCCTCTATGTCCTCCTCCTCTCCTCCTTCCATCTCTGTTATTCCTTCCATTCAAATGGCGCCTTAAATATTTAAGCTCAAAGAATGAGGCCACAGGGAGATGGGATTTCTCAAAGGGTGGTTGCCCCTCTCTTTTTAGCCAATGATTTCTTCATTATCGTTGATCCAAAGCCAACAGCCTTGTTTTAATACATTTCTGGTTTAATTACACTAAACCCATTTAACTTTTATTGCGAACCAAATGGATCCTTATTATCAGCAAATGAGAATAAGCCCTTTGAACTGTCCCTCTTCTTCTTCTCCATAGTATCTAATAACTAAGCTTTGCAAACGAAGCAAACAGGTCAGGCTTTGCAGCCATGGATGGGTCATATTTCCCTTGCTTGACCTTTCCAAGGATCTAAGCCTAACCCTCAATCTTTTAATCTTTAAAGTATAATTTTTTTTTTTTTTTTTTTTGGAGAAAATAATTTATTGCAAAATTTTCGAGTCTTGATTTTGTAAGAAAAAAAAAGTGACTTTTCCTACAGGAAGGGGAAGAAAGGGAAAGGCGGGCAGAGAAAAGGAATGGGAAAGGAGGAGCAGAGGCGGGAAAAGGGTAGGGGAAGGGAAAGGAGAAATAGGAAAATTTTTATTTTGGTCAGGAGGAACTACTGGATATGCCCAATAGTTGCTCCTCAGCTAATAGGAGTCGGCCATTTGGAATGCAGGGCCTATTTTTCTAAATAGGATAGCCTTTTTGTTTTTCAAAAATATGGGCCCTCCACTCCAAATGGAAGGCTCTCGTTAGTTGAGAAGCAACTACTCTTGTTTTTCAAAATATGGGCCCTCCATTTCAAATGGAAGACTCACATTCGTTGAAAAGCAACTACTTTACAAACCTAGTAGTTGCTCCTGACCAACATAAAATTTCTCAAAGAAATAGCGTGTAAAAGTTAAGGTTAGCTATTGATTGGGTGTCTTTGAGAATTTTACCCTTGTTAAAAATCACATGACAATTGCATATGAGTGGACTAATGGAGCACTTAATAGAAAAATAAATGGATGGATCCTGAGATGCGACATAGGATCTTCTCTCACATTCTGTGTCATTCCCTGTCACACCACTTAATGAACTGTCAAGATTAAGTGGTGTAATTTTAATGGACTAATCTTAACAGTTCATTAGGACATGTGTATAAGAGAGTGGCACAGGGTATGGGACAGAAGATCCTTAGCATTGAGATGCAGTTTAAGAAGTTAAGTGACCTTTTCGATGCTAAGGATCATCTATCCCACATCTTGTACCGTCCCCTATCACACCACCAAATGAACTGTCAAGATTATTCTATTAAAATTACATTACCTAATCTTGACAATTCATTAAGTGGTACGATAGAGAATGACACAGAATGTGAGACAGAAGATCATGTGCCCCTTTTCGATCATTCAATAATTTTAGTGACTAAAATGACAATCAAAATTTAATTTAGTGGCCAAATAAACACTTTGCTCTAAGAAAAATATTTCGGAACAGTTATCATCTGTTAATTTAAGGGTATTGGTTCTACAAAAAAGAAATGCTTCCAAAGTATCGTTGAATTCCATGAAGATTTTTAAGAACATTAATTCAAACATCAACTAATTCTTATGTAATTTCAGAAAGATTGAAAACTTTCCTCCTGAAATAAGAAATAAATGGAAGATTATAGTTCGGTTGGCATCGGATACCTTTTTGGAAATTTTGGTGTCCCTTATAAAATCATCTTTTTTTTCCTCAAAAAAAAAAAGATTTACAATGAATTTCTACTATCTCTTAATGCCTCGAACCCATGACCTAGGTCAGAGGAGAAGTGTAGTGTTACAATTTGAACTATCTTCAAAAATTATTTTATTATACTTTAGAGGTTTGTAAATTACAATACATTATCCTTTAAAAAACATATATTATTAGTACAATAAAATGATTTCCTAACAAATATAAGTAGAAAGGTAGATGACTCCAATAGTGTCTCAATTTTTATCAATAATTCTATGTTGGTCCTCAACTTTTAAAATGTCTTTTAGATCCCTAAACTTTTAAATTTCGTTCTTAATGGTCTCTCAATGTCAAATTCAAATATGGTAATTTTTACTTTACCCTAAAGTTTTCGTTTATAGTTTGTTTGACCCTCCCAAGTTAAAAAATTAGGCAAAATTTTTCCGTTTCAATGGTTTGACTAAAAACTTAATATTAACTAAATAACTGATAAAAATGACAAAACTAATATTTTAATACATGTTATTCAATCATATATTGTGCTCTAATATTTTGTCAAGAATATTTATTCAATTATCTATTGTTACGAATATTATACTTTTATTATGGGTTAATCAGGTTATTTAAATTTCAATGATTGATTTAATATAATAGAAATAACTATGTAAAACTTATATATCTAACAAAATAAGAAAAAAATAAAATAGGAAAAAAAATTTAGTTATCATTTTTATTATCAATATTTATCATAGTATATGTCTTGACCATACAAAAATTTCATCGCATAATATTTAAAAATATTTTTCGTTTAATTTTTGGCTTATACAAAATTATTAGAAAGGAAGTGTTGTCATTTTCTCTTGGTAACATTAGTCAATTATTTAATATTTAACCACAAATATTAAATAGGTCTAAATGCCTTATTCCAATAGATTAAGAGGAAGGAAATGGATAAATTTTGGGAGACAGAGTAAAATTACCATATTTGAATTTGACATTGAAGGACGATTTAAAACCAAATTTAAAATTTTATGGATCTAATAGACACTTTTAAAATTTGAGGGACCAAATAGAATCATTTGTAAAGTTCAGGGACTATTGAAATCATTTACCCTAAGTAGAACTTCCCAAACTTTTCAAGCATTAAATTTTGTTTATGAAATGGTTGAATCCCTGCATATAAGAGGAATATTAATTTTCCTCTACTTCTTCCCACAACTGTGTCATACAAGTAACAAATAGTAGTATGAAAACCGAAAGAAAACTCAGCTTTCCTTTTAGTCATACTATATAATTTTAGACAATTGTCCTAAAGTCAGTTAAAAACGCCAAACTCAGTTATATTACTTATAACGACCACAATTTTCTTGGAAACCCATTACCGCAGAAGTCAAGCCAAGACGGAGACAAAGCTCTCAATTGTAAAGTATTAATTGTATATAAGATTCTTGCTGATACAGAGTTTATCAAGCAAAAAATGAAGAGACAAATAACATTTTAAGTACATTACTTATCTTCAATTTTGTGCAAATTCGTGGATTTCACAGTTCCTCTTTCTTGGAAGATAATTTGTGCCACCATGATGATGCACTTGCCCTGCTTCGGTTTAAGGAAATGTTTAAAACATCAACTGATGCTTCCAGTTATTGTGATTTTCGGGGTCAATATCCTTATCCAAAGATGAAATACTGGAACGCAAACACAGATTGTTGCACGTGGGATGGTGTCACTTGCCATAACATCACCGGTCATATAATTGGACTAGATCTCAGTTGCAGCCAACTTGAAGGCTATATGCTCATTCAACCGAACACCAGCATTTTTCATCTTTCCCATCTTGAGAACCTCAACTTTGCTTATAATGATTTTGTTGGTTCGCGAATTTCGCATGAATTTGGTTCGTTGACAAGGTTGAGATACCTGAATCTCTCAAGTTCGAATTTCAAAGGTGAAATTGCTTCAGAATTATCATACCTATCCGACCTCATTTCACTCGATTTATCCGACAATTGGAAATGTAGTATGGTTGCCCTTGTTCAGATGTGAAACATCATGAACCTTGCAGTTTTCACAAGTTGCTCCTCTTATACACAACCCGTTTAAGAGAGCTTTCACTTGAAACGGTGAACATCTCATCTGAGGTAACAATGAATTTGACTTCATCTTTGACATATCTAGATCTTCGTCAGACTGAATTACATGGTAATCTTCCAAATAACGTTTTCCATTTGCCGAATATGCGTGCACTGTTGTTAGGGGGAAATTACGACCTTACAGGAAGTTTTCCAAACTTTAACTGCAGGTGTAATATCTCTGGTGATTCTCTGGAGCAGTTGGACCTAAGTACAATAAAATTTTCAGGGGTATTGCCTAATTCAGTCGGTTGATTAAAGTCTTTGTATTCTTTGGATCTTGGATTTTGTCAAATCTCTGGTACCATTCCTGAATCAATTGGCAACCTTACACAACTTACTGAATTGGATCTAGGAGCTAATAGTTTCAAGTGTCAGTTCCCACCCTCAATTCCCAATCTCCCATATCTTGAGAATTTAGATCTCTCTGGTAATGCACTCTCAGGGAAAGTTGGAGATTTCAAAAGTAGGTCTCTGAAGAGGATTGATTTGAGGAATAATCAATTTAACGGTTCAATTCCTGACTCAAATTTTACACTTGCACAGCTTATTGAATTGGATCCTAATCTAATAATTTCAAGTCTCAGATATAATCCTCACTTTCCAATCTCTCATATCTCGAGACTTTAGATCTCGCTAGAAATCAACTCACAGGAAAAGTTGGTGATTTCAAAAGCATGGATAGGACTCTAGAAAGGATTGATTTGAGCAATACAATCTAGATTCCCAGTTCAATTCCTCGCTCAATCTTTAGGCTTGTGAACTTAAAGTACCTTGACCTTTCATTAACACACCTCTAAAGAGACTAAATACAACCAAACATGTCAGTGATTCACTACCAGATCTAGAAATCTTGGGATTGTCCTCTTGTGAGATAAAGGAATTTCCCGAGATTCTATGGAATTCAGAGAGCCTAACTTCTTTAGAACCTTCAAATAACAAAATTAATGAACAAATTCCAAGCTGGTTTATGTCGAAAAGTTTGGATCGTTTGTTCTACTTGAATCTTTCTTACAACTTCCTCACAAATAATGTAGACCAACTACGGTGCAAAAATCTAGCGTATCTAGATCTGAGTTCCAACTTGTTTCAGGGTTGTCTAATAACAATTTCACCAGCCCAATCCCCCAATGCTTGGGAAACTCCAGTCAGCAACTCTATGCTCTTGATTTGGGAAACAATGGTCAAACTTTCCGGAACCATTCCAACATTTTCAAAATGCAACTGGCTGCACTTTCTTAAGCTGAATGACAATCGATTGGAAGGGCCAGTGCCATTATGTTTAGCTAATTGCACAAATCTGGAACTCCTTGATTTAGGGAACAACAAGATAAATGATGGATTTCCGTTATGGTTGGAGACTCTAACTAATCTACAGGTTCTGATACTGAAATCTAATCGATTTCATGGAGCAATTGGCAATTGCAAAACTGAAAGTCCATTTCCTCTGCTAAAAATTATTGATGCATCCTATAATGAGCTTAGTGGTATTCTACCTACAAAACATCTCGACAGCTTCAAAACAGTGAACATTTCAATTGATAAACTATATATGAATGTTCGAGGTTATTATTACTTCCATTCTGTGAGGTTAGTAATCAAAGGTGTGGATTATAGACTTGAAAGAGTCGTGACAACTTGAACGGTCATTGACTTCTCGAGCAACAGATTTGAAGGACAAATTCTAGTCAAGTCTATTGTAACCCTTCATTCTCTTTAATTACTCAATCTCTCACACAACAACCTCAGTGGTCATATTCCTCGGGCATTTTGGAATTTGACTATGCTTGAATCTCTAGACCTTTCCTGGAACCAACTAGAAGGAACAATTCCTATGCAACTACTGAACCTGAGGTTCTTGGGATTCTTAAACCTTTCGGAAAATCGTCTAGTTGGACGCATTCCTCGAAGTAGGCATTTTGATACATTTGAAATTGACTCTTACAAAAGGAACTTGGCATTGTGTGGATTTCCATTGTCAAGGGAATGTGGAGATACAGATACCAGTACACCACCACCATTCCCACTATTGGAGTATGAACAAGAATATGATTCGGAGTTCTTTGACGGATTCACATGGAAAGCTGTTCTTCTAGGATATGGTTGTGGATTTTTGCTTGGACTAGCTATGGGATGTCACGTGTTCTTAACTGGAAAACCAAGATGCTTCATACAGATTGTTGAAAAGTCAAAATTTACAAACTACTAAAAATACCAAGGAAATGGATCCATAAACGAAATTGAAGACAACAACAATGCAACCTACACGGTGAGGACGTAAATTTCTTGCAATTTATAACTAATAAGTAAACATACTTCTAATTCCTATTTATTATGTACGGCCAATCTTGAGAAACAATGACTTCTAATGTCCAAGTCTCTTGATGGATTGGTGAGAAGGAAAGATGTACAAGAAAATTAGTCTTGGCTCAATTGATTCGTACCTGCTATGTGTGTTTAAAGTTTTATTACTTTGTTCTTTATGTGGTTGTCAAATCTCAAGTCCAAAGTGATAAGTCTAGGAAACTAAAGTTATATGTACCCTAAACTTGATAATTTTGCTCCTAGTTTCGAGCATTTATAGTGTTTTCGTGTGTATTTTTATCTATTTTGCTGTTATGTGTTAGAATATGGTAGGATGTGTTTATTAAGTGTTTGAATACTTATTTAGGTGCTAATTAGCATATTTTATTAGGATTTTTACATTTAGAGTTATGTCGTGTCTTTGACTTAATTTCGTTGGAAGTTTGATTTTCGTTTGTCTTTATTTGTCTTTCATTTTTTTGCCTTTTTTGTTAGAATTTCATTTATATATTTAGGTGTTATTTTAATTGTTTACTATAGTTAATAATGTTCTCCTATGTGTTAGGGTAGCATGAAAAAAAATAACGCATCAATCGGACATCGGATAAAGATTTTCAAAACAAAATTGAGAAGTGATGCATTTCAAAAGTTTCAATCCATGTCACGACATGGAGGCCGGAGCAAAAATAACTTTGTTCGGATCTGATTTTTGTTGCACAGTTACCCCACGATCTAAGCACTATTTATACCCCTTTTAGACTTCATTTGATTCATAAAAGACCCATGCACTGTCTCTTATTAGTAGGAATATGCTAGATAGAAGTAAGTTCTCTTCCTTTTTCCTCCCCATTTGGGGAGGGTTTTCTTAGATTAATACCTCTCTTCCTTGTAGATTTCAAATCCAACTATCATATACTAAAGATTGAAACTTAAAAGCAGTAAGTGCTTTGTTTCTGTTAAAATTCCTTTAGTTAAACTTTAATTTCAAGTTACTTTAGTTAATTAGTTTAATTGCTTTAATCTAATTACTTCCTTTACTTGTTTTCTTAGAGTAATTGTTGGATTAATTTATGGGTTTTATTTAAAAATGCTTCTTAGTGATAATTTATAGTTTAGATTGGTTAATTAAGATAAATTAGTTTATGGACTTTTCATTTAATTGCTTTCTTTACTTGCTTTCCTAGTTTAATTGGTAAATTAGTTCTTGGGTTTTCCTTAATTGTGTTGTCTTATTGTTAGATTTGTAATTTAGGTTAATTAATTGTTCTCTAAAAGTGACTTCTTTTTGCATGCTTCCATTTTGCTTCCTTTCTTAAACAAGCTTTTTTAGTGTTAATTTTTACTTTAATATAATAGATTGTCTTTAAATTGCTTTCTTAGTTCTTTAATTCTAGTTTTAGTTAAATCTCTTCATTTAATTGTGAACCGCTTCAACTCATAATCTAACCAAATAATCGGTAACTATCAATCAATCCTTGTGGGTACGATCCCTACTTCCTTTTACTACTATATGACAACCATATACTTGCGGGATCCCACCTAGATAGGGTAGGATTGATGTGTGTTTATAAATTTATAATTAGGTGTTTGTGCATCAAGTTTTTTGCACCGTTACCTGGGGTTGTTTTTCAATAATATCGATATAATTTAGTTTGACGACTAGACTGAACTCTTTTGTTTTCTTGTATAGTTATTTCACCCACTTGAAAAAACCAAAAAGATTTTTTATTTTGTAGTTGTGTTCTTATTTTTAAAAATTCAAAAAAAAAAAAATTCTTTGTGATGGATGGTTTAGACTAACAGTGGTCTAAACTTTTCTATTTTTTTTTTTTTTTTTTGTGTTGTTTTAGATCCTTTTCTTGTTTCTATTTGTGTTGTTAGTTGTTCAAGAACATCCAAGGACCTAATTGGATTGATTCATACCAAAGAGGATGTATCATTTTTATGGTAATGGAAATACCTCCAATCAGCATGATTCTTGTTATAGTTATTCTCCTTACCCCTTAGATTACCAAGTGGGATGGTCTAACCATCAATACGCTTATGAGAGCTATCAAGATTATCAAATGGGATGGTCTAGCCATCCATATCCTTATGAGAGCTATCAAGAAAATTCCAACTCTTTCTTTCCATCACAAGCGCTTTCATATAGTCAAATGGAGTCATATTTCCCTCACCAAACAACTGAAGAAAGTGATGAGGTAAGAAGGATGGACATGTGGATAAAAGTTCAAGAACTTCAAGAAGAATTAGCCCAACTTTGAGAAGAAAAGCCCAATGCCGAGAGGCGAGGGCAATACATCGAGAAGAACATGCATAGATTACAAGACCAATACTTTAAATTCAAGGAATGGTAAATGGTGAAGCACAATAGACTCTAATACCTCCACCAATAGATGAAGAATCGGTTCAAGAAAAACAAATTGAAAACGTCATTGCAAGAAACCAGTTCCCTAGAGCCTCATATAGTTGAAGTTACAACAATCGAGAACTTAACACTTATGTAGAGGAATTACAAACTTTCCCTTTACATGAGTGTGAGTTTGTCCCGGTTATAATAAAGAAGGTTCCGTTTAGGGTTTTCGTGGAGAAAGAGTCAGTTCTTGGAGGAATGGAAGAAGAAGGATACATTTTAGAAGGGATCGAGAAGACTCAGTCTACTTATTCTGGATTTCAAATCCTTGGGGATTTCGAAGGAACTAAGCAATGGTATAAGTTCACCAAGGATTACAATATGCTTGGGAAAGAGACCTTAGTGTTGAGGGGGTATTTCATTCATTTTTATTTATTATGTTTTATTTTAGTTTCCTTGCTTTAGTTTACGTTGGTAATAAACGCTTGTAGTCTTGTGATTAGTTTAGCTTATAGTTTGTTGTTGACAATTGAATTTGGATACACTTGGATGAATTTGGCCATTGATGAAAATTCTGATGACAATATGTGTATCTGACTTGTTGTCATTTGTGAATGATATACGTACTTTATGGAATGACTTTTGACTTGGTTTTTACTTTTTATTTGTGGATATTTTAGTTGTTGTACATTTTATGTGCTAAATAGTTGAGCTTATTTTGCAGAAATTAAGTGAATGATATATTTAGATTGGAGTAGTCGTGGTGGTTGAATGCTTCCTTGAAGCCGATTATGTATGAAACTAAGTTTGGGGGATGAGTTGGGCATTTCAATAACCCATTTGTTGTGTTAAACCTTGTTACCATTATGTGTGTTTTTCTTTATTTTTAATTGTTTGAACCCCGTAAAGCCCCAGGATCCTTCTGTAGCATAGCCATAATTGGCTGTTAAATAAAAATCAATTTCTAAGACTCTTGTTTAATTAAAAATTGCATCTATATGATTTACTTGACATTTGCTCATTGCTTAGCTTTGATAAATGTTGTGCTCAATATTGGTAAAGTCCACAATTATAGGGTAGAACTCTTGTTTTTAATTGTTAAATTTGAGCTTACTTGGTTGCATTCACCTTCACTTGGTTAATATGTTGTTCATCTTCTTTTTTAACTTCTCGATTGTCCAAGTGTAATTCAAAATCATTGTCCAGTATTTTGTTTTTGTGCTTTCTAGTAGTATTATGTGTTTGTTCTATTTTAGGTGAATGGTAGGATGAGTTGTACTCAACATTTGAATAAAATGACAAGTTTGGGGGTATTGTTTACTTGTGTTGGAATGGTTCTTTTTGTGAATGTAAATATTTGTTTGGTGAATTTTGGATGAAAAATAGACTGGTTCATGGTACTCGATGATGAGAAATGACTTGCTATATCAAATGATTGAGTTATTTAAACTTGGAATTCCATGGATTTTGGTGTGTCTTGAGTAGTTCTTTTGTGACAAAAGAATTTCAAAAGCCATCTATTACTATGTTGAAAAAGTGAGAGATTCACATTTTTGTAATGGTTCACTTGAAGCATTGCTTTTGATCAAATCAATAGTAAAATTGCTTTGTTGTCAATTCATCTTTTAGAAAAAATTGATTTAAATGGAATATAAGTGATTTAAGTCATTTTGTGTATTTACATAGGGAGTTTTCTTCTAACCTGTAAGTGATTGGTTTGAGTATGATCTTGGGTACGTTTTTCTCCTCTTCCTCGGTTTAGGGCCACCCAAAACAAATAAAAAACAAATTTTGCATTTAGCAAAAAGGCGAGCACGGGATTTTGGCATGTACCTAAGTTGTCTTTTCGAAATAAGCCAATAGAGTAGTAATTATGCGAGTACGAGATTTCGACATGTACCCATGTTGTTTCTCTGAATTAAGCCATTAGAAATTACATTTTAGTATACCAACAAGTTGAGGAGGAAATGTTTGTAATACTTATCATTGATATCATACTACTCACTTCTTGATAGAGAAATATTCCCAATTGTGTGACATGTGCATATTAGGTAGACTCCTAATGACCTTCTATTTCCATGTGCCCTTGTCGAGATGGTTGAAAACATATTGTAATTCTTTTTATTTGAGCGAAACCATGTTTCGAATGAATAGAAGTTGTTTTTCAAAAAACTTTTTGACGATGGTTAATAAGAGGTTATTTGAAATCTTTTGTTGGCATTTGAATTCGTTTTCTTTGGGAAAGTTGGAAAACTTGGAACGTGTATAAAAAAAAAATAAATATGCTATTATAGGTCCCTTTTCAAGATATTCTAATTATTCAAAGTACATCTATCATTCACCTTATTGTTGTCATCTTGGAGGTGTCTAGTGTTTTGTGTTTTGTGTTGTTCATTGTTGTTGTTCTTTTTCTTGTCTTTTATTTTACTCAGGATGAGCAAAAGCTTAAGTTTGAGGGTGTGATAACACTACGAAACTAGAGTTATATGTACCCTAAACTTGATGATTTTTCTCCAACTTTCAAGCATTTTTATTGTTTTCATGTGTATTTTTGTCTATTTGACTTTTATGTGTTAGTATGTGTTTATTAAGTGTTTGAGTACTCCATGTATTTGGGTACTAATTAGCATATTTTATTAGGTTTTTGCATTTAGAGTTGTGTAAGTATCTTTGACTTAATTTCGTAGGGAGTTAGGTTTTTGTTCGTCTTTATTTCTATTTGGGAATTACTTAGCCTATTTTGTGAAAATTTTATTTTTTTTATTTAATTGTTATTATAAATGTTTATTATAGCAAATAATGTTTTCCTATTTGTTAGGGTCGCATGAAAAAAAATGGCGCACAATCGGACATCAAATAAAGATTTTCGAAACAAAACTGTGAATTGCTGCACTTCAAAAGGTTTAGCCTATGTCACGACATGGATTTTCCATGTCGCAACAAGTTGTCTGGTGAAAAAATGACATTGTTATACTAACATCTGATTTTTGAGACACTATTACCCCACGACTGAAGCAAAACTTATACCCCAAAAAAGTCATTTGAGGCATAGAAGACCTATTACAAACTTAGTCTCTTATAGTAGGCTAGAGTAGAAGTTAGTTCTCTTTCCTTTTCCTCCCCATAATTGGGAGGCTTTTCTTAAATTAGGACCTCTCTTTCTTGTATATTTCATATCCAAGCTAAAGATTGAAGCTTTTTTGTTGGAAGTGCTTTGTTTATGTTAAAACTCCTTTAGTTAAACTTTAATTTCATGTTCCTTTAGTTAATTAGTTTAATTGCTTTAATCTAATTGCTTCCTTTGCTTGTTTTTTTAAAGTAATTGTTGCATTAGTTTATGGGCTTTCTTTAAAAAAGATTTCTTAGTGATAATTTGTAGTTTGGATTGGTTAATGAGGATAAACTAATTTATGGACTTTTCATTTAATTGCTTTCTTTACTTGCTTTCTTAGTTTAATTGATGGATTAGTTAATGAGTTTTCCTTAATTGTGTTGTCTTAGTGTTAATTTGTAGTTTAGGTTAATTAATTGTTTTCTAAAAGTGACTTCTTTTTGCATGCTTCCATTTTTTTTGCTTTCTTAAACATTCTTTTTTAGTGTTAAAATTTTTACTTTAATGAAGTAGATAGTCTATTAATTTGCTTTCTTAGTTCTTTAATTCTAGTTTTAGTTAAATCTAGATTCATTTAATGAACTGCTTCAACTCGTAATCTAACCAAATAATCAGTAACTATCGACCAATTCTTATGGGTACAATCCCTACTTCCCTTTACTACTATACGACAATTGTATACTTGAAGATGCCACCTAGTTAGTAGTAGGATTTAGCTGTGATTATAAATTTATAAACCAGGTGTTTGTCCATCAAGTTTTTGGCACCGTTGCCGAGGGTTGGTTTTTGATAATATCAATATAATTCAATTGGAAGACTAGATTGAAGTCTTTAGTTTTCTTGTATAGTTGTTTCAACCATTTGAAAAAACCAAAAAGATTTTTGATTTTGTAGTTGTGTTCTTATTTTTAAAAATCCAAAAAGATTTTCTTTGTGATTGATAGTTTAGACTAACTAGTGTTCTAAACTTTCCACATTTTTTGTTTTGTGTGTTGTTTTAGATCCTTTTATCATTTTTATTTGTGTAATATTAGTTGTTCAAGAGCATGCAAGGACCTAATTGAAATGATTTATACCAAAGAGATTATCATTTTTATGGTAAAGGAGGTATGCCCAACAAGCATGATTCTTGTTATAGTTATTCTCCTTACCCTTAGATTACCAAGTAGGATGGTCTAGCCATCAATACGCTTGTGACAGCTACCAAGACTATCAAATGGGATGGTCTGGCCATCCATATCCTTATGAGAGCTTCAAGAAAATTCCTACTCTTTCCCTCCACCACAAGAGCTATCATATGATCAAATGGAGTCATATTTTCTTCACCAAACAACTCAAGAAAGTGAAGAGGCAAGAAAGATGGACATGTCGATGCAAGTTCAACAACTTCAAGAAGAACTAGCCCAACTTTGAGAAGAAAAAGCCCAATGCTGAGAGGCAATGGCAATACTCTGAGAAGAACATGCTAGATGATAAGACCAACTTTCCCAAATTCAAGGAATGGTAAATGGTGAAACACAATAGACTCCATTCGCTCTACCTCCACCAATGGGTGAAGAATCGGCTCAAGAAGAACAAATTGAAAATGTCTTGCTATTAACTAGTTCCCTAGAGCCTCATACAGTTCAATTTACAACAACCGAGATACTTAACACTTATGTAGAGGAATCACTAATTTTCCCTCTACATGAGTGGGAATTTGTCATGGTTACAATAAAGAAGGTTTCATTTGGGGTTTTCGCGGTGAAAGAGTTGGTTCTAGGAGGAATGGAAGAAGAATGATACGTGTTAGAGGGGAACGGGGAGGCTCGATCTACTTATTCTGGAGTTCAAATCCTTGGGGATTTCGGAGGAGCTAAGCAATGGAGCAAGTTCACTAAGGATTACAATAGCCTTCGGAAGCCTTCTTGGTGTTCAGGGGGTATTACTTTCACTTTTATTATTATTCTTTATTTTAGTTTCCTTGCTTTACTTTATGTACCCTATTGGTAACAAAGGCTTGTAGCCTTCTGATTAGTTTAGGTTATATTTTGTTGTTGAATAATGTCTGTTGGCCCCAAGGAGCAACCTAAGAGGGGGTGAATTAGGTTATTTCAAAAAACAATCCTTTTAATGTGCCTAATGAGAAATGCAAACTTTATGCAACAACTAAACACTTAAGCACAAATGAACACAAAAGATATTCCATAATTGAAGCTCAAAGAACAAATATAAAGATGATTGAGATAGAGAGTATCAAACCAAACTTCCAAACTTCTCAAGCTTGGAGTATAACCACTAGTAGTGCCTCTTCAAAGAAAGTGAGATAATAACCTTCTTGTACACAAAGTAGGCTCACCCTTGCACCAACTACGTCCCTCTAGTTGAGCCAAAGGGTTATACAATACAACCTCACTTTTGTAGACTTGTTATCCCTCCACTCTTACACTTGAAGATCACTCACTAGTCTACTCTTGCTCACACTAATTCCCTTTAGTTGACCAAGAGAACTACACTACACAAACCAATAAAACCCATAGTATTTTAGCATATTTCTTCCCAAATAGCTTTCAAGAATACAAGTGTTTGTATTGAATGCAGTAGTTCTACTCTCTATATTATGCATTTACAGACTTGGGGATTGATGTTTCCAAACCTTATTTTGATGATGACATAAACACTTAACTCTGTAAACAAGTTTTTACATGTCTGTTATTTATTTTGCTAGAGATAGGTTTTTTCAAACGCACTATACCGTCCGAACTGTGTCAAGCTTCTTGGACGTATTCCACCTTCCGAACGAACAGGCAGAAAGAAGAATCCTACTGCTTCTCCAAACGGACTAACATGACTGTCCAAAGCCTCTATCAGATGATGGAATGGACGCATGCACGAACGTCTGAACAAAGTTCTTCTCCAACTGCATGAAGATCGGACGCCTGTCTCTTATACACATCTATCTCGGACGTTCGAAACCCCAACGGCTACTTTTTGTGCATTTATTATTTAGCCATTAGGAAGTAGTTGCAACCACCATTTATTGCTCTTATAAATAACTTCTTTGATATTCTGTAAAAATCATCTAACATATACATTGAATACAAGCCTAAGAGAAGAGCAATTTTAGTACAAATTGACTATAGTATTTTGTTGTATTAGTGTCCAGTTTAGAGTGCAATTCAACTTTGAGTGGAGTGATAATCTTGTACGAAAGTGAGGTTGTAAGTAAGATTCTTGGCTCAACTAAAAGAATTTTAGTGTGATAAAGAATATCCCTACTTTGTAAAGATTATTGGCTCACCAATGTGTGAAGCATTTTAGTGATTTGATACTTCAAGCTTGTTACCTTGGAAGTATTGGATGATTAATTTTCTCTCTTATTTCACTATTTCACTGATTCGATTATATCAGTTTTTATTTGGAAAATCTTAATATTTCTAAAAGTATTCTTAGAAACCTAATTCACCCCCCCCTCTTAGGTTTCTTTGGGGACCAAAAATTGGTATCAAGCTTGGTCTCATTTTATTGCTTAAAAAAATGAGAAAAGAACTATTATGGCAATCAACAATGCTTCTATTTCTTGAGGGTCAAATTAAACATAAGGGGCAAATCTTATAGAGTCTAGATGAGTATAAGATGAAAATCTTTTTGCAATCTATTGACATTGACTTGTGGTATGTTGTTAATGAAGGTCCATTTGAAGCTACTATTATTGATGATCACACAAATAGAAGAAGAGAAAAGACAAGGGATGAGCTCACTACACAAGACAAGGCGAACTTGACATTAAATGCAAAAGCCATGAATGTGCTATATAACGCCTTGGATGTAAATGAATCAACTCGCGTGAAGGGATGCATTTCAGCTAAAGAAATTTGGGATAAATTGAAGGAAATCCATGAAGGGAGTGATGATGTTCGTGAGCAAAAGAAATCCTTACTTGTTGCCAAGTATGAATCCTTCAAGATGGAACCACATGAAAATATTGACAAAATGTATTGTAGGTTCAATGACATCATTAAGGATCTTGAAGCCTTGGATAAGGAGTATTCTTTGGGTGAAAAAAATAGAAAATCCTAAATGGCACTCTCCAAAGAATGGGATGCCAAAACAATTGCTATAAGGAAGCCAAGAATTTAAATTCAATGCCTATCTTATCGCTAATCAATTCTCTTACATCTTATGAATTGAAGTTGAAGGCCAAAGTAGTGGATGATGAAGAATCAAGGCCAAGAAGGAGCATTGCTCTAAAGACCTCTCAAGAAGAGGATGAAAACAGCTCCATCAATCTAGAAGATGAAGATCTTGATGAAGGAGATCTTGCACTCATCACCAAAGGATTTCTTAAACATTACATCAACAAACGAAGAATGAGAAGAAGCGGAGCTACAAATTCAAATAATTTCAAAGGAAAGACAAGGCTTGAAATGAAGAAACAAACGAAAAATGTTTTGAATGCGGTCAACTCGGACACTTTGCAAATGAGTGCCCTTCCAAGAAAAAGAAGGAAGGAAGAAAACCTAGATTCAATAACTTTCAAATCACATGGGATGATTGCAACTCCGAAGGAGAAGTTGAAGAATCTTCATGAAATGGAGTCGGCACAAATGGCCTTTATGGCCATTGGAGATGATGAGGTAAATTCTAACTATGACTCTAATGATGAAAATGATGAAGATGATCTTGAAGCTTTCATTTTGAAATTGCATGATAGCTTAATGGAATCACATGTTAGAAATAAGGAGTTAGTCAAAAAATCAAATGCCCTATTGAATGCTAACTCTAAACTTGTGAATGAAAATAATAGGCTATCACAAGAAAATCGTGACTTGAAGAAAAGAATGCATGTGAGATCAAAGGTCAAGGAAGAACAAGCCTCCTTGAAGAAAAGAATGGATGATTTGAATGTTCTCTTGACTAGAAAGAAAGAAAATGTTGTTTATTTGAAAAGAAATAGAAATGTATTAATCAACAAAAAATTTGTAATGTTTAGAAGGTATGACTTATGTGTTGTAAAATCAAAATCATCTTTATATGGAAATAAAAATATTATTTGTAGATATTGCCAACAACATGGACATGTTAAGAATATTCTGTGATATGTCAAGAAGAATGAAAAACTTGGAATGAAAGTTGCATGGATTGATAGCAATTTCACTAACTCAAATGGACCCAAGAAAATGTGGGTACCAAAAGTTATCAATTGATTTAATGTGTAGATACTTAACATCACCAACAATGCTAAGTGGTTCATAGATAGTGGATGTTCAAGGCACATGACGGGTGATGCTTCTCTCTTCGCAAATCTCATATCCAAAAGCAGTGGAAAAGTCACATTTGGAGATAACAATAAAGCAAAATCAATCGGCATTGGTGATGTAGGTAAAAATGGTGAAACCTTGATTAAGAATGTGCTTCTTGTTGATAATTTGAACTATAATTTATTAAGCGTTAGTCAACTTTGTGACAAAAATTTACATGTATTTTTTACCAAGCATGAATGTCTTATCCTTGATAAAAATCATGTTGTTTTATTCAAGGGCACTAGGCACAATGATGTTTATGTGATTCATCTTGATAAAATTAGTTTTTCGTCCCCGATTTGCTTACCGCTTCGTAGATGATCGTTGGCTTTGGCATAGAAGACTGTGTATCTACAGACAGATTTGATTGAAATGTTTACTAAAATGAGATTTGGTATGGCTTGTTTCATCCTGTCTCTTATTTTGAAAATTAAAATTTGTGATGCATGCCAATTTGGTAAACAAGTCAAAGTTTCTTTTAAACCAAAGAATTTTGTGTCTACTCATAAACCTTTAGAATTGTTGCATTTAGACTTATTTGGACCTACTCAATATGCTAGTCTTGGTGGTTGCAAATATGCCTTTGTTATTGTAGATGACTATTTTGGGTATACTTGGGTATTATTTCTTGTTCACAAAAATGAGGCGTTTGAAAAATTTGTAAAATTGTTTTCCAAAATTCAAAATTTATTGAATTTTAAAATAATTCGTTTAAGAAGTGACACTAGTGCCGAATTTAAATTTGGAGGTTTTCCCGACTTTTGTGATCACAACGATATTTTTCATGAATTTTCTTGTCTTTGTTGGAGTCCCTCAACAAATGGTGTTGTCGAAAGGAAAATAGGACTCTTCAAGAAACCACTAGAACTATGATTAATGAATGCGACTTACCACAATACTTTTGGGCCGAAGCGGTTAACACGGCTTGTTATGTCATGAATCGAGTTTTATTAAGATCCTTTTTAAACAAAATACCTTCTGAACTCCTTTTTTGTAAAAAACCCGTTGTGAGCTATTTTAAAGTTTTTGGTTCCAAATGTTTTATTTTAAAATTCAAAGAAAACCTTGGAAAATTTGACAAATAATCGGATGAAGGAATTTTTCTAGGATATTCTAGTGACAAGAAAGCATACCGAGTTTACAATAGAAGAACGCTCTTGATTGAAGAAGTTGTGCATGTTACATTTGATGAAACTAATGATGTTATCTCAAAGAATTTATGTGAAGATGAAGATGTAGGTATTCTAAAGGAGCTCGAAAAGCTCGTTATTCATGAAGATCATCAAGAGATCACATCAAGCAATGCATACCACATGTCAACAACCATCAAATAGATGATGAAAAGAATGAGGATACTCCAAAAGATCTTCCGAAAGCTAGAGATTCGTCTCTAGTCACCCTCAAGATTTAATCATAGGTGATCTATTCGATAGGGTAACTACTCGTTCTCATAAACTTTTGAATAGTAATTGTGCATTACTTTCTCACATTGAACCTAAACATGTAGATGTTGCTTTCAGTGACGAATCTTGGGTTAATGCCATGCAAGATGAACTTAGTCAATTTGAGAAAAATAACGTATGGACCTTGGTTGAAAGATCATCTTCTCATCCCGTTATTGGAACTAAATGTGTCTTTAGAAACAAATTAAATGACAAAGGTGAAATCATAAGAAACAAAGCTAGACTTATGATTTCACCTTATGCTCAAGAAGAAGGTAGGTATTGACTTTGATGAAACCTTTGCACCGGCCAGATTAGAATCCATTCGCATGTTTCTCTCATTTGCATGTTTCAATAATTTCAAATTATTGCACTTCAAATGGTTGTCAAAAGTGCATTTTTAAATAGTTTTATTGATCAAGAAGTTTTCGTTGAACAACCTCCGGGCTTTGAAAATAAAAATCTTCCAAATTATGTTTTCAAACTCTCCAAAGCTTTATATGGTTTGAAACAAGCTCCAAGAGCTTGGTATGAAAGATTAAATGGTTTCTTGATAGAAAATGGATTCAAAAGAGGTGTAGTTGACACCACTCTTTTTACAAAAACAGATTTAAATGCTTTGTTAATTGTTCAAATTTATGTTGATGATATTATTTTTGGAGAAACTAATGAAAGTTTGTGCAAGGACTTTTCACATTTAATGCAAAAAGAGTTTGAAATGAGTTTACAATTTTTTCTCGGACTACAAGTTCACCAAACAAAGGAAGGAACGTTTATTACACAAATCAAGTATACAAAGGAGCTACTCAAACGATTTGGAATGGAAGATTGCAAACAAGTTGGTACGCCTATGTGCACTTCAACCAAACTTGATAAATTTGATGAAGAAGGTAATGGTGTTGATGAAAAACACTATAGAGGTATGATCAGAAGCCTACTTTACTTAACAGCCAGTAGACCAGATATCATGTTTGTTGTCTGTTTATGTGCTAGATTTCAATCTTGCCCCAAAGAATCGCACTTGATAGCTGTTAAAAGAATTTTTAGATATCTAAAGGGTACAATGAATTTTGGTTTATGGTATCCAAAGTCCTCTACATTTGATCTAATTAGTTATTCTGACGCTGACTTTGTTGGGTGTAAAATTGATAGAAAAAATACCAGTGGTATGTGTCATTTTTTGGGAAATTCTCTTGTGTCTTGGTTTAGCAAAAAACAAAATTCTATTTCTCTTTCTACAGCTGAAGCCGAATACATTGCTGCTAGAAATTGTTGTGCTCAACTTCTTTGGATGAAACATACTCTGAAAGATTTTGGTGTAATTTTTGATTGTGTGCCTATAAAGTGTGACAACACTAGTGCAATTAATCTCACAAAAAATCCTGTTATACACTCCAGAACCAAACACATTTATGTTAAGCATCATTTTATTCGAGATCTTGTTTGTAAAAAGGAAATTCGTGTTGATTTCTTTCCTACTTCAGATCAACTGGCTGATTTTTTTACAAAACCCTTGGCTCTAGATCGCTTTGAATCTCTCAGAAAATGTTTGGAGATTTTACAGATCAATTTGGCATAGTTTCTTCGGACGCTCTGTATCATCCGAAACCATCCTATCTGCCTTGGACGCTCATAATCGTCCGAACGATATTCATTTTCTTCACTAACTCTCTGATTTTCTTTTGGACGCGTACCATCGTCCAAAAGAACATCGGACGCACTGGCTCTTTGGACGCTTCTTCGGACACACACCAAACGTTCGGCCGTCTGAACGGTCTCCCTGTTCGATTAAAATCATCCATCTTCCCCATTTCGGACTCACCCTCATCCCCGAAACCCTCTGGTAAAATTTTTTTCCTTCAACACTCCCTCCAAATTCCTACCCTCTCTCCATAAATTGATTGAAGAGGATTATCTTCTCCAAAGTATTTCTCACCAGTATCATATCTAATTTCCCCCATCTACCATATCATTTCATCAAATTCTCACCAATCTTTCAAAAAAAAAAATCAAATTTTTCCTCCTCTTCCTTCCCTTCCTTCACAATGGTTAAATCTTGTGGAGGTTCTTTTTCAGCAAATCGTGGATGAAAAACAAAAGGAAAAGCTCCAGCGCGTGGAGAATCGTCTGCCAATCCCTATGTCTTCTCAAATCCAACCTTACCAAAATTCATCGAAGCCAAGGCATACGAACGGTATACATCTCTTCTGAGGAAATCTATAATCGTTCAATGTCCTGCATCTCAGAGTCTTTTTGATGAGTATAATCTTCCCATTGTTAAATCCTGCTTTGAAAAACAAAATTGGGGTCACCTAGTGCATATTGATTTACCCGTATATCATGACATGGTGCTTCAATTCACCGCCAATCTTCAGAAATGCCCCACTGTTCGCACTTTAATTTCTCATGTAAAACAGCACCAATCTTGAAATTTCCTCCAACATCATTAACACTATTTTAGAATGTGAAGTCTCAAACCAGAATGATTTCTCCTATTTCTTTTCTTTAGATAAATGGCCCGCTATTGATACTCGATTTGACATTGATGAGGTTAGGGCTATTTTTAACATCAATTTCAAACAGGCCTCGGAAGCTAAAACCACATTGCTAACTCCTGAACTAAACATTCTATACACTCTTGTCACAAATTTGTTATTGCCAACCGACGGGCATCGTACTAAGCCCGAAAAAATGCAACTTTACTTGTTTTTTTGTGTTTTCAAGGGCATCCTCTTGATTTTGGGTATCTCTTTTGCTCCCTGTGGGAACTCTTTCTTACTGATACCCGAAGAAACATTCCCTTTGGAAAATTACTCACCAAAATTTTTTATTTTCTCGAGGTTCCTTTCAGTGACAACAAATAATTTCCCCCTTATTTTAACAAATCTTAGATTGAACGAAAAGGCCTCCGGTTTTTCAAAGATTCAATGGTTAACTAAGGCAGCTTTTGATATTGAACGTTCACAATCCCATGCCTCCACATCTGGTTTGGCTATTCCACATTCTCCTCCTCCTCAACCACCCCCACCATTCCATGATCCTCATCCATCTACCTCTAAACCCTCACTTACTCAAATCTGTGGCCTTCTCACCTCCTTGAGCACTCAAGTCAATTCATTTCAACGTCGCACTAATCGTAAGTTAAAGCGACTTGAAACTCGTCAGGTGATTCTCCAAAAGGCCCTTAGCCTTGGCATGTCTGCTTCGGCTCAGGTTCAATTTGCCAACCTTCAATCACAATATCCACTCGACTCATCTTCTGACAGTGATGACAATGAAGATGGGGATGTTCGTGAGGACGACGAAGAAGATGCCAATACTCAAGGTGCTACCAATGAAGATGAAGGCGACGATGAGGATATTGACGACACATTCAATTTTATCATGCAACGCCGCACTGGAGAAGAGGAAGACAGTGAGGCTACTGATGCAAGATGCTCCTTCAAAATGCCAAAAGACTGAAAAGCGCTCCAAGAAGAAAAATGACTCGAATTAGTTCCTTTGACATCTGTTTTTAGTTTTCAGCATTTCTCTATTTTTAGTTAGGACTACTCTCATATTTACCCTTCTATGTATTCCCTTGAACTAAGTACTGTTAAATATTTGAGTTGAACATTTGAGTTTTTATGCATTTCTGTTGAATACTTGAACTAAGTACAGTTACATATGTGAGTTGGATATTTGAGCTTTTGTTTATGCATTTCTGTTGAAAACTTGCATGTTCTCAGGGGGAGCTTTGTTTGATGATGTCAAAAGGGGGAGTAGTCATCTATATTGCAAAATGATTAGTCATATCTGATTGTTTTTACATTATTACTCCATGAAGGTTTGTCATCATCAAAAAGGGGGAGATTGATGTTTTCCAAACCTTATTTTGATGATGACATAAACACTTACATCTGTAAACAAGTTTTTACAGGTCTGTTATTTATTTTACTAGATATGACAGGTTTTTTCAGACGCACTATACCGTCTGATGTGTGTCAAGCTTCTCGGACGCATTCCACCGTCCGAAGGAACTGGAAGAAAGAAGAATCCTACTGCTTCTCCAAACGGATGAACATGACCGTCGGAAGCCTCTATCGGACGATGGAACGAATGCATGCATGGACGTCCTAATGAAATTCTTCTCCAACTGCATGAAGATCGGACGATGTGTCGGACGCATCCCATCTATCTCGGACGTCCAAAACCCCTACGACTACTTTTTGTGCATTTATTATTTAGCCATTAGGAAGTAGTTGCAACCACCATTTATTGCTCTTATAAATAACAGACCAAAGAAAACTTCCGAGAAGATGTTCACATTCTAAAATAGCTGTCTCTTATACACATCTAGATGTGTATAAGAGACAGACTATAGTGCTTTGTTGTATTAGTGTGAAGTTTAGAGTGCAATTCAACTTTGAGGGAGTGATAATCTTGTACGAAAGTGAGGTTGTAAGTAAGATTCTTGGATTATACTCAACTAAAAGAATTTTAGTGTGAGCAAGAATATCCCTACTTTGTAAAGATTATTGGCTCACCAAGTGTGTGAAGCATTTTAGTGATTTGATACTTCAAGCTTGTTAGCTTGGAAGTATTGGCTGATTAATTTTCTCTCTTACTTCACTCTTTCATTGATTCGATTATATCAGTTTTTATTTGGAAAATCTTAATATTTCTAGAAGTATTCTTAGCAACCTAATTCACCTCCCGTCTTAGGTTGCTTTGGGACCAACCGGGATATTTATAGATGCCTAAAAATTGCTTACAACAATTCTCTAACGGCTATTTTCTGTTTACTGAAAAACTAGTTGTTGGGTCTTTCGGACAGCCGATGTAGTGAGTGTGCGTTCAAACGAACTAGTTGTTGGACCTTTCGGACGGCAACTAAAAAGCTCTGCGTCCGATGCTGCGTCCGTTCTCTAGATGGTGTCTTGTCTTCCCTCGTTCGGACGTCCGTAACTTCATTCAAACGTGCGTCCGGTCGATGGTCAGTGACTACTGGAATTGATCAGATGTTTTTCTTCGTCCGAGGCTTCAGGTACTTTGTGTCGAACGATTACCATTGTCCGAAGCTGCTTCAGGTTCTCTATGTCGGACGATTATCATCGTCCGAATTTTCTTCCTTCTGGTTGTGTTTGGACAATCATTTACGTCCGAGCCTCCCTATTTTTCTACACATTTGTTTTCAAACCGTTAGTATGATTTGGTCATCATCAAAACATGAGCCTATAACTCTTATACACATCCTTTTGATGATGATAAATCAATAGAATAATTCTAAAAACAACCATAAAAATGAAGTATAAGACAAGAGAATTTTGTCCATTATTTTCTCCCCTTTTGACATCATCAAAACAAAAGTAAAAAAAAAAAAAAATGTTAGGATCCCCTTAAGTTTAATATCTCTCTGGAATAGAGCAACCATAGAACACAAAAACATAGAACACACAAAAAAAATGCTCCCCCTTTCTTTTGCAAGTATTGAGACATTACAAAAATGTTACCCAATTCAAATGATTTTGTTTCCAAGTCATCTTTACCCGTATGTTTTGAACACCCTCCATTGATGATGCATCTTGAATCCCTTGGTGCTTTCCAAGCATACCTACACGCAAAGTTAAGCAACAACTTTTGATATCCAAACTTTCTTGGGTCCAATTGGGTTAGTAACATGCTTAATCATCCAAATAGAATTTATTCCCAATTTTTCATTTCTTTTGACATCACAATCCCTTTTTATATGTCCATGTTGACAACAATAATTGCATACAATATTTTTGTTGCCATAAAGGAAGATTTAGATTTTTCAAAGCATAAACCATCCTTTCTAAAGGTGATAAAATTTTTGTTGATAAGCATATTTCTAGTCCTTTTCTTTGCAAAAATATTTTCCTTTTTCTTTTGTAAAAGTGCATCAAGATCATCTAAACTCTTCTTCAATGAAGCTTGTTCTTCCTTGATCTTGGTTTTTGCATCCAATCACTTCTTTTTCTTCAAAACTTCATTTTCTTTTGACAAAAAATTATTTTCATGCACAAGCTTTAAGTTGGCACTCAATAAAGCATTAACTTTAATTTTTAACTCTTTTCTCCAACATATGAGTCTTCCAAACATTCATGCATTTTAAAAATAAATTATTCAACATCATCTCATCATCACAAGAATCAAAACTAAAGGAGACCTCATTATTGCCATGAGCCAAAAAAGCCATTTGTTCCTCCTCATATTCTTCTCCAACTTCTCCATCCGAATTGCAATCATCCCATGTAATTTGGAAGTTGTTGAAGTAAGGCTTCCTTGATCCTTTCTTCTTCTTGGATGGATTTTCATTTGCAAAATGTCCTGCTTGGCCAAACTTGAAGCATCTATTATTTTGAGAAGCTTTTAATGCTATGCTTCTATTGGCCCTTTCTTCCTCCTCATCTTGTATCTTGTATTTCAACTTCAATTCAAAGGAGGTTAGAGAATTGATCAATGAATCAATAGGTGCATAGAATTTAAATTTTTAGACTCTTCTATGACAATGGATTTAGGTTCCCATTCCTTAGGCAAAGCATTTAAAATCTTTCTATTCTTTTCACCCAAGGAATATTCTTTACCTAAACCTTCCAAATCCCTTATAATATCATTGAACCTACAATACATCGTGTCAATGTTCTCATGAGATTCCATTTTGAATGATTCATATTTAGCCTCAAGAAGTGACTTCTTTTGTTCTCTAATATCTTCATTTCCTTCATGGACAATCTTTCAATTTGTCCCATATCTCCTTGGTGTATTTGCTACCTTTCACTTTGGAAGATTCCTTTTTAATAGGACCAAGGCATTATACAAAATATTCATGGCTTTAGCATTTAAAGATAAATTTACTTTATCTTGTGCATTTAATTCATATCTAGTCTTAGGCCTTAATCTATGAATATTTACATCAAGAATATTAGCTTCTAAAGGACCTTCACAAATAATATACCACAAATCAATATCAATAGATTGATAACAAATAATTTCATTCTTTCCCTCCAACAAACAAAATTAATGCCATTAAACATGGGATGTCTAGTAAAAGAATGCCCCTCTAAAAACAATGCATTATTGGTTGCCATGATCTTTTCTCAAAAGCTAGTTAACCTCAATATAAGAAACCAAGCTCTGATACAAATTGTTGGCCCCAAGGAGCAACCTAAGAGGGGGGCGAATTAGGTTGTTTCAAAAAACAATCCTTTTAATGTACTTAATAAGAAATGCAAACTTTATGCAACAAATAAACACTTAAGCACAAATGAACACAAAAGATATTCAATAATTGAAGCTCAAAGAACAAATATAAAGATGATTGAGATAGAGAGTATCAAACAAAACTCCCGAACTTCTCAAGCTTGGATTATAATTACTAGTAGTGCCTCTTCAAAGAAGGTGAGACAATAACCTTCTTGTACACAAAGTAGACTCACCCTTGCGCCAACTAAGTCCCTCTAGTTGAGCCAAAGGGTTTTACAATACAACCTATTAGTCCTCAATTTTGTACACTTGTTATCCCTCCACTCTTACACTTGAAGATCACTCACTAGTCTACTCTTGCTCACACTAATTCCCTCTAGTTGAGCCAAGAGAACTACACTACTCAAACCAATACAACCCACAATATTTTAGCCTATTTCTTCCCAAATAGCTCTTACAAGTGTTTGTATTGAATGCAGTAGTTCTACTCTCTATATAATGCATTTACAGACTTGGGAATATTTATAGATGCCCAAAATTGCTTACAACAATTCTCTAACGGCTATTTTCTGTTTACTGAAAAACTTGCCGTTGGGTCTTTCGGACGGCCGATGCAGTGAGTGTACGTCCGAACGAACTAGCTGTTGGACCTTTCAGACGGCCATTGAAAAGGTCTGCATCTGACGCTGTGTCCATTCTCTAGATGGTGTCTTGTCTTCCCTCATTCGGACGTCTGTAAATTCGTCCGAACGTGCGTTCGGTCGATGGTCAGTGACTACTAGAATTGATCGGACGCTTTCTTCTTCATCCGAGGCTTAAGGTATTTTGTGTCAAACAATTACCATCATCCAAAGCTGCTTCAGGTTCTGTGTCAGACGATTATCATCGTCCGAATTGTCTTCCTTCTGGTTGTGTTCGGACGATCATTTACGTCCAAGCTTCTCTATTTTTTTGAACACTTGTTTTCAAATCGTTAGTACGATTTGGTCATCATCAAAACATGATTAGCATAACTGGGGTTCAACAGCTAACAATTGAATTTGGATACACTTGGATGAATTTGGCCATTGATGAAAATGCTAATGACAATATGTGACTTGTTGTGATTTGTGAATGATATACGTACTTTATGGAATAACTTTTGACTTGGTTTTTACTTTTTACTTGTGGACATTTTTTGATTTTATACACTTCATGTGCTAAATAGTTGAGTTTATTTTGCAGAAATTATATGAATGATATATTTAGATTGGAGTAGTCATGGTGGTTGAATGTTTCCTTGAAGCCGATTATGTATGAAACTAAGTTTCTGGTGGATGAGTTGAGCATTTCGATAACCCTTTAGTCGTGTTAAACCTTGTTACCCTTATGTGTGTTTTTCTTTTTCTTTAATTTTTTAAACCCGGTGAAGCCCCAAGGATCCTTCTGTAGTATAGCCATAATTGGCGGTTAAATACAAATCAATTTCTAAGACTCTTGTTTAATTAAAAATTGTGTTTATATGATTTACTTGACATTTGGTCATTGCTTAGCTTTGTTAAATATTGTGCTCGATATTGGTAAAGTCCATAATTAAATGGTAGAACTCTTGTTTTTAAATTCAATTCACCACTGAAAAACTGTTAATTACCTGTGTATTTTGTTACGGCTTTTATCCAAAAATTCGCAGGTAACAAACCTTCCTGCAGATTTTGGACGACAAAAAATATTTGCGGGTAAAAAAGCCGTGGATAATTGTTTGCTGCTGATGATAAAATCCGCCGCTAAATTTGATGCGGCATTTGCTATGGAATATTACATGCGGATATTTTCCGCGGATTGAATTCTGTAGCAATATTCCATTAAGAATGGGGATTTTGTTACAGAAAATATCCGCATGGAAATTTTCACAACAAAATCCCCAGAAAAATCCGCATAAAATTCCCCAGCAAAATCCCCATGTAAATATTTTGCAACAAAATCCCCAAATAATTTTCTCAGTAAATTTTTGTTAATGTTGTTTGGTTTTTTCTTACCCCCGTACCATTGTCACATTCCAGTAATTTCACCTCAAATAACAATTCACATTCAAATAAATATAATACAAAACATATTCAAATACAAATACAAATACTACAAATTAGTTGTCTAAATAAACAATCAAATATAATCTAATCATCCGAGCTACCATCTACATCATCCTCATCATTTGCATCAGGAGGTGGAGAACACTGGCGACGAGAGGATCTAGGAAGAATGCCCAACCACTCCATCAAAATATTCAACTGGCTTCTCGTTTCAGACAGTTGGGCTTGTGGTGAAGCTTGCTCCTTCTTCATTTCTTCCCTTGAGACTAGTCTCTCCCTTTCTAGTTGGGCTTGTAGTTCAACACTAAGGGAATGGACCGTGCTCCTGATCCTCTCATCAATATCCTCAGGTAGGCCGTATGGATATGAAGGTATGGACGAGCAACCCTTCCAGATCCTACCTAAAGAACCAAGCCCAGCAACTCTGCCTTTGTTCTTTCTTCCCACGGCATCATACCAAATATCTAAGTCAGATGGCAGATGCCGTGAGTGTTGAGAACCATCGACAAACATATTGTCATTCTCAACAGTACTTTGAGAAGATATTTTAGCCTTTTTTCTTCTCGAAGGTCTCCTGTAAAAATCATACAAAAAAATGTCAACTTTCTAGAAACATGAATATTAAAGGACAAATCAAAAAATGATTGTAATCAAGCCTTAATGACTTACATAAGCAGCTTGGGCCCGAGAATGAACCCAAACCCCCTCATTCTTCTTACGGGTGCGGAAATAAAAATTAGAGAATGGTGGGTCTTCACCCCTCTCAGCCTTGTTTATAATTAAAACAAATAAATATTTTTCAAGTCATCAATAATGAAGGAATTTTAATATAATGAAGTATTAAAACTACAAAAAATTAATTAGTATTACCATTTTCTTGAAATGCACTCTATGCGGTATAGAATCACTCGTACGCAGTGACGCACCCGTATTGGAGTCCCAGTTCTTCTTATTATGCTCGAATTTTTGTTCGAACTCTAGGGACTACCAATACTTATTCAGGTCTGCCCATGCACTATCCCCCATCCAAGATGGTTTTTTACCATCTTTTTGGACTTTTTGTTGCATCTGGGCTAGCCTACTTGTCCCCCTCTTCTCAAAATTCTTTCGCTTTGCTGCATTGTGCCTAGGTGGCCATCTAAATTTTTTCTGCAACGTTCAAAGTAAGTTGTCATATAAGAATATGAAAAATAGAATTACCTAGTCAATTAATACATTGAAACAATATAGCCAAAAATACCTGAAATTCCTCAAACTGCATGTCTCTTTTGGCTGTAGAAAATCATGACCTTCTTCCATGAGGGTTTGCCTTCTTCAAACTTGGTCTTTATGCATGCAACAATGCCCTCAATTGATAGTTTGTGAGGCCAAAACCTAGTTACAACCAAACAAGATTAATACAACACATTATCTATGTATAAACAATTAAATCACAATTTTATATTTATCATACATAATATTAACCCACCTCCATCGAGCTCTATCCAAATCAGTGTGTCAGTAGTATCATTACCAATGGCACTAGAAGAACTAGCAGATGTATGAAGGACACCAGTGGGAGAGGATATCAATAGGGATTGTTCTGAGAATGATGAAGGGGAGGCTAAGGAATTGGTTGAGCTTGAGGATTTTACTAAGATGTGGATGGACTAGATTGACACGTGGCATGAAGGTTAGCAATGGGGATTAACTCAAGAATGTGGGCATTTGTTTGTTGAGTTTGTGCTGCTTGGGAACATGGCGGCGGAGGAACTTGAGCTGACACTCCTACTGCTACTGTATTCTCCCTCTAACTAGCATTTGTTTCTTTCTAGTCTTTTTGGCTTTTGCTCCTCCTTTATCTCCTACATCAGCCATCTACAACAAACAATGAAACCAAGTAAGATACATCACAATCCAATACAAAATCACCTAGCAATAATATAAGGATTCTTGAAAACTAACTTGAACATCAGTCATGCAATTATAAAACAATAGTAATGCAATATGTATGAGATGATGGTTCTTTATGGTCAAAATTTGGAAAGATCCAAATTAGAACATCTAAAAAAAAAAACTTAACGAATTATTATAGTTTATGTACCTGTAAAAAAGAACAGAAATACAATAATTAACCAAGAATCTCAACATTCCAAGACTCCACATTATATAACATTACAAAAATCAGCATTTAAACGTCAATTACTTCTCAAACTAAGTTTAAAATCAAACAAGTAAATGTTTTTGTTGGGAAAAGCTAGACCTACGATTGGACAACCCTGCTTGCCTCTTTATCTATTTTGTTGATAATGCAATAAATATGCAATATTGTGGGACAAAATCACATAGCACTAATATAAGCAATCATGAAAAAATAACATGAACAAAAGGTACGTTCAAACCATAAAATAATAGAATTGCAAAAATAATTATTCTTATACAACAATTATTCTTCTTATAGAACTATTATTACTCTTATAGGTCTACTATTCTTCGTCTTCCTTTTCGTCTACTTCTTCATAATCATCTTTATTTTCTTCTTCTTCTCCTTCTTCTTTGTCTTCCTCGTCATATTCTTCTTCATCTTCCAATTCTCTTTCTTACCTCCCACCTAAATTAACTTCTTCACCATTGTGTTCCTTAGCATGCAGTTGATCAATTGGGTCTTCATCAATCATTGCATTAAAATGGACTTGATTCTGTGGATAAGCATTTTCTAATGCTTGTTTGTTATCCACAGCCGCGGTTGGCTTATTTTTGATAACCTCCCACTAACCAATTTTGCCAATTTCCTTTCCAAGATAAGGGCAATAATATACTTGTGTTGCCATTGCAGCGGTTCATTCAAAAATGAAAAGGTCAAACTTTGTGTATCTTCGGTTTTTCTTCACCTCAATAATTCCACACTTCCCATGTACTTTCATACCACGTGGAGATGTATCAAACCACTCACAGTTGAATAATATTAGATTCTTTATTGGTTGTTCTGGCCACTCCAATTCAAGAATCTCTTTGAGGACACCATAATAATCATTGCAAGTTGAGCCTTGTCCCGTGCCCCTAACTCACACTCCACTATTGTATGTTTTTCTACCTTCACCCTATACATTATAAAATTTGTAACCATTAATGAATATACAGGCCATGACTTTGCAACTCTCAATGGTCCTAAGGCTAGGTAATGCAAATGAGGACTGTGTGACATGCGTTCCGCGTTATTGGTCACCTATTAAGTCTATCTTGTTAGTAGGACATACATTGGCAATATTGTATATGTTATAAACATCAAATCTAAATACTTACATACTCTCGAAACCAACGGGCAAAGTCAGCTTCAATTTATTGATCGATGGTTAATGATAGCTTCGCTAACATTACCATACACAATTCTCACTTCATGCTCATACATGCTGTACCAGAATTATTGATATGGTAAGAGTTTTATCCAGCAATACATATTTATAGACTTAAAAGGGGCACTACTTACCCAAGATATTCTTTAACCTTCGCACAATTTAACAAAACATGTAACAGGCAGCTTGCAATTTTTTATCACTTAACCATCGAGTTATGCCCTTGCCAGCCGTACGCCCAAGAAAATTGAAGACTGAAAAAGTTGATTGTCTTTCATCATTGTCAACACCATCATCATTACGATGGACTATATTTTTACTACAAAGGACATCCGGCTCAAAGTAATGAGAACTAAAGTACGCTATTTCTTGAGACAAATATGTTTCACATATATACCCTTCTGCATGAACTTTGTTCTTCACAGTCTTTCTAATCTTGTTGAGGAACCTAAATATTGGAAAAAGCATTGTAATCATGAATTATTTTCAAATTTGACAAGAAATTATTATGAGCAGTTGGTTACCTTTCAAACGGATACATCCATCGATACTGGACAGGGCCACCTATCCTTGCTTCATAGGGTAAATATATTGGCAAGTGCTCCATTGAGTCGAAGAATGATGGTGGAAAGATGCGCTCAAGTTTGAATAATATGATAGGAATGTTTTCTTCCATGCTTAGTAAATGATCTTCTCGTAATGCTGTTGCACACAAATCCCTAAAGAATTGGCTCAATTCTATAATTAGATTCAATATCCAATCAAGAAGTGCACAGAATGCCATTGGAAGAAGACACTGTATCATAACATGATAGTCGTGACTTTTCATCCCAAACAACTTTGCCACTTTCTTATCCACACAACTAGCTATGTTGGATGCATAGACATCTGGCATTTTCAATCCTTGCATCCAGTCATATACATCATCCCTTTGGGTTTGAGTTAAATAAAATTTGGCTTTTGGCTTCCTCCAATTCCTATTGCCAAGCTATTCCAAATGCAACTCCGGTAGATTCGCAGACAATATTCTGCCAAGTAGAGTCTTGATTTTACATTGTCTTTGGTTTTAACTTTGTTGTCCATAATTGTATGGAACAAATTGCCAAACACATTCTTTTCAATGTTCATGACATCAAAATTGTGTCAAATGAGGTTATTTTTCCAATAGGGAAAGTCCCAAAATATACTTCTCTTTGTCCAATTATGACTTTGGCCATACCCACCAAAGCGGACCTGCTGACCAGTGTCAGTTATCCTAGAAAGGTGACGAACTCTCTCCCGTAGTTGGTCCCCAGTCAACCTCGAAGGAGGGATAGAACGATCTTTTTTTCCTCTCAAGAAGTCATTTGTATTCCTTCTAAAGTATGATTAGGCTTCAAAAATTGACGATGACAGTCAAACCAAGAATTTTTCCAAGATTTTTCTCCCATTTTTCAAATAGAACGCTTTTGAATGCTCCATGCAAATAGGGCATGCTAGTTTTCCAGCCGTACTCCACCCTGATAACATGCCATATGCTGGGAAGTCTCCAATTGTCCACATCAATGACGCCCACAATACAAAGTTTTGTTTCTTATAGGCATCAAAAGTCGAGACACCATCATTCCACAATTGTTTCACTTATCTATAAGTGGCTGTAAATACACATCAATTTTACTTTTTGGATTGTGTGAACCTAGAATGATCATGATTAAGAACATGAAAGGGAAATTCTTGCACAGTTCAGGAAGAACATTATAAGGAGTAACAATTCTAGACCAGCAAGAGTAAGGTGTTGCAGATTGGCTAAAGGGAGTAAATCCATCGGAACACAAACCAAGTCTGACATTTCGAGGCTCAGCAGCAAAGTCGGGATAGGTGCGATCAAAATGTTTCTCCATGCTTCTCCATCAGAAGGGTGACACAATACACCTTCCTCCCTACGATTTTCCTAGTGCCACCTCATGTGCCTTGTAGTGGTCTCCAAAGCATATAAGCATTGAAGCCGTGGAATAAGAAGCAAATAATGCATCTTTTTGTGTGACACCTTTTCCTTGCAATCATGTTTATGCCCTCTACATTCTTTATAACGAGATTCATGGCAGAACTTATATTTCCTCATGTCCCTATCATGCTTCCAATACAACATGCATCCATTAATGCAGCAATCGATTTTTTGGTTAGTAAGACCCAATCCTGCAACTAGTTTCTTTACGCTATAAAAATCAGAAGGAATCTTGTTTGAAGAAGGAAAAACTTCATTCATTAGTTGTGCCATGCCATCAGAACATCCATGGGGCATATTGTAGTCAAATTTTAAACTCATCATCCAGACAGCTTTTGACAACACCGAATGCATCTCACATCTAGGCCATAATGGTTCTTGAGCTAAATTCAACATATCATAGAACCTAGTGGCATCCATATTTGGAGGTTCCTCCACATTTTGTTCACTTACTTGACTAGATCCTAACCCACAGCATCATATACCATGCCCTGATATCTATTGACATGTTCATAATTGCCTGTAGAAGGCCCACTTGTTTGCCCATAATGCATGTCAAAATCACCCATTCTATAAACTGAATCCATATCAAAGTCTAAATTAATTCGAGGTGCTTCCTCCCCATGTGATGTCCAATACCAGCATCCAGGTTTAAAACCTTTCCTTAGAATATGAAAATTCACCATATCAGGGACATGGTGTCGCTCATTTTTGCAATTCACACACGGACATTTAATAACTCCCTCAGTTAAATATTTCGGTTGTTGACAAGAAAAATTTATAAACCTAGCCAAACCCTCCAAAAATTCTTTCACATATCCCCAGAGATTTGGAAGAAGCCTATTATACATCCATCTTTGATGCTCTGGGATTTCCATTTTTCCTAACCAAACTAATGACTTACTTAGTCTCCTGTTAAACAATTAATTTCCAAACAACTATAAGAATATAATTTCATGAAGATTTTCCACATGCATATTATAGAAAAAATTTAGTATATGATAGTAAGTTGACTAATCTGACAAGACAAATATATTTATGTGTTCATGTGATCCTTTATAGATAGTTAATTACATATATTATCCTAATCATTACTCTTTCATATTTTATTTTTTATTTTTTTAAACCTAAATAGCTATACATTGATTGGGGGGAAATAACTAGGACTTTTAACTAGTGGGGTAATAGTATTAGCAAAAACTTGACAAAGAATAATGAATAAACTGCACTATGCCGCTCAAATTAGAAGAGAGATTACAATCATCTTCAACAGAAGAAATAAAGTAGTAACTCATCAACCCCAAATCTGTTGTATGCAAATATAGAAAAATTTGGCAACCACAATATGCAAAGACATCCAGGAAACTAGATTTTTCTTAAAGTTGAAATGAAACTTTCTTAAAACTACACTTACTAAAGCATATGTTACCATTGACTAAATATACATCAGACAAAAAAAACATAAGTTTAACTGAAAATGTCATCAAATAAGGCTTAAATATGGCACAATGATAGATCAAATCAACTCCCATGCATATTCTCGACAACCATCTCTATGGTTACAAGCATATATAGACTGTCTATATTCATGGTCACAAGAAGGTGCGTTGTACTATGCTTAAGAACCTTGGTAATCGTTTTTAGCAATGAATGAAGTTAACATAATCAGTTCACATATTCAGTTCACATAATGAACGAAGTTCACATAGTCAGTTCGATAGTCCAAATCACCTAAACAATAACCAGAATAATAATCCAAATCAGTTCAACAATGATCCACATCAACTAGAAAGATATGTTCTACAGGGAATAATGAGATGACTTATTTCAAAATATATATACTATGCGTAAGAACCTTGGAAACAGTTTTAAGCAATCTAAATCTTTGTCACTTAAATTTTGCGTAACAAACATGTATGATGGACAAAATTGGAAGAATGAATACAATGTTTACAATTGATATGTAGCACCAAAGATGACTCTTTGAACACAATTTAGGGCATCTGAAAATTTCAAGAAAAGATTAACACTGCTAGGATAGAAATATAATTGATAGTTTACTCATAAACTAACAGGTTTAAAATTAAAACATTAAGAATCAAATTTTGTATGATAATAACAACTACCAAAATTTCACAAAATTCAAACCCTAGAAATCTCCTTCAATCTGTTCAACTTCCCAAAATGGTGCAAGAGAACATTCAATTCCTAACCTTCAACTTATCCCCAAACCTATTCAAACCAGCAGACACCATCACTCACTTAAAGCAATAAAGTAGCAATGTTTAGAACCTCACAGTATTAATACCAATACAGAAACATTCTAAATTTTCACAATAGAAAAAAATAATTAAAAAATTAATAATAATCTACAAAAAACCCATCAATAAGAACAACTTTCCACAAGTAAAAATGTATCCAAATCAAGTAAAAATGTCATCAACTAAAAATTTCACAAAAAAATACTCCCCAAATTAAATAACGAGATGATTTACCGGTAGATTTTTTATAGATCAATTAAATACTCATATTGTTATAGTGTTGAGTTGTAATTTTTGCTTCTACTTTTGTGTACAGAATTAACTGATGGTCAAGTGCTGTCGTAGGCACCCAAAATTAAACAATTCTCAATAATAATGTAGTAATGGTGAGTCCAAGTCATCCCACAGAGAGTGGAGTTTATTTTTTGTGCTCAAAAGAAAAGGAAGGGCTTTTGAATGCTTTTAATTAAAAACTAAAATAAGAAAATAATTGAAGAGAATTCGATTTAGGAATAATCTTGGTTCTAGTCATATCCACCATGAAAATTTTACTAGTCGATCCTTGACACCAAAGATAATTCAATTTCTATACCTAGCACTAATTGAAGAATTAACCCGAATTTCAATTCAAATTTGATTCTTATTTCTTTCTAAAGTTGGCTAATTTTCAACACGCGATCCAATTAACCCTAACCATTAATTTAACCCAGACACGCAACAAAGATTAAGTAATAGAAGCATTAAAATCAACAAGAACAATTAGATAATTAAACATAAACACACACGGTTATGCCAATTAGTTGATTTTTTCCCTAAACTCAATAACGCTAATCAAGCACCAATTATCAAACTTAGTTGCTTCACAGATTGAATTAAGCACACGAGGTTAAAATAGTCTAGTTATAGATTAATTCCAATAACTTAATATTCTACAGCAATAGCAAGTTAAAAAGAACAATCATAAAATTAATTACAGAAAAATAATCAATACTTGATATAAAAGTGAGTAAGTTCACGAACAAAGGTCTCACAACATAGTAGAATTGGCTATGGCTTCAAATACCTCGACCAAGGAAAAGGGTTTAGGCACTAAGTGCTTCAAATCCCTCGACCAAGGAAAAGGGTTTAGGCACTAAGTGCCATGAAAGAATAACCAAGAATTTTCTACAAAAAAGCCTAGCCAAAACAAAGAGTAGACGTGTCGACTCTTTCTAATCACCCTAAATGGGGTATATATTATGAATACTAAGGTTACAAAAGCAGTAAAACATTATTCTTGGTACTAGAAAAGCAAAATATATAGAAAATTCCATATCTATTACCAGTGAAAAAAAGTCGCAGCAAAAAGGAAAAGTATCTGTATGAAATTTGCAATTTTTTAGTAGTGATTTGAGCTTACTTGGTAGCATTCACCTTCACTTGGTTAATATGTTATTCATCTTCTTTTTCAGCTTCTCGATTGTCCAAGTGTAATTCAAAATCATTGCCTAGTGTTTAGTTTTTGTGCTTTCTAGTAGTAGTATTATGTGTTTGTTCTATTTCGGGTAAGTGGTAGGATGAGTTGTCCTCATCATTTGAATAAAATGACAAGTTTGGGGGTGTTGTTTACTTGTGTTGGAATGGTTCATTTGGTGAATGTAAATATTTGTTTGGTGAATTTTGGATGAAAAATGGATTGATTCATGGTACTCGATAATGACAAATGACTTGCAATATCATATGATTGAGTTATCTAAACTTGGCATTCCATGGATTTTGGTGTGTGTTGAGTAGTTCTTTTGTGACAAGAATTTCAAAAACCATCTATTACTATGTTCAAAAAGTACGATATTCACATTTTTATAATGGTTCACTTGAAGCAGGCATTGCTTTTGATCAAATCAATAGTATTGCTTTGTTGTCAATTCATCTTTTGGAAAAAAAATGATTTAAATGGAATATAACTGATTTAAGTCATTTTGTGTATTTACATATGGAGTTTTCTTCTAACCTATAAGTGACTGGTTTGAGTATTATCTTGTGTACATTTTATTCCTCTTCCTTGGTTTAGGGCCACGCAAAACAAATAAAAAACAAATTTTGCATTTAGGAAAAAGGCGAGCAGGGGATTTTGGCTTGTACCCATGTTGTTCTCCAAAATAAGCCAATAGAGTAGTAATTATGCGAGTACGGGATTTTGACATGTACTCATGTTACGTTTTAGTATACCAACAAGTTGAGGACAAAATGTTTGTAATACTCATCATTGATATCATACTACTCACTCCTTGATAGAGAAATATTCCCAATTGTGTGACATGTGCATATTTTATAGACTCCTAATGATCTTCTATTTCCATGTGACCTTGTCGAGATGATTGAAAAACAAAGTATATTATAATCTTTTTTATTTGAGCAAAACTAAGTTTCGAATAAGTGGAAGTTGTTTTTCAAAAACCTTTTTGACGATGTTCAATACTTTGTTATTTGAAATCTTTTGTTGGTATTTGAACTCGTCTTCTTTGGAAAAATTGAAAAACTTGGAATGACTAATTAAAATAGTTCAATTGTCATATGGAAATTGAGATCCCTTGAGAGATATCCTAATTATTCAAAGTACATCTATTATTCACCTTTTGTATTGTCATCTTGGTGGTGGCTAGTGTTTTGTGTCTTGTATTTTGTGTTGTTCATTGTTGTTGTTCTTTTTCTTGTCTTTTGTAATGCTCGAGATGAACAAAGCTTAAGTTTGAGGGCATGATAACTCTAGGAAACTAGAGTTATATGCACCCTAAACTTGATGATTTTGATCCTAGTTTCAAGCATTTTTAGTGTTCCCGTGTGTATTTTTGTCTATTTTACTTTTATATGTTAGAATGTGTTAGTATGTGTTTATTAAGTGTTTGATTACTTATTTAGGTGCTAATTAGCATATTTTATTAGGATTTGGCATTTAGAGTTGTGTCGTGTCTTTGACTTAATTTCGTTGGGAGTAAGGTTTTTGTTCGTCTTTGTATGTCTTGCATTTTTTTGCCCATTTTGTGAAAATTTTATTTATATAGTTAGGTGTTATTTTAAATGTTTATTATAGCTAATAATGTTCTCCTACGTGTTAAGGTCACATGAAAAAAAATGGCGCATCAATCGGACGTCGGATAAAGATTTTTGAAGCAAAACTGTGAAGTGCAGCATTTTAAAAGTTTCAATCCATGTCGCAACATGGATTTTCAACATGGAGGTGGCTGGAGCAAAAATGACTTTGTTCGGGGCTGATTTTTGCTACACTATTACCCCACGACCTAAGCACAATTTATACCCCTTTTAATCCTCATTTGAGCCATAGAAGACCCATTAGAAACTTAGTATGATTAGGCTAGAGTAGAAGTTAGTTCTCTTCCTTTAATTCCTCCCCATTTGGGGAGGGTTTTCTTAAATTAGGACCTCTCTTTCTTGTAGATTTCAAATGCAAGCCAAAGATTGAAGTTTGTTAGCTGTAAGTGCTTTGTTTATGTTAAAACTCCTTTAGTTAAACTTTAGTTTCATGTTCCTTCAGTTAATTAGTTTAATTGCTTTAATCTAATAGCTTCTTTTACTTGTTTTCTTAGAGTAATTGTTAGATTAGTTTACGGGCTTTCTTTAAAAATACTTTCTTAGTGATAATTTCTAGTTTAGATTGCTGAATTAGGATAAATTAGTTTATGGGCTTTTCATTTAATTACTTACTTTCTTAGTTTAATTAGTAGATTAGTTAATGGGTTTTCCTTAATTGTGCTTTCTTAGTGTTAATTTGTTGTTTAGGTTAGTTATTTGCTTTCTAAAAGTGACTTATTTTTGCATGCTTCCATTTTTCTTGCTTTCTTAAACATGCTTTCTTAGTGTTAATCTTTACTTTAGTTCAATAGAATATCTCACTTAGTCTTTAAATTGCTTTCTTAGTTCTTTAATTTTAGTTTTAGTTAAATCTCTTCACTTAATCAACCGCTTCAACTTGTAATTTAACCAAATAATCGGTAATTATCGATCAATCCTTGTGGGCACGATCCCTACTTCCCTTTACTACTAGGTGAAAACCATATACTAGCGGTATGCCACATAGTTAGTAGTAGGATTTAGGTGTGTTTATAAACTTATAATTAGATGTTTGTGCATCACAAAGTTTTCCTTATATTTTGCTTGAAGGTTGAACCTAAGACAATGGTCCCATCAATTATGTGAAATAGGCATTTGGCTAGTGTATTCAAAGTTTTCTGAAGAGAATTAGGACAATGATACTCTACAGCAGACGTGATTTCTAAGACCACAAAACCGTAACTCCTTCAACTGCCTTGCAATTGAAGGTCTCAGGTTTGATCGACAGAAGGATCACTCACACCTGATAACGAAGTGCAGTATAAATAGTAAGATTACACTTCTTCTACTTAATGATCGAGGTCATGGATTCAAGTCAAGATATAGGTCAACTTCCACTGTAGATCCTCTTCTAAAAAAAGGAAAAAAATTATCACACCTTCAAACAATTTCGAATTGAAACAGTAACATATGAATGACAATCAAATTATGGCATTATGACAACGAGAAAAGAAGATTATAAATATGTTCTACAAAACAAATAAAATTTACAATCAAAGTCTTTTCTGTGTTTCATGCTACGAATTATATGTTTTGCTATGAGCCTACAATTAAAGTCATTAAGAAATATTTTTAAGACAAGTAAAAAGAAAAGAATATTTGTTATGAATCATTTAGTGGATGTCTACCCATGTTCTCCATGATCTACCTCATGATCTACACATCAATTCTTATAACCCCCATTATCCCCATGATTCACCCCATGACCTTCTACATTACTCCATGTAACTCCCACTACCCTATTTAACTCTTTTTTTTTTTTTTAACACCCAATAGGGCTGAAATTTTATTAAAATCAGTACAAACATCAAGATTTACAAAGCCAAATGTAGGGGCAGCTTTGAGCATCCAACAACAACAATCCTTTCACATGATGAGGAATTGTGTGATGGTTATACTCAAGATATGTCCCATTTTTTATGCCGTCATTTGCAAGATAATCCACAATTTGATTTGCCTTCCTATAGATATGAGAAAAAGAAAAATTCTTTCCTATCACAAAGCTATGGATAAACTGTAAGAGGAAGTCAATGTTCCATGGTGGAGTTACTTTGCTTTTCAAAATGTTGACAATTGTCAATGAATCCAACTCCACTTGGGCCGATGTGAGCAAAAGTTTGGCACAAAGATGAAGACCATCAACAAGAGCCATGAGTTCTTCTTGAAGGTTGGATTGGCTTTGACAGAAGTTAGAAAATGCACAAATAAGTTGGCCATTGGGATCCCGGATAACTCCTCCTCCTGCTGCCTTACCTGGGTTCCCCTTAGATGCACCATCCACATTAAGCTTGACCATGCCATGAGGCATCGTGGAGACCAGCTCACTGCCATTGCTTTCCTCAGCTTTCTAAGAATGAAAACTTGACCATGAGTTCGAGACAATAATAGATCATCAGCTTCACAATATCTTGTAAAAAGATAGATTAAAGAAATGTTTTTCACGTAGGAGCATATTCCAGCAATGATGTGGTTTGGCTGAGCCTTTTGTCCTTCATAGAGAACCTTATTTCAAGCTTTCCATAAGGACCAGCAAACTAGGCTTGGGATAATCTTATGGACTACCTCCATTGTAGGTGAAGGGGTAGCATGCCACTACCACTAGTTGAGCTTTTCCACAAGAGTAGATGAAGGAGGGAAAACTAGCTCAAGCCAAAGATTCAAAGAATATCCACACTTGACATGACAATTGGCACGTAATGAAGAGGTGATCCAAAGTCTCCTGTGCTGCATCACAAAAGCTGCTTTTTTTAGTCATTGCAAAGTCATACTTGAGTAGGATATCATCTACTGGAAGCCTTCTATTCAGCAACCTAGTCCACATAAAAATAGAGATTTTGGGTTGAAGTTTTTCATCCCAAATCATTTTCCTCGAGAAGCTTGAGGAGAAAGTAGGTAATGCATAAGAGATTGAGAAGTTTCCTTTGGCCGTGAGCTCCATATTATCATGTCTTCTTCATTTGAATAGATTTTAGACTCTCATTTGAGGATTTCTCTTGAGACTACCCTATATAACTCATGTAACCTACATATGCTCATATAATGTCCAAATAATGTGATGAGAATGGGTGAATCATAAACCTATAAATAGAAGCTTAGGTGAATAGAATGGAAGAAGAAAAAAAGTAAGACATTTCTTTATCTCTACTTTACATTATATTGTTTCCTACCACTACTTTCTAGTTTAATCATTAGTAATATAATACAATACAACTAGTGCTTAATAGTAGTTTTATAACATATTATCAGCATGAATCTCTAAGCCAATTTCTCAACACTTGTGTAGAATTCTTAACAGTTCCATTAGAATATGGATGTTCAGGAAGTTCAATGATCAATTACAAAAAATTATGTCTAGCAAATAGTGAAACAACACACTCCATACTTAAAGATAAGAAATATTTTTCTTACCTAATAATGAAAGAAACCTATGTTAGTACTATATCTGGTAGTACCAAATTGATTGAAGGCTCCGGAAGAGCAACTATAACTTTGCTTGGAGGAACAAAATTTTGCATTGATGATGCATTATTTTCTTCGAAGCCACAAAGAAAATTAATGAGTTTTAAAGATATTCCCAATGGATATCATATTTAGACTACATGTGAAGGCAACATTGAATACTTGTATATTACAAGTATTGTTTTTTGGAATAAAATTGTGTTGGAAAAATTACCTTCTTATTCCTCCGGATTATACTACACACATATTAGTGTAGTTGAATCATATGTAACTGTAAACCAAAAGTTCACAAATCTTGATGAATTTATTATTTGGAATAACCGGTTGGGCCA